>CM069915.1:8262586-8733516 GCA_036172215.1 Camellia granthamiana
GTAATATCTTCTAAACTTGACTCTGTGCAAGAAGGTAATTTACTTAATGTTTTGAGACAACATAAAGGGGCAATAGGATGAACCATTGCAGACATTAAAGGAATTAGTCCCTTGGTGTGCACTCATAGAATTTATTTGGAAGAAAATGCCAAACCTTTGAGGGAGATACAACGTAGGTTGTATCCTATAATGAAAGATGTTGTGAGAGGAGAGGTCCTTAAGCTATTAGATGCGGGGATCATTTATCCCATAGCTGATAGTAAATGGGTAAGTCTCACACAAGTAGTACCCAATAAGCCTGGAATAACTATGGTAAAAATGAGAACAATAAGATGATTCCAACTCGTGTTGTTACGGGTTGGCGTATGTGCATTGACTATAGAAAATTAAATTCCATGACTAGGAAAAACCATTTCCCTTTGCCATTTTGGACCAAATTTTAGAAAGGGTAGCTGGACATGCATTTTATTGTTTCCTAGATAGGTACTCGAGATATTACCAAATTGAAATTTCATTAGAGGACCAAGAAAAAACCACTTTTACATGTCCTTTTGGTACTTTTGCTTTTTGAAGGATTCCATTTGGATTATGTAACGCTCCAGCCACTTTTCAAAGGTGCATGCTAAGTATTTTTAGTGATATGGTGGAGCAATTTTTAGAAGTTTTTATGGATGATTTTTCTGTATTTGGAGTTTCTTTTGATGATTGTTTAACGAATTTACTGAAAGTTTTGTCCAGGTGTGAAGAAAAGAACCTTGTGTTAAATTGGGAGAAGTGCCAATTCATGGTTACTTCTGGGATTGTACTTGGACACATTGTTTCTTCTAAAGGAATTGAGGTAGATAAATCTAAAATTGAGTTAATTGCAAATCTATCTACCCCTAAGACTGTTAAAGATGTTAGATTATTCTTAGGACATGCAGGTTTTTATAGGAGATTCATTAAGGATTTTAGTACCATATCTAGACCGTTATCTAATCTCTTATTAAAAGATGCACCTTTTGAATGGACTAATAAATGTCAAGAGGCTTTTAAAAATTTGAAAACCATGCTTATTTCTGCCCCTATCATGCAACCATCTAATTGGTCTTTATCTTTTGAAATTATGTGTGATGCTAGTGATTATGCAGTTTGAGCTGTTTTGGGACAATGCATGGACAAAAAGCCATATGTCATTTACTATGCTAGTAAAACTTTGAATAATGCCCAAATGAACTACTCTACTACAGAAAAAAAAAGTTGCTAGCTGTAGTATTTGCTCTTGACAAATTTCGTGCTTATTTAGTTGGATCGCCTATTGTTGTATTTACTGACCATGCATTTTTAAAGTACCTTCTCGCCAAGAAGGATGCTAAGCCTCGCTTGATTAGGTTGATCCTTGTACTCCAAGAATTCAACATCACAATCAAAGACAAAAAAGGCGTAGAAAATGTTGTGGTGGATCATTTGTCTTGACTTATGTTTGATGACTCCATAGAAACAATGCCCATAAAGGATACTTTCCCTGATGAGCAATTGTTTATTATTATTGATTTGCCTTGGTATACAGAAGACAATTTTTGGTTGAAGTAAAGAATTTCTTTTGGGATGATCCATATTTGTTTAAATATTGTCCAGACCAAATCATAAGAAGATGTGTCTCTAATAATGAAATAAATAGTGTCATCTCCTTTTGCCATTCTAAAAGCAAAAATTTTGCAGTGTAGATTTTATTAGCTAAGCCTTTTTAAGGACAATCATAATTTTTGCAAATCTTGTGAGCGTTGTTAAAAGTTAGGAGGGATAACCCATAGAAATATGATGCCCTTGAACCCTATTTTAGTGATTAAACTATTTGACTGTTGGGGCATTGATTTTATGGGACCTTTTCCTTCATGTTTTGGATAGCTTTATATCTTAGTTGCTGTTGATTATGTTTCCAAATGGGTTGAGACAATAATGATCATCAAACTGTTTTAAAATTTTTGAAAGAAAATATTTTGTCGAGGTTTGGAATTCCTTGAGCCATTGTAAGTGATGGGGTTTGCATTTTTGTAATCGATCTTTTGAAGTTTTGATGAAAAAATATTTTATTACTCATAAAGTTGCAACTGCTTATCACCTATAGACAAGTTGTCATGACCCGAACCCACCCCCATAGATTAAGGTCATAACCGGCCAGTAATCAAGAGATTACCTACGGCCTCAAACCAGATTAGATATATCTCAACAGAGTTAAGGGGCCAAAATGGAAGCAAACTTAAAACTTTTGTCCATAGAGCTGTGCTTACATGGCACATCATAACATCTCACATATATTCATTAATAACCCATATCAAAGGGAGTTAACATATAACACAACAGGATCATTCAGGTTATAGTCAGCCAAACCAAAAGCTTATGTACAAAGGTGATCCAAAGGTTTCGCCAACATAGAAAAAATATAACAAAAGAACAAAAGGGCGAAAACAAGTCTCGTGCGTGAGACGTATGGGCTGACTCCTCAAAACTTTGACTGTTTCTCACATACTTCACTGGGGCTGGGTTTGGACATCTCTTGGCTCACCTACAGATATATGAATGAGAGTGAGCGAAAACCCAGTGAATAATATCAAATAAAGAAGATACATGATTGAGATTTGAAATAGATACATCGGATGGCCTTGGGCCCAATTCGTGTTTCTATCTAGTGTATCAGACGACTACAAATCTAGACGTATCAAACGGCCTCGGGCCCAATTCATTCGTATCAAACGGCCTTTGGCCCATCCGTTCATATCAAACGGCCTTTGGCTCAATCATTCATGTCCAACGGCCTTTGGCCCAATCATTCATGTTCGACGGCCTTTGGGCCAATCATTCATGTCCGACAGCCTTTGGCTCAATCATTCGTGTCAAACGGCCTTTGGCCCAATCATTCACATCCAACGGCCTTTGGCCTAATCGTATGGCATAACAAATATTGTCCACCTTTCAGATTAACAAGCTTACAAAACTCAAATAGGAATAAATAATTGGACAAATAGCATGCTCAAAATATCTTTATTAAGATATTACTCACAGTGTTCTGCTGGTGGATTCGTCCTTGTGCTCGACCCTACATAATACATAACACATATATGGGTCACAAACGATTCAATCCGTTCTTAATTCATACATCCCTCTTAGGCTTCTTTCTTATCCTTTTAACTCATTTCTAATGTTCAATGCATGCCTAAGAGTGCTTAGAAATGAAAGAGAACGGAAAACAAAACTTAAATCAACTTTACAAAATTTCTGAAACAGGGCTCCCCGCTCGAGCGCAGCTTCCGATGCTCGAGCGGACCCCTTTGGTCTGCAAAAGTTCTGGCTGCCTCATTTTTGCGCTCGAGCTTCACTTTGGATGCTCGAGCTCAGAGTCGAAATACGTGTACAGATGCTCGAGCTTAACTCTACCCGCTCGAGCGGACATCAATGTCTGCAAAAGCGGACATCAATGTCTGCAAAAGTTCTGGGAGTAAACATTTCACGCTCGAGCGGCGATTTCCTCGCTTGAGCGAACATGCCAAAATTTGGAATTTCCAGAATCGTTCTTGAAGTTCAAACTCAATGTTTAAAGGTTCAAAACTCATGTTTTTGGTTCAAAAACATGGAAACACATTATATAATATGAGAACATAACCAATATGAGGCCAATTGTTCAAAATCATGATCTAATTCTCAAATTAATCAACATTTCTCTTGTATGGTCAAAACCCATGTATTCAAACTTCATACAAGCCTCATATCTCCATCAATCATGCATGCATGTAAATTTTTGACTTCAATTTCATTTCAAATGGCACTAATGATGCTTATAATCATGAAACTCAACAAAACCATGCTTGCATGTATGCTTCAATGCTCAATTTTTCATAATTAACATATTACATGCTAACTTATGCAATTTCATGGCAATTCTAAACATGCATATGCATGTAGACTTCAATCTCATCGTAATCAACTCAATTCATGTTCTTGATCATCATTTAATTTTGAATTCACAAAATTACAACCTCATACTTATGAATTAATGTTCAATTACTCACCTAGGAGCTCCAATCACCCAAATTCTAGTTAGTTCTTTGAGTTTAGCTTCCAATCCTCAAGCTTTGAGCCAAAATTCATAATTTGAGCCCCTTTCTCTCTCTAGAGCTGTCTCTCCTCCTCTCTCTAGAGTACATTCAGATTTTGAGTTCAACAAAAATAAGGGACTTGAGTGTTTATTAGCCTATTTATAGGCTTGCTTAATCATATTGATTAAGTTTAAGTAATGACACTCTAATTAATCGTTCTGAATCTAATTATTTTGGTTCGAATAAATTTTCAATTAAATTTCACCATAGGCTCTAAAAATTACGTCAATCACAATGGCGTAGTCAATTTCGATTTCTGTGGCCTATAAGGCCTTTAATTTTCAGTTCATAATAGTAAGTTGAACAGATTTTCCTACGGTGAACAGATAGAAATTCAAAACCATATGTAATTATATAAATGACACTCAAAATCATATTAAACACATAATTACAATCATAATCAAGATCAATTAGCATAATATGGAACATGGTTATCACACAAGTAGTCAAGCTGAACTTGCTAACCGGGAGATTAAAAATATTTTTGAAAAAACAGTTAACCCGAATAACAAAGATTGGTCCTTGTGACTAACTGATGCACTTTGGGCATACCGTACAACTTATAAAACCCCGCTTGGCATGTCACCTTATAGACTTGTCTATGGAAAAGATTGTCATTTGCCAGTGGAACTGGAACATAAGGCATACTGGGCTATAAAGACATTCAATTTTAATTGAGACAAAGCTAGCTCACTAAGAAAATTGTAGATGAATGAGTTAGAAGAAATCCGGAGAGATGCTTATGAGATTCTAGGATTTACAAAGAAAGAATGAAGGTATTTCATGACAAGCATATTCTTCGGAAAATTTTTGAGCCTTCACAAAAAGTTCTTTTGTATAATTCTAGCTTACATTTATTTCCCGATAAATTGAGATCTAGATGGATTGGCCCTTTTATTGTTAAAATTGTTTTTTGTAATAACCCTCACCACTGATTACTGGTTAACCACTGATTACTGCTAAACTGAGACTGATTATGATAAGTAATTGAATCGACTGAAATACTGAACTGACTAATTGAATGTACTAGTTTAAGTGCATCTCTAACTGTTTGACTGTTAAACTATCTGTTCATGTTCTATGTTTAAACTGCAAATTGAAGGCCTTATCGACGGCCGAATCTGAAATTGATTAGTGATATGTGTTAATCATAATTTATGTGATTTTATGGCATATTTATCTAAAATGTGATATAGTATGATTAGATTAATTGGTGATAAATTGCAATGGTTACCTTAATTACCATATTGCCATGTTAGTGGACTATTTAGGCAATATATGTTGAAGCCTTAATACATTGTTAGCAACATTTCATCAGCCATTTCTTGCACTCAACCGACTAGAGAGAGAGAGAATAGGGAGATAGCTTGATTTCTTCTTGATTTGCTTGGAGGCTTAGAGATTTTGGAAGATAATTGGTTAATTGAGCTTTTAAACCTTTAATTCAAGACTTAAGGTAGAGTTTATACCTTCTTGTTCATGAATTCAACTCATTTTGTTGCATGGTACATGGAAGTCTAGAGATTAAAGGCATGAAATAGCTTCATATGTTGAATTGAGTTAGAATTCATGCATGCATGTGTTCACCCTTGCATTGTGAGGTGGATTTCATAGAAATCTTGCATGCATGCTCATATTTACGTTTAAGTTCATGAATTCACCATGATTTTAGAAGAATTGGCTCATTAGAGCAAGTATTGGAAGCTTTGAATTGGTTTAAACTCATGCATGTCATGTTTGAGTTATGTTCATGAAAATGTTGTTTGAAATTGGATTTAATTGAACTACCCTTGGGCTTTGATTTCTTAAATTGATCTTTGAAACATGTAATATTATGGGTTTTGAAGTGTTTTCCAGAAAATTAGCCCAAGAGGATCGAATTTGATGCATTAAAACTTGGTTTTGAGCTTGAGGTTCAAATCTGGAATTTCCAGATTTTGGACCCATGCTCGAACGAGGAACTCCACGCTCGAGCGTACACTCTGTGATCATGCCGTCCGCTCGAGCGAGGAAAGTGACGCTCAAGTGTGAAATGCGTGTATCCAGTACTTTGCATGAGCTTACAGTCCGCTCGAGCGAGAAAGTTCACGCTCGAGCGAGGACTTGTGCCTCACGCTCGAGCGGGGGTCGAGCGCCCGTCGAGCATGAATTTTGAGTATCCAGTATTTTCACTGTAGCTTACAGTCCGCTCGAGTGACGGAAGTCACGCTCGAGCGGAGCTCCTTTGTCTGCATGTCTGCTCGAGCGTAGAAAGCCACGCTCGAGCGAGACCCCTGTTTTCTGAAAATTTTGAAAAGTGTTTCTAAGTGCATCTTTGCATCCTCTTTCCATCCTAGGCATTCCTAAGGTATGTTTAAGACATCTTAATGAGGATATTGATATAGAACCACACCGAGTCAAATTAGGGATTAAGTTATTGTTTCCCAAACGTGCAACTTAGTGTGTGTTCATCCTGTAACTGTGTAGGGTTGGCATCCGGAGACGCTCTAGCTTATCTGTAGCCCAGAACTCTATGAGTAACAATTGTGTAAAGATATGTTCAAATATGAATATCTTCTGAATGGTTAAACTGTACTGTTTCTGAATTGATATTGTTAACTGAATGAATGTATGTCCTCTATTCTGAACTGTATTGTGGCATCCATAGCAACTATGTTACTGTTACTGTTACTGCTACTGTTACAGAGATCTTTGTTAGTTCCTATCTTGGAACTTCTGTTTACTGTTATGATGGCCATCACTGACTGTTCGGTCTCTTAAGACCTACTGTTTACTATACTGTTCTGCTAATGGATGTACCACATATGATTGTTATGACTGAATGACTGATATACTGAATCAATTGGTTGTTTTCAATACTGAAAGGACATTCATTCTTAACCTCTTTACGCATTATGTTATTCACTGAGCTTTAGCTCATTGTTTATATATATATGTAGGTGTTCAGGCACCAGACCGGAGCTAGGAGCGTGGGTTAAACTCCCGTTTTGTCAAGCCAACTACCGTGCCTCACTGCGAGGTTCCAAGTCCTTCAAGCCAAGGCTGTTTAGGGGTGTTTTAGATTCCCCTTTTTGTTTGTGTTCTGTATAGACTGAATGTTTTTGTACTGTACTATCTTAATAAGGATCAAGTCCCTGATCTGGATTATTGTAAATACTGTGCATACTGTTTTGGTACTGACTGTATATATGTTATAAAAAGTCTTTTTGCATACAGACTGTCACAGCTCATTGGACATCTTTTAATTACTGTTTTGGCTTCCGCCATGCCCCTATACTCTGTAATACTGTCTTACTGTTAAGTAAGCCTTCGGTAATCACGGATTACTGGCCGGTTACGATGCTAAACCCATAGGGGCGGGTTTGGGTCGTGACATTTTTCCTCATGGAGCTTTTGAAATTGAAAACCCAAAGAATGGTAATGTTTTAAAAGTGAATGGGCAGCGTCTGAAACCATTTTTGGAAAATTTTCCATCTGAGGATGAGTCCATGGAACTTGTGAATCCAATTTATCAGGATCTGTGAAACAATTAGGATTCAATTTTCTTTTCATCTTGCATTTCTTTCCTTTGTTTTGTTTTTTGTGTTTTTTTGTTTTTTTTTTTTGTATTGCTAACCTATTGCAGGAAAAGCAAACATGATTCATCATTTAAGATAAACCCCTTCCTGTTTCGTTTTATTTTATTTTATTATTTTATTTTATTTTATTTTATTTTTTTTTACATTGAGGACAATGCACCATTTAGGTTGGAGGGAGGGATTAATTATTAGTTTGTGTTGATTGCAACAAGTTAGTAAACCAAAAAAAAAAAAATCAAAGTTGTCTCTTATATGTGCATTAAAGTGATTGAGCTTAGTTGTGATATTTTTGTCGTCTTAGCTTGAGAATTGTGTTGAAATTTATTATGCTATCCTCATTGATAAAGTATCCCATGTGTTCATATTTAGAACTTTTGCACTGCACTTTAGCCACATGAATACAATATTTAGTTGATACGTGGATGTGACTTAAAAATCTTGAAGAATGATAGTGGAGACTTTTAGCCCTGTGAGTTTCGAGCCATTCTTTTCTTTGGAGCGTTATTATACATTTACTCTTGATTTTTCTTTGGAAGCGCATTAAGTTGTTGTGTAGTCTCATTATTCTTTGTTTTGGTTAAATGCTGAGAATACATTTATTTGTTATCACACTATTATTTCCTTGAGATCATGAAAATTGAAGGACCATACCAATTTTTAAGATATGATTTTAGGCCATCTTTGTTTCTTTGAGTCTTATATTTTTCTTTATTACATTAATCTCTTGAAGCCCATTTGAGCTTATATTTAGCCATTCTTTGTTAAACCCCACATCCAACTTGTCTTGATTTGTCTTGAAATTTGTTATTTGGGAGGTAAAAGGAGACGCAGAGAAGGGGTTACCCAAAAAAAATAAAAATAAAATTGAAGTACAGGGAGTGCGCGCTTATTAAAAAGCACAAAAGATGAATTTTTGAAAGGGTCTAGAAAAATGAACTATCTACAATAATCTCCTAAATTGTGTTATATTTATCTTCATTACTCTCAAGACCTCAACCTTTACTCTCTTTTTGATTTTTCCACCTTTACCCCTACATTACAACCAAATAAAAGTCCTATTTGATCTTAGGAATGATATGGTTTGGATATGGACATGATGGATAGTTAATAATGTGTGAATGTTAATTCTCAGTATTTGACATTCCTTCCATGTGACTATTTGTTTATTCTTTGTTATGAGCATTTTTCAACCAAGTTAATATGCGAGAAATTTTGCTTTTCGTTTACATTATTCTGCTCGCATATATTTAGAGTGATATTTACACCACATTTTGAGTGATTCAATTGTTGAGTGTAAAATCGGTGAAATTTGAGTCAAAGCATATTTCAGATAGACAATTGAGTTACATTTTACCTTGAGGTTAAGAATGTGTTTATGTTGGCTAAGATTATTTACACACTTTGAATTTTGGATACATTGGGATATCTTTATTTGTTGCTAGTATTTTAAATTTTGATTGATTCTTTTGTATTTTTAGTCATTAATACACTTTTATTAATTTAATTCCTCCACTTTGTTTTTAGTTGTGAGTTTAATGATTTAATTTTAATTTTTACAGGATAATTTGCAATTAGGATAAAAGTTGGGGCTAGATGGCAATTAGAGAAAAAAAGATGCCAAATTAAAATCAAACTCCTTCCATGGAGAGCCGCCGTATCACATAGCCAATGAACAAAGTGAATGAAGAGACTTAAATGGTTGAATGGTGCGTGCAAAAATCATATTGGCTGGATGATACTAGAATCTATCCAAATTTACCACCCTAGTGACATCTATAAATTAGAGGTGAGCAGCAGATATACTGAGCCGTCCAAATTGACTGAACAGAACCGATCTGTCGTATTTTGGACAGATGCGCGATGACAAGCAGACAGTTACGGATTGATTTTTTTCAATCTGTCTAGTTTTGGACGGATGGCGGATTTGAGGTTCCTTTGGCCGCAACCGAACCGCCAAGCGTCGAGCACCCCTAATAATTTGTAAGATTTTGTGTTTTCAATTTATTTAGATATTCTGTTTGTGTTTTCAATTGAAAAAGAATTTAAGTATTCTGTTGAAAAAGAGTTTTCAACTTGAATATATTTTTTGAATTGAAAAAAATAAATGTATTATTTATCTATATTTTTTTATTTTTAAATCTAACTCTAAAAATAATAAATAAAAAAGATGATATATGTTGGTTGATTTTTTTTTTCAAAAATAGATATAGATGTAACAATACAGAGGCATACAATTTCTATTACTGCTCTGTTAATGGTTTTGGTGGTTTGAATTTTTTTTATATTTTAAGAACCATAGATTGTAATACTTTATGTGGATGAAGCATGTTGTAATTGTAGTATGTGGATGAGGCAAGCAGTGATTGTAATATTCTAGGGTTTGGTTATGGTGTGCAACTTACACCTTACACCTTACACCTTACACTTATACCTTACACTTACACCTTTTGTGAAAAATTAAACCTTACACTTACACCTTTTTTGAGGTTGCACACCATATGCAACCCACTTACACCTTACACCTTACACCTTACACTTACACCTTATACTTATACTTACACCTTACACTTACACTTTTTGTGTAAGTGGCACATGGTGTGCAATTGCACACTTAAGAAAACTCCAATATTCTAAAGTTTTAAACTTTCTTTCTTTGGATGAAGCATACAGTGAATGTAATACTTTTTTTTTTTTTTTTTTGAGGAAGTGCACAAGTTGAATTATATTGAAAATTTATAAAATTTTAAACCGTCAAACCGATTCGCATCCATCCGCCAATCCGCTCAATCCACATCCGCCGGACTGGCGGACGGATGCAGAGTGATTTTCTCCAATCCACCAATCTGGCGGACGGATGGCGGATTGGAGGTTTCGTAGCTGTAACCGACCCGTGCCCACCCCTACTATAAATACACGACAATCTCATTGAGGCGGAAGAATTTTTGGTGGGGGAAAACAGATCATTCAGAGCTCGCTTGGAAAGCATGGGTTTGGTTTTTTTTTTTTTGGCTAAAATAGTCACAAAAAAATAAAATAGGCTTTTTAACCCAATAAGACAAAACATCACATTTAACCCATAATCATTACATTTTTTCTCTCACGAAAAGTCAAAAAAATCAAAAAGTCCTTCCCAAATCAGTCTTTTTAGTCCCAGGCTAAAATAGCCAAAAAATTAAAAAGCCAACCCACTTCCCCAACGAATCCTCCGAAATATTCCAGTGATTTTCACCTTTTAATACATATTATTTTCTTTTTTATTTTTATGACGTTTTAATTTTTTTTATATTAAGGTTAGGGGTGAAATCCTAATATTTTATTTATAGATATTTTATGATTCAATTATGGTTTTTTTTTTAATTTTTTTTAATTGGTTAGTTTATTTATTTGGAGAAAGTTTTTATTCTGTATAATATCTTATTCTATCGTAAACTCATGGCACGATAAAAGCTTGATATTCCTTGTGAATCAAATAATTAGATTTTTATGGTGTAATCAATCAGTGAAAGTAACTAACTTGTTTTTGGAATTAATTTTATATGGAATAATCGTTTTTATCTTTCGATTGAAAATACCTTTTGTGTATGCTTCAATTGAGTTATGTAAATTAAATCTAAAATATTTTAAATAAAGCATTGGTAGAGGATCTTTGATGCCTTAGCACCCTTTTTTATAATCACCTTATTTTATCTTGTAATTAATTATTTTTCTCAAATTATTTAACCATTTCAAAAATTCAAAATTATATTTTTCTTTACTTTATTTGAGTGGTCGGTAATAATTTTGAACAAGCTGGTCCTTGTGGATTCGACTTCGGACTCACCGAGTTATATTATTTCGCGACATCCTGCACTTGGGATTGTAATATAAAAGTCGCAGCATTTTACTCTTTTTTTTTTTTTTTTAATTAAAATTTATCACTCACTAATAAATTTTTTACCTAACTTATACTTCAATTTGAGTTTTTTTTTAACTCAATTTTACTTGAAATACACTCCGTTCTTTATTTTTATTATACATAATTATTAAAATAGTTCAATAATTGAGGTATATGTGCAAAAGTAAAAAATATATTAATGTAATTATATATAATAAAGACAAAAACAGAGAGTGTATTTAGAGTAAATTGAAATGAGAATAATACCCCATTTATTTATTGTAATGTTTTATATCAACTAAATTTTTTATGGATAAATTACACTGACAGCCCTTGAGGTTTGTCTTTAATACAATCACTCCCTCGCGTTCTGAAAATTATATCCCCGCCCTAAGGTTTAAATTTTCATTACAATTTAATCCTTCTGTTAATCAACTATTAAGTCAACTAATAAAAAAAATTAATATAAAAAATTAATTTTTTAAAATGTCTATTAAAACCACAAAAATTTATGTATCATAGCATTACCTAAATTTTTAATAGTACAATAATATATATATTGAATGAATTTTTATAATTCCCTACAAATTTTTCTAGTATTTTTTTTTAAATTTTTAAATTTTTTTTTTTAGTAAGAGTAAAATACGTATTTAAAAAAAAAAATTATTATATCAAACGTATTTAAAATTTTTTTTTGTTAGTTGACTTAAGAGTTAATTAACGAAAAAATTGTAATGAAAGTGTAAACCTTAAATGGAGGAATTAATTTTTAAATCGTAAAAAAGTACTTATATCAAACGTAATTTGCCCAATTTTTATTTAAAAATAACAGTGATGTTTAGTGCCCCGAAATTGGGGGCACTAATGCCCCGAAATTGCCATACAAGGCAAAAAAAAAAAAAAAAAAAAAAAAAAAAGTTACCAAAATTAGAAATTAGGGGCATTAGTGTCCAGTTTTTTAGTGCCACAAAACATTTCTGTAAAAATAATTTAAGTAAACCTTAGATAGAGAGATTGGTGCTTTCGGAGCTATAAATTCATCTTCCAGGCTAGCAGTTCTATTCAACAATGATTTATCCCATTAAAAATATCACCACTAATAGTACTAATGCATTAAAAAAGTAAAAAAAAATAAAAAAATACAATTCCAAAATCAAAATATCACAATATTACTGGTGAGACCCATTACCACCTAATTAGTGGGGGCACTAATGCTCCCACTCATTTTCCCAGTTCTATTTCTTCCCCCTCTCTCACTTTCTAAGATGGAAAAGAAGCTCGTTAAGTACGGTGTGGTAATGTCCTCTCTCTCTCTCTCTCTTTCTCTCCACAATCATATGCACTTTGTATATGTATACACAACATTTTGTGCTTTTTGTTGTTGTGAGTAAGTGACTCACCGACTCGAGTTGTTGGATTAGGTCGATGCGTTCACGGACTCGCCGTTCAAGGGAAACCCGGCGGCGATTTGTTTGTTGGAGGAAGAGAGAGACGATGAGTGGTTGCAAGCTGTTGCTACTGAGTTCAACCTTTCTGAAACCTGTTACTTGACTCGGATCACTGACTCCGACTCGGAGACTCAAGACTCGTCCCACTCAACCTCAAACCCTCGGTTCCGCCTCAGATGGTTCACTCCAGTTGCCGAGGTCACTTCACTACCGTTTGGTTGCTGAGAAATTGAAATATAACCTCGAATTGTGCAAGTAAAAGAATCCTAAACATGCACTCCGAATTGCGCAATCTTCTAATTTGGCAACTTAAATTACTTACATAATTGACGACTTCGTTTTGGTGTTAGATTTCTTTTAATTTTGATTGATTCATTTCAGATTGTTACTTGCTTTCTTTTCAACTTAATCTGAAGAGTAGTTGGCTTATCTCCAATCTTTAGCTCTCTCTTCTTCTTTTTTCATAAATTTGTGTGAAAATTTGGTTTAAACCTTGATGATATAGAACACTTCTTCTTCTTCTTTTTTCCTCACCTCCAAACTTAACCTAAAAATCTGTTTTAACCATTTTTTGGGAAAGACTATGGTGCACAACCCTTCAAGGTGTGCACTTTTTGAGTCCTAACTTTAGAAAAATAAAAATAAAAATAAAAATAAAGCTATAACAAAAAAAATCTCAAAAAAATGTCATAACTAAAGAAAAAAATAAAAAATTTTTGGTCATATCTAAATAAGAAAATGATATAACTAAGGGTACAAATGATAAGGGTGTGTATGATAGAATTCTCCTTTTGATAATAGAAGACATCTCCAATCCTTGCTCTTTTTAAGATCTCATCAAATCTGAGTGAAAATATGAATGTTTTGAGAATTTGGTGAAGGATTTGGTGTATCCTTGATTTGGTGAAAAAATTGTCTCGCACTTGATTTGATATAGGTTTGATGAAATGGTTAGAGCATACTATTAGCCATTTTTTCATCAAATTTGAATTTGATGAATTATTGGAGATGTTCTTGTGATGTATGGTGATTCATCAGTCTTCCCCAAATGCTGCCTGGATTGATCTTTTACAGTTTAGTCAATTGAGGGTTGTGTTTCAATAGCCAAGTCCGTGGTAGGAAGCAATTTAACCTGGACATGAAATTCATGTTGGCTTGCAGGTTCAACTTTGTGGTCATGCAACTTTGGCAGCTGCACACTTTCTGTTCACTTCTGGTTTGGTAAAAGCCAACAAAATCGAGTTTCTGACACTGTCAGGAGTTTTGACTGCTAAAAGAGTTCCAGAATCACAAGATTGCTTCTTAATTGAGTTGGATTTTCCGGTAGTTCCACTGGTTGATTTTGACTCTGTTGAGGTTTCATCAGTTTCTAAAGCCTTGAGTGGTGCTTCTGTGATTGACTTAAAGATGGCAACTACTGAGAAAGACCTCTTTGTAAGCATTCCTTTTGCATTCTTTGCTTAATTATTCATAATTATGCAACATTTTATTTGAAGTAAATGATTGAAAGGTTGTGCAAATTATGCCGGAGGTTGGGTGTGTACTCAATTTATCTCCTCCCTGACCCCCGTCAAATTGGGACTAAACTAGGTGTAGTTATTATTTAAACGAAAACAGCGATTGTTCCAGTTTAGAGGTGGGAGTGAATTTTTTTGTAAGATATTCTGAATAAATCTGACATATTATTTGGGTGCACCTTCAAACCTTAGGCCAAGTTTGGCATCATTAGAAAAATTCAAAAAGTCAAAAAGTTACTATCCTATTTAAGTCACATCATCTTATTTAAGTCACATCACCTCTCTAAGACATCACTTCAAACCCAACCCAAATCCAACCCATATTTCATAGAAAGTCAAAAAGTACACTTATTTAGTCTTCCCAAACTTGGCCTTAGTGTCTTCATGGATGTCTCTCAAAGAAGGATGTTAACTTGATATTCATTTTGTACTTAAAGGGGGTGAATGTTAATGCATTTGGCAGGTTGTGCTCCCATCGGGAAAGGCTGTTGCAGATCTACAGCCCCAATTTGATGAAATACAACGATGTCCTGGACTCGGAGTAATTATTACAGGGCTTGCTCCCCCTGGATCTGGGTTTGACTTTTTTAGTCGCTGCTTCTTTCCAAAATTGGGGATCAAGGAGGTAATATGATTTAAATCAGTTCCTTTCATCTTTCTAGGTGTCTTTTGATTAAGTGAAAACGCACTGTTTATAATTTGTAAAAGAACAAACCAAACAACTGTAAATAAACTAACTAGTCATAATTTGAAATGAAATTGTCAACACAAAAATAATATGGGGCTACATTTTTTCGTCACACTGTCCATTGACTTAAGAGTATTTCAGATTTTTCACGGGGAAGGGCTTTTTTGGGCTAAAATCTACATAAAGACAAAATAAACTAAAATAGCCAATAAGACAAAATGTCACATCAAACCCATAATCATTTCACTTTTCTCTCACAAATATTACATCCAACTACAAAAAAATTCAACTATCTTCCCAAACACAAAAATTTTAGCCTACTAAAATAGCTAAAAACTAAAATAGCCTACTAAAATAGCAATTTCCCAAACACCCACATAGTACTGTAAGAAAAGCTTCATACCTTGATTATTTGGTAAACTTCTCAATCTTTATTTATGGGAAATTTTTTTAGGGATATTTATCATCTAAACAAAAAGCATCTGCATAATATATTTTTTTCATAATCCTCCTTTGCTGGATGATTAATGGTGATACTCAGAATATAAAGAACTCTCATTCAACAATTTACTACAACTGTAATAGAGTTGATGGATGCTCCCTCATATTTCAGGATCCTGTTACCGGGAGTGCACATTGTGCCGTAGCAGGTTATTGGTCTAAAAAGCTGGGGAAATATGATTTTGTTGCATATCAGGTTCTCTCTCTCTCTTTCTTGCACGTGTGCGTGTGCAGTTGTGCCACTCGTGTTCCTTCTTCATTCATTAATTGTGTTGTTTACTTGATATAGGCATCCCCTCGAGGTGGCATACTGAACCTCCATTTTGATGAAAAGAGTCAGAGAGTACTACTTCGAGGGAAAGCTGTCACTGTAATGGATGGCAATGTTTTAAAAACCGGATCGGTGAGCGAACTGGAAAAGGGATTGGGTGGACGGGTCACCGGTTCAACCGTCGGGTTGAATCGGAATCGAACCGTGATGTAATAAATATATTAAAATTATATTTAAATAAAAATATAAGTAATAAAATTATAAATTAAAAATATTAAATTATCTTAAATATTTGTCCTAATATTTTTTTTACTGAAAAATATAATAATATATTTTAAAATATTATTAATTTCAATTTTAGAAGATGAAATCAAATATTTAATATGCCCTCCATATGATTTTAATTCAAATAATTTGATTGAAAGTAGAGTAAAAATTTTGGAGGGATATCAAAATTTCAATATTCCCTCCAATACATTTGATTGAATCCCACATGGATTTCTTGAATTTTTTTGGAAGAGTTTTTTTTTTATAAATATGTGAAGACTTTCACAATAATTTCATCAAGCTCTTAATGGGATTCCTCACAAGAGAAGACCCTTGAAAAAGAGTTTCAAATTAAAATTTTCTTATATTCTTATATTATATATATATATATATAATAAGAAAGAAGGAAAGGAAAGAAAGAAAATAAAAAAAACAAAGAAAGAATAAAAAAGAAAAATCTGAAGATCAACAACAAAAAACAAAAGTAGATCTGAATTTTTATTTTATTTTATTTTATATATATACAAGCAAACCGTCCCGGTTCAATCAATCCGGGAACGGGTCAACTGGTTTACCGGTTTAACCGCGGGTTTCACCGGTTTTCAATAAAGACACCGGTTTTAGAGGGCCAACCGGACCGGAACCTCATCCGGTCACCGGTTCAACCGGTTGAACCGGCCGGTCCGGTCCGGGTTTCAAAACCTTGATGGATGGTTCTCTTTTGGTTTAACTAGGAATTATTCGTCTTTGCTTGTACGAATCAATTGAAATAAAAGGCTGTTAATGTTTGGAAGGTTTGCTTTTTACTCCTTGTACTAGACATGAATGTACGAAATGTATTTCCTTTTGTATCTTTGCTAAGAATTTCATTCAGCTTATAATTCTGTTATGGAAATTCTCTATTTTCCTTGTTATTAATAATATTGCTACAGATATGGATGATTTACATTTTATAGCTTAAAAATGTACAGAGTGGATTATCGAGTCCATATATATATATATTTTTATATATATATATATTTTTTTCTCTTTTTTTTCTCATTGATTTTTAGTAAGATTTGTTTCTCTTTATAGTTAACTATGATTAAGGAATCATAATTTAAGGAACTTGTTTTAAGGAATTTATATGGAATTTATAAGGAATTTCTTTTTAAGGAATTTATAAACTTGCCATTTCATAATATTCTTACCTTTTCTTCAGACTTGGAGTTTTATATATATACAGATCTTCCTAGTTGTTTAAGATTCATTGAAAGTTCTCATTTCTTCTTTATTATATATTATGGGGTTCTTTGGGAAGATGCTTAAAAGCTGTTTTTTTACATTTTTTGGCATTTTTGTGATCGAAGGAGGTGGGTCAAATGCTAAGAAGATCGTTAAAAGTACGTTTTTTTCTTGTATCTATTTTTGTTTCTTAATCAAACAGAGATTTATCTTCTTGTGTCCACTTTAATTAGCTTTGCACAGAATGTAGAGTTTTTTGAAAACCAATCTTTTTATGTGGGTAACTTTCACTCAACTATCATTACAGGCCCCAAAAGCCCTGCAACCCTTCAGAAATCCTGCGATCTCTGTCCCTTTCTTTCTCAAAAAACAAAAACAAAAACAAAAAAAACCTTGTGAAAAAAGACATTACCCACCACACCTTTCACCGAAAAGTGCCACCATGGCTACATTTTCTTGACTTTATCTTAATCAAATTATATGCACTAATTAAAAGTATATCTCTCTACCCTTTAATCCTGCATGGGTTCATGTGTCTTTCTCCTCACTCCAGCTTTCTCTTTCTTTCCTACATGTGAGAGAGAGAGAGAGAGAGAGAGAGAGAGAGAGAGAGAGAGAGAGAGAGAGAAGGGTTCTTCAACAAAGTGGCAGCAGAGCAAACGAGTTCACAGTTTGGGGATCTTGAAAATGTCAATTCTGTTAAGTTTTGGAAAGAGTGGCTAAACGCTGAATTTTGTCAGGTTCTGAAGAGCAGGGAGTTGTGACTGTTGGTGAATTGAAGCCAAGCATCTCAAGGAAGAGGTCTTTTCGGCCGAGTTCGAGTACAAGGCATGTCACTGAATGGTAATCTTCTTCTCCTGCTCTGTTCCACACACTAAACTAGTACTGTGTTTTACAAGAATTAGGTAGTTTCAAACCAAGTATGATAAAATCTGGTTTTTACAGCCTCTAATTCTGCATTTTAACATAAATCTTGATTTTTTATTTTTATTTTTGAAAATCAGTGATGGGTTGGGCCTGGTTTATACTCTATACTTTTGGAAAATTTGAGGTTGAATACAATTAAGTAGTTGAAAATTTTACAGAATTAAAACTTGATTTTGTCTTGTGCAAGAAAGCAGAGATTCCACCAAGCATCTTCTTCAACTTATTTTATTCATTCAGCCCAAAAGTTGTTTTTTCCACTTTCACTACTGAAAGAAAAAAATAAAAAAATAAATTTTAAATGGCTTTTTAGTATCGGAAAATAGGTTACTGAATTCATCTCATAACTGTAAGCAATCTTCATTGTGTCCAATCCTCCAAATTTGACAGAAGGTAGCAAAATCACACCTAGTTTTCAAGATTGAATACGACTTGTCAAATATGTGTCGGCAAACCTCTTGTGCTTAAAAAGCACCCCCACGAGGCCGTGATGTTAAATGTCCTTATTTCAACACACACCCATTAATGCTCTGATCTGGTTTTAGTATCCATCTATCAATAATTTTCGCATCTCTCCCATATCTAGAGGCCCTCAAGCGTACGAAGTAGTCATATAATAGATGCTTGAGTATGACATTTTTTACGTGAAATAGACTAAAAAATTGCAAACAGACAAACAGACACGTTTTCTGTTTGAAATGAAGGGTCCCAGCATACCCATGAAAGTAAGCGAAACAGCCAAATTAAATTGTTTCCTGAATGCAACCAGCCTAGCAATCTTCATTGCAGGTTTCAGAACCATTGGGTTAAATTTGGCCTTATCTGCTAAAAGTACTGCTTGTGAAGTCCCACTTCTTTTTTATAGTTGAGCTTTTGCTTTCAACTGGGGTCCTCCATGTCAAACATAGGATCCAAATGGATCACCGTATATGATTTGAAACCACTTTGGAACAAATTGGTATCATAGGTTCAAACATGGTGATGAAGATGTAAAGAAGAAACCAAGATTTTTAACTAACAATTATGTATGCGCAGTTTTCTTTCTTCATTCTTGATTTTACCCGTCTCTATGATGCTAATTTTAGCATGTCTTGTATCTTGCAGGGCGATATCTGATGTTTCCAGCGATCTTACAGTTGAAGTTGGAACGGCAAGTTTTGCGCTTCACAAGGTAAGGCGAATGTACTGCAATAATGAGAAACTTCACCTTTTGTGTAAATCAATAGCTTAAAGTGCCATAAAATCCTTTTAAAATCAAGATTTAATCCAAGTATCCCACATCAGTTTTTTGAGGAATCAAACAATTTTCAACTTGAGAAATTGAAAATTCAGCAATATTTTGGCTGGAACAAAATAAGAAAATTTTGCTTGAACATTATGGTTTGTAATGGAGGAACAGAGGTGAAATTTTACATAAAAAAAGTAGATGACGGTGAAATCTTATTAAAAAAGGCCAACACAAAATTATAACCATAACAATGTTACAAGAAAGCAAATGAGAAATTTGAAAAGGAACTTTTATAATATGATCAGGATTCTTTTGCAGTTCCCTCTAGTTTCTCGGAGTGGAAGAATACGAAAACTGTTGTTGGAAGCAAAAGATTCGATAGTATCGCGTATAAATCTGTCAGCTGTACCGGGTGGACCAGAGGCATTTGAGCTAGCTGCAAAGTTCTGTTACGGAGTAGACACCGAAATTACTCTATCAAACGTTGCAATGCTACGTTGTGCGGCTCATTTCCTGGAAATGAGAGAAGATTTTGCTGAGAAAAACCTAGAAACGCAAACAGAAGCATATCTGAAGGAGAACATACTTCCAAACACATCAAACTCGATATCAGTTCTTCACTGCTGCGAATCACTCCTACCCATAGCGGAAGATATCAACCTTGTCAACAGGATTATCAATGCCATTGCAAGTAATGCATGTCAAGAGCAACTCACATCTGGCTTGTCCGAGCTAGAGCACAACTTTCCTTCAAAACCCGAAACAGAAACACCCTCAGACTGGTGGGGAAAATCACTCACCGTGCTTAATCTTGACTTCTTCCAATGCGTTGTATATGCAGCAAAAAGTAAGGGTCTGAAACAGGATATAATCAGCAGGATTTTGATAAATTATGCCCACAATTCTCTTCAGGGACTCGTTGCGGTTAGGGATCCACAATTGGTTAAAGGGGGTTTCTTGGACTTGGAGTTGCAGAAGAAACAAAGAGCCATCATCGAAGCTATAATCGGTTTATTGCCAACACAGTCAGGAAAGAGTGCTGTTCCCATGGCATTTCTTTCTAGATTGTTGAAGTCTGCAATAGCAGCATCAGCATCTACTTCGTACAGATCTGATTTAGAGAGGAGGATTGGTTTGCAATTGGATCAAGCAATTCTTGAGGACATACTCGTTCCTGCAAATTCTCATGGAAACAATCACAGCCCAATGTATGATACAGATTCAATCCTGAGGATTTTCTCCATTTTCTTTAACTTGGATGAGGATGATGATGAGGATAATCACTTGAGGGATGAAAGTGAAATGGTATATGACTTTGACAGCCCTGGATCTCCCAAGCAGAGCTCAATCCTAAAGGCATCGAAACTGTTGGACAATTATCTTGAAGAAGTTGCACTCGATTCAAACTTGATGCCATCGAAGTTCATAGCATTGGCAGAATTACTCCCAGACCATGCCCGTATGGTGAATGATGGATTATACAGAGCTGTGGATATCTTTCTCAAGGTGAGCAACCCTTTCTCTCTGACAAATAGAGCTGCAAATGCCAAAACTCGGCTCGTTTGCAGCCTTACCCACAGATGGAAAAACACATATCATTTCTATATTTTTGTGTTTGGATTTTTCAAGGCTTTAAACACTATTGTGTTTTGTGTGTGCTTCCACTGACAGGTTCATCCGAACATGAAGGACTCCGAGCGTTATAGACTTTGCAAAACCATCGATTGCCAGAAACTATCTCAAGAAGCCTGCAGTCATGCAGCACAGAATGAGAGGCTGCCAGTGCAGATGGCAGTCCAAGTGTTATACTTTGAGCAAATCAGGCTTCGAAACGCAATGAATGGCGGTCACAATCAGTCGTTCTTTGGCTCTGTCAACGGCCAGTTCCCTCAACGTTCAGGTAGCGGAGCAGGAAGTGGATGCATCTCCCCAAGAGACAATTACGCGGCAGTGAGAAGAGAGAACAGAGAACTCAAGCTGGAAGTTGCAAGAATGAGGATGAGACTGACTGACTTGGAAAAAGACCATGTTTCGATGAAACAGGAGCTTATTGTGAAATCACATCCTGCTAACAAGGTATTCAGGTCATTTAGGAAGAAGTTGAGCAAGTTAAATGCCCTGTTTCGGATTAAAGATATGAAGCCGATAGGTGGTAAGGCTAATTCAGAAACTCGGCTTTTGTTTCAGAAGCGAAGGCGTCATTCTGTATGATGATTCATGATCAAACATGTACTCAATTTATCTCCTCCCTGACCTCTGTCAAATTGGGACTAAACTAGGTGTAGTTATTATTTAAACGAAAACAGCGATTGTTCCAGCATAGAGGTGGGAGTGAATTGATTTCTAAGATATTCTGAATAAATCTGACATAATATTTGGGTGCACCCTCAAACCTTAGTGTGTTCATGGATGTCTCTCAAAGGATGTTAACTTGATATTCATTTTGTACATAAAGGGGGTGAATGTTAATGCATTTGGCAGGTTGTGCTCCCATCGGGAAAGGCTGTTGCAGATCTACAGCCCAATTTGATGAAATACAACGATGTCCTGGACTCGGAGTAATTATTACAGGGCTTGCTCCCCCTGGATCTGGGTTTGACTTTTTTAGTTGCTACTTCTTTCCAAAAATGGGGATCAAGGAAGTAATATGATTTAAATCAGTTCCTTTTATCTTTCTAGGTGTCTTTTGATTAAGTGAAAAAATGCTGTTTATAATTTGTAAAAGAACAAACCAAACAACTGTAAATAAACTAACTAGTCATAATTTGAAATGAAATTGTTAGGGTAAACTACCAATAGATCATACTTTTGAGACTTATTACTCATTAAGTCCTATTGATAAATTTATTAAGTGATAAAGATAAATTTATTAGTCTTTTATTTTTATGAATAACTTTATAGTGATAAATTTATTAGTCTCTTTATTTTTATGAATAAATTTATAGTGATAAATTTATCGATCTCTTATTTTTATAGTGTTAAATTTATTAGTTAGGACCTGTAGGTAAATAATTCTAGTTCATAGGACTAATTGGTAAGTACCCCAAATTGTTAGCGGTGGTTTGAGATATTCTAAATAAGTGTACTTTTTGACTTTTTGTAAAAAGATGTGTAAAAAAGTAAAAAGAAAATGTTGATTGATGTAATCCAAAAAAGATAAAAAGATTGGACTAAAATAGGGTAACCCAAACAAGGTAGTCACATTGTCCATTGACTTAAGAGTATTTCAGATTTTTGGCTATATAGTACTGTAAGAAAAGCTTCATACCTTGACTATTTGGTAAACTTCTCAATCTTTATTTATGGGAAATTTTTTTTAGAGATATTTATCATTCAAACAAAAAGCATCTGCATAATATATATTTTTTATAATCCTCCTTGGCTGGATGTTTATAATTTGTAAAAGAACAAACCAAACAACTGTAAATAAACTAACTAGTCATAATTTGAAATGAAATTGTTAGGGTAAATTACCAATAGGTCTTACTTTTGAGGCTTATTACTCATTAAGTCTTATTGATAAATTTATTAAGTGATAAAGATAAATTTATCAGTTTTTTATTTTTATGAATAACTTTTTATTTATTAGTGATAAATTTATTAGTCTCTTTATTTTTATGAATAAATTTATAGTGATAAATTTATCAATATTTTATTTTTATAGTGTTAAATTTATTAGTTAGGACCTGTAGGTAAATAATTCTAATTCATAGGACTAATTGGTAAATACCCCAAATTGTTAGTAGTGGTTTGGGATATTCTAAATAAGTACACTTTTTGACTTTTTATAAAAAGATGTGTAAAAAAGTAGAAATGAGATGTTGATTGATTTGATCCAAAAAAGATAAAAAGATGGACTAAAATAGGATATCCCAAACAGGGCAGTCACATTGTCCATTGACTTAAGAGTATTTCAGATTTTTGGCTATATAGTACTGCAAGAAAAGCTTCATACCTTGACTATTTGGAAAGCTTCTCAATCTTTATTTATGGGAAATTTTTTTAGAGATATTTATCATTCAAACAAAAAGCATCTGCATAATATATTTTTTTTATAATCCTCCTTGGCTGGATGGTTAATGGTGATACTTGGAATATAAAGAACTCTCATTCAACAATTTACTACAACTGTAATAGAGTTGATGGATGCTCCCTCATATGTTACTTACTGCTAATTTTCAAGATCCTGTTACTGGGAGTGCGTATTGTGCCCTAGCAGGTTATTGGTCTAAAAAGCTGGGGAAATGTGATTTTGTTGCATGTCAGGTTTTCTCTCTCTCTCTTGCACGTGTGTGTGCTCAGTTGTGCCACTCGTGTTCCTTCTTCATTCATTAATTGTGTTGTTTACTTGATATAGGCATCCCCTCGAGGTGACATACTGAACCTCCATTTTGATGAAAAGAGTCAGATAGTACTACTTCGAGGGAAAGCTGTCACTATAATGGATGGTTCTCTTTTGGTTTAACTAGGAATTACCCGTCTTTGCTTGTACGAATCAATTGAAATAAAAAGTTGTTAATGTTTGGAAGGTTTGCTTTTTACTCCTTGTACTAGACATGAATGTATGAAATGTATTTCCTTTTGTATCTCTGCTAAGAATTTCATTCAGCTTATAATTCTGTTATTGTGGGGATATATTTTCTAACACCAACACGTGGCCAAGGTGATGCCGACGTGTCAGCCGAGGTGCCACGTGTCCTGGTCATGACGCCGAGGTGACCTCGGAAAGGCCGAGGTTATCTGCAAAGATACCGGAATCCGAGATAACCGGATAAGGGACAAGAGTCCTAGAATGGGAGAAGACTTCAGTTTGGGCAAAAATAAGACTCTTAGAGAGTTTATCATAATCCTATTGGGAGTCCAAGATTAGCAGTAATCCTAAGTCCATTGGAGCTAGGCTTCTATTGGGACTAGGATTGTGTTGGCTATAAAAGTAAGGCACCTCCATGGGTCTAAGGTATGCTTTTTATGCTCTGTCTAGTGAGTTAAGCACTATTGGTTATCTTTGAGAGATATTTTACTGATTTGATCGTCGGAGTGCCCTCGGGTGGACGAACCACCGCCGGAATCTCTTCTTTCTGTTGCAGGTCGTTTGGGCTTAATCTATTCTGCCGGTGTTCTCCAGCTGAGTACTTAGTTGGTAGTGTGGTAAGAAAATCACTCACACAATTTGGCGCCGTCTGTGGGAAAGAAAGGAAGAATAGATGGCCAGCGACGGACAGAAGGATAAGGTTGGGAACGAAACCCCTGCTGGGAACGGTGAGCACATTGATCCTAATATGGGGGAAGATGGTCGCAACGAAGAGACTCAGAACCAGAGTCATGGCAGGAAAGACGTCGGCCAGGATGGCGACGTGCCAAGGAAACCAGATCGAAGCGGGTACTACAACGAGGATGACCTCCAGGTATGGAAGGATAGATGCCGGCGCAGGGACGAAGAGGTGAAAGATATGGCAAACAAATTGGCAGACCTGCAATCGGTCGTCGATTTTATGATGCAAAACAACGTTATGCAGCCACCGTTCCCGCTGCAGGACACGCCAATTTCAGCGGCCAATGGCCAAAAGGGAGGACAGAAAACAATCCCTATAGCCCCCCAGCACACCAGGAGCAAAAGACACTCTCACCGGCCTTCAAGGGAGGTCGGGCGAGGAGAGTCGATGAGGGAAGAATCTCGGAGGATGCATCGCACCAAGGAGGCAGACCCCAAAGAACATCGGTATGTTCAAGGGCAGGCGCTGTGCTTCGACACAACTAATGGAGAAAGGTCAAAGATGGCTCACCACGGAGCTGAAAGTAATGCACCAAAAAGGCTGAAGTCAGGAGATAGCTGAGCTCCTGGACGGACCAAAGAAGATCTGGGGGATCACCTATAGAGGAAGCAACAAGATGTCAAGGTAGCCTCCCCGGTCAAGCCGAGAACACCATTCTGGGTAGAATTGGACAAATTCGAAGCCCCGAAGAGATTTAGTATGCCGAGATTCTAGATCTACGACGGTAAGTCGGACCCCAACTTCCATGTCGGCATGTACCTGAACTCCATGTCGTTGTACACCGGGAACGAGCCGTTGCTCTGCAAGGTGTTTCCCTCATCATTTGGAGAAATTGCATCGGACTGGTTTCACAAGTTGCCGAAAGGAACTGTAAAAACTTGGGAAGGCCTGGCCGAGATGTTTGTGGCCAGGTTCGTGACAAACAAGCTACAACCATTGAGGGTGGACGCCCTAATGGCCCTGGAGATCGCGAGGATGAAAACCTTAGGGCCTATGCCAAAAGGTATCATGAGGTATTCAACCGAATACCAGGAGGCAACCAGGAGGTGGCGGTTGTGTCGTTTAAAAACGGCCTGAAGAATGACTGTCTGCTTCGAAAATCACTGGCAAAGACATTGCCGAAAAGCATGGAGGAGCTGATGGCCAGGATAGAAAAGTATGCTAGAGCCGAGGAGGACACGCCAGGGACAAAGGCGTCCAAACAAGAAAAGAGAAATGGTTCGCCGAAGCGAAGCCGAGATAACACTGGATACGAGAAGACAAGAGTTCAGCCCAAGTGAGCAGATCTCAGATTCCAGATCTCGGATCTCGGATCCCAGATCCCATAAGACAAGATCTCGGCCTAGATGATTAAGTCCGAGAAGAGAAGAGAAGAGCTTGGCCTAAGTTAAGGAATTTCTATATAAGGTCCACAAAGGAGTATGTAGAAGCCATGCATGGGGCAGATCCCTTGCCCATAGAGCAATGTCATAAGAATTCTTTTGGCCTTACGTGCAAAAGGAAGTAGAAGCCTATGTAAAAAAAACATGAAAATGCTTTGAAATCCACTTGCAACGTGCGATAGAACATCAATTCGGCTGGGGGCATACCAGCAACAACTTACTAGGGCTTATAACAAGTAGGTCAGCCCAAGAGAGTTCAAAGTTAGGGACCTCAGCCTGAGAAAGGTTGTCGGCAATAGGGCATATCAGCTGAAACACAGAGTGGAGCCAACTGCATGCCAGTCAGATTAACAAAGAGACCGAGATTGGTGACCTCGGCCAGTCTTTGTTTGAATCTGACCTCGGCGACAAGGTTAAAGCCACATGTATAATGAGAACCCAAGTGGAACTTAGGTTCACATTAGGGGGCAGAGAGAAGAAAAATGGGTTTAACACTTGTTGAAACTTGAGAAAAGTTTACAAGTTGAAGTTAAACCGAGATCATGTTTAACACTTGTTGAAACTTGAGAAAAGTTTACAAGTTGAAGCTAAACCGAGATGATGTTTAACGTTTGTTAAAACTTGAGAAAAGTTTACAAGTTGAAGTTAAACCGAGATGATGTTTAACGCTTATTGAAATTTGAGAAAAGTTTACAAGTTGAAGTTAAACCAAGATTATGTTTAACGCTTGTTGAAACTTGAGAAAAGTTTACAAGTTGAAGTTAAACCGATATGATGTTTAACGCTTGTTGAAACTTGAGAAAAGTTTACAAGTTGAAGTTAAACCGAGATTATGTTTAACACTTGTTGGAACTTTAGAAAAGTTTACAAGTTGAAGTTAAACCGAGATGATGTTTAACGCTTGTTGAAACTTGAGAAAAGTTTACAAGTTGAAATTAAACCGAGATTATGTTTAACGCTTGTTGAAACTTGAGAAAAGTTTACAAGTTGAAGTTAAACCGAGATGATGTTTAACGCTTGTTGAAACTTGAGAAAAGTTTACAAGTTGAAGTTAAACCGAGATCATGTTTAACACTTGTTGAAACTTGAGAAAAGTTTACAAGTTGAAGACTAAGGTTAAACACTTGCTGAAATTTTATGAAAAAATTTACAAGGAGAAACCAGGGTTATGCCAAGAAAGGTACTTTTGTACTTGCCGAGGTAAATCATCAGTTTGTATAACCGAGGTATGTCACCCTGAGAAGGTTGCATAAGAATTGAAGTGTATATTAAAAATATGCAAAATATTCTAAGTATAGAATCATGCAAAAACAGTAAAGAGAAGACAAAGATACAAGCATTCAGAGAAGGAAAGTTGTATTAATATTTAAAAGAAGGCATGTGGCTTAAACGGTTGAGTTATTATGTATAACAGCTCATACGCATGAAGAAGCTCTTGGAATTCTTGATCTTTAAGAAGACATGTCGGCCTATAATGATGATCTCGACTTAAGCCGATGTACTGGCTGGAAATACCGATATAGGTTCCATTACCTCAGAATACCGAGGTAATAGAACTTATGGGGCAGCTGTGGGGATATATTTTCTAACACTAACACGTGGCCAAGGTGACGCCGATGTGTCAGTCGAGGTGCCACGTGTCCTGGTCATGACGCCGAGGTGATCTCGGAAAGGCCGAGGTTATTTGCAAAGATATCGGAATCCGGGATAAGTAGATAAGGGACAAGAGTCCTAGAATGGGAGAAGACTTCAGTTTGGGTAAAGATAAAACTCTTAGAGAGTTTATCTTAATCCTACTGGGAGTCCAAGATTAGCAGTAATCCTAAGTCCATTGGAGTTAGGCTTCTATTGGGACTAGGATTGTGTTGGCTATAAAAGTAAGGCACCCCCATGGGTTTAAGGTATGCTTTTTATGCTCTGTCTAGTGAGTTAAGCACTATTGGTTATCTTTGAGAGATATTTTATTGACTTGATCGTCGGAGTGCCCTCGGGTGGACGAACCACCGCCGGAATCTCTTCTTTCTGTTGCAGGTCGTTCGAGCTTAATCTATTCTGCTGGTGTTCTCCAGTTGAGTACTTAGTTGGCAGTGTGGTCAGAAAATCACTCACACAGTTATGGAAATTCTCTATTTTCCTTGTTACTAATAATATTGCTACAGATATGGATGATTTACATTTTACAGCTTAAAAATGTACGGAGTGGATTATCGAATATAGAATCTGTGCCAGGCCCAACGGCCGGACTGCACATCCAAGTGAGAGAATTCAGGTTCAAAATGAATCAGAATTATCCTAATTTTTGTTTAGATTGTTTTCTCTGGCAACGAAAGCAGATTAATTGTATTAAGATGATATAGTAATAAGACGAACAAGACAAAAGTTATATAAATATACAAATCTTACAAACTCACCCTTTATAAGATGAGCGTTGTTTTGGGAAGATGGTAAAAAATTAGTTTTTTTTGACTTTTTAAAGTTTTTTTTGGCTTTTTTGTATAAAAAAATAAAGAAATAATGTAATTTTAAAAAGTCAAAAAATTAAAAAAAAAAAAAAGTCAATCTTTTCAAATTTAATTTTATAAATTAAATTAATTAAACTAATACGATGATATTTATACACAAACAAACGTGATTTATTTTATATTTCTAATTTAACAATGTCATATTGAAAATCCTATCATTTAATTTCCTCATACTCATCATTTCAATCAACTTGCAATAATTAACAAATATAGACATAAATTTGGACAAATTCAGTACTGAGTCTGACACTGACACCTAGACAAAAGTGAGCAATATCACTTCCAAATTGGGCTACTCTTTCCTCTTGTCTGTGATCGGGCTGACGGATATTGTTAAGTTTACGGAGGTTTATTGTGAGTTTTGTTTTGATAATTCAAATCGTTTAATGTGTAGAACTTTAACTTTTTTTTTTTTGATCAGATGAAAAGAAGTAGGGAAACACAACCAAACAAAAACTAACTAGGCCAGCCTTAATAAAGCCATAAGAGCCAGAGGGGGGAAAGATATCGAGTATTATATGTTTGTAAAAAATTACGTTGATCGGATATCGATAGCTATTTTATCAGACCAGATTTCTGTCAACTATTTATTCTTTCACCGTTTTTTTTAATACAAAACTAATTTGATCACGTAGTTATCGATATCCGATTAATATAATTTTTTTAAACATATAATATTCGACGGATTTTACACATTAACAATTCAAATTATTAAAACAGAACTCATAATAAATTCTCACAGACTTAACAATACCTTTTAATCTCATCACAAACTGTACTTACCAAATTGGTTTAGTATTCCATTTGATGGGTCACAAATTGCTTTGCATCCCGAAACGCTTGATGTCATTTGAGGGGACACCATAGTCAATGACAAACACATATATCTAACTTTTGATATTCGAAAGTATTACTGTATGTCACTTCAAAAATCATGTGAGACTCTTTTAATTGATGGATTGACAAAGATGTCATTTTAAAAAAAAAAAAAATTAAATATATATACATTCAGACTTATTTTGAGAAGTAAGTTATAATCCACTTTCCAAATTATAACTCACTTTCTCTCTCACAAAAAAACTTTTTATAAGCTGCTTATAAGCAGTTTTTCACTAAAAAGCTGATTATAACCATCTTTCCAAAATAGCCCTCAAGCGATAAAAAATAAATTAATTTTATTTTAGTGTATGTTTAGAAATACACTTTTAAATTAGTGATAAATTTTATGAATATTAAAAAATAAAATCATAATCTTTTTATGGATATATAATTAATTTTTGAAAACTCCACTGACATATTTAAAAGAAAAAAATACGAAAACAATCCAACTGAGAAAGAAAAAAAAAGGCGTACTAAAATTTGCATAAAGATAAATAATCTTCTCAACAACATTAGTCTAGTTATGATCAATGTGTTTGTTTTGAATTTTTGAATTAAGTTTTTTGAAAATTAAGTTTTTGTTTTTTGTATTTTTTTATTTTTAGTGAATATTTTTAAAATTTTAAGTTTTTTTTTTTACCTTTTTTGATGCATCTTACTTAGATATGTCTAAAAAGTAAAATATTTGTGAAAAATATATTTTAAAAAATTAATAAATACACAAAAATACAAAAAATGTACTGAATTTTCATATTTTTTTTGTATTTTTGATATTTAGAAAATTTTTTAAAGATTTTTTTCACAAAAATTATACTTTTTAAGTGTGTTTATGTTAGGTGTGTCTAAAAATTAAAAAAATTATTTAAAATATTAAAAAAATTTAGTAAAAACAAAAAATACAAAAAACAAGAAAATATAATTTTCTGAAAAGTATTTTTAGAAAACTTAAACCAAGCAAAGTAAATAATTTTAGAGTTATATTAGTAACGCAAGGTTTAAAATTACTCTTGTATCAGCCTAGCTACATCAAAATTAAATTTGATATTATTAAAGTATATCACTTAATATAGCGATACATTGTTCACATATTATACAATATTTTAGAAAAATGTTTGGTGACCTGGATTTTTGTGGCTCGAATGGTCGAATGTGTTAAAACGACGTCGTTTTAAGTGTTTCGAACCATTCGAGTCATAATTTTTCGAACCACTTAATATTATTGAATATTTTATTATTTATTCTAGAGAATAAGTAGAGAAGAATGATAACTGATCAGACATTCTACCAAACAACCAGTTGCCGCACCAATTCTTCATATACCACCAAATCTTGCTTTGTTTTCCTAGGGTCCAGTAGATCATGTGCAAAATGATCCAGTGGATCATTTACGTCAGAAAAAAAAAATAAAAAAATAAAAATTTTACAAAATTAAATTTTAAAGTAGAGAGACTAATATAGTATGTACATACAGAAAAATGTTGGCTAAAATATAAAAATAATTTTTTAATTATAATTTGATTCAAAATTTGTTAAGCTTGATGTAGATGTTGTTACTTTAGAACTCGGATTACCTTAACCTGTATAAGAAAACCCTAGCAAATGAATGGACCATTTGATGCCCAACAACCAAACATACCCCAAACATAAAAATGCTTAGTGGCCTGAATTTGTATGACCTGAATAGCTCGAATGTATCAAAACGACATTGTTTTGACACATTCGAGTCATTCGAGCCATAAATTTTTGGGCCATCAAGCATTACTGCCCAAACATACCCCAACGCTCCAAATTCAACTGCCAACAACTCTCCTCGTTTTGTATTCACCCGCCTTCTCAGACTCTCGTGGGGGATTCTATTTACATCCCAAAAAAATTATTACATATTTCTAATTTTTAAGTACACCTTGTTAATTATTTAAAATTTTATTTTACTCTCATTACACCTTATTATTTTTTCTAAATTATCCTCAGGGTAAACCCAAATAATAAATAATAAAAAAATTAAAAAAACTATTTCAAAAACTTTTCAATACAAAAAATAATTCTCAAATACAGAAAAAAAATCCAAACTTATAAGCACATAAGCATTATAAATATAGAAAAAAATCAAACTTTTACATATTATAAAGCTTTTCAATATAGAAAAAAAACTTTTACATTATAAATTATCTATAAGAATGTTTGTGAAAAAGTAAAAATCAAACTTATAAGCACATAAACATCAGGTACTAAAAAGAAAGAGTAGTTCTCAAATAATGTACTATTTAAATGACAAAATAAGAACGACTCGAATAATATGTTATTGTTAATCTAATTACTGGGCCCTTTAATTTTTGTCAAAAAAACGATATAGAAAATAATTGATAGTGCTTTACAAAAATTGTGAAACCCCTTTATATGAATATCTACCTTCTTTTTGATGGGTTGTTCCAAAAAAACTATTTTGATTATTACTCTCATCCATTATTTGATTTTGTTCAAACTTTCTTTTAGGATTTAGGATTTCAAAATAATAAAAAACAATGATATTGATGATGATGGTGGGTTTTGGTAGGGTAGATTGGAATTTTGGAGGGAGGAGGAAGAAGAAGAAGAAGAAATAACTTTGATATCTTGAGGAAGAACATACAGAGACTTAAATAAAAATAACTAATTAAGGTGTACCATGAGAAGAAAAAAATTATTTTAAGATTTAATATATATTATCCTTATTAATAAATTCATATTATAATATAATAAAAATTAAAATTTGTGAATTTACACTAAGACTTAGGTTCAAATAGAATCCCGACTCTCTCTCTCTCTCAAGATGGGAAAGAAACCTGTTAAATACAGTGTGTGGTAATCCTCTGTCTCTCATCTTGATTTTGTGCTTTTTGTTGTTGTTGTTGTGTGTGACTCACTGATTTGAGTTGTGGAATTAGGTGGACACGTTCATTGACTCGCTGTTCAAAGGAAAGGAAACCCAGCGGCTGTATGTTTGTTGGATGAAGAGAGAGACGATGATGAGTGGTTTCAAACTGTTGCTAGTGAGTTCAACCTCCCCATCACCTGTTTCTTGACTTGGATTACTGACTCCGCGTCGGAGACTCATGACTCGTCCCACTCATCCACAAACCCTCGGTTTCGCCTCCGATGGTTCAATCCAGTTGCCTAGGTCACTTCACCATCGTTGAAAGTTTGAAAAAATGTAGAACTGTTTGTTTTCTGAATGATCTGTTTGGTTACTGAGAAATCGCAGGAAAAAGAAGGAAAAAAAATTGAAATATAACATCCAATTCCCCTTCCGAATTGTGCAATCTTCTAATTTGGCTACTCGAATTACTTACAATTGTCGACTCAGTTTTTTTGGCGTTAGATTTCTTTAAATTTTGATTTGATTGATTTCAGATTATTACTTGCTTTCTTTTCAACTTAATCTGAAAATATTTATACAATCCTTCATCAACTTTTTTATCAAATTCATAATTGATGAACAAATTGGCTAAAATTGTGCTTGAACCATTTCATCAAATTTGTATGAAATCAAGGGTGATTCAATTTTTTTTAACAAGTCAGAGATGATCCAAATCCTTCGTCAAAGTTCTCAGTCATATTTTTGCTCCAATTTGATGAAATTTTAAAAGATCGGAGATTTTTTTTAATTTTTTTTTATATAATAAAAAATGGTTAAAACAGATTTTTGAGATAAGTTTGAAATTTTTCAAAAAACAGATAATAAGGATTGAAGTCTATCATATTAGATCAGGCTTTTAACCAAATTTTTACTCAAATTTGATAAATTTTTACTCAAATTTGATAAAAGAAAATTGATGAAAAAAAAAAGGTGCAAGGATTGGAAATGATCTCATACATGAAGTGTGATAATTGAGGATTGTGTTTCAATAGGCAAGTCCATGGTAGTGAGTAATTTAATCTGGACACAATTTTCCATGTCTGCTTGCAGGTTAAATTTTGTGGTCATGGAACATTGGCAGCTTCACACTTTCTATTCACTTCTGGTTTGGTAAATGCCGATAAAATTGAGTTTCTGACACCGTTTGGAGTTTTGATTGTTGAAAGAGTTCCAGAATCACAAGATTACATCTTAATTGAGTTGGATTTGCCGATAGTTCCACTTTCTGATTTTGACTCTGTTGAGGTTCCATCTATTTCTAAAGCCTTGAGTGGTGCTTCTGTGATTGACTTAAAGATTACAACTACTGAAGAAGACCTCATTTTATGCATTTCTTTTGCACTCTTTTCTTAATTATTCATAATTATGCAACTTCGTATTTGAAGTAAATGATTAAAAGGATGTGCAAATCATGCCAAAGGTGAGGTCGAGTGATCGTTCAATTTTAGAATTAAATGGTAGGAGTGATGTGATTTCTAAGATATTCTGAGTAATTCTCTTCAAATTTTAGTGTGTTCATGGATGGATGTCTCTTAGAGAGGGAAGTCAACTTCAACTGATATACAGACATTCATTTTGTACTTAAAAGAGAGTGAATGTAAATGCATTTTGGCAGGTTGTGCTCCCATTGGGAAAGGCTGTTACAGATCTACAGCCCCAATTTGATGAAATACAACGATGCCCTGGAAAGGCAATCATTATTACAGGGCCAGCTCCCCCTGGATCTGGGTTTGACTTTTTTAGTCGCGTCTTTGATCCTAAAATGGGGATCAATGAGGTAATATATTATTGGCATTTTGTCCCAAACTACCTCACGATTTAAATCAGTTCCTTTCATCTTTCTAGGTGTCTCTTGATTAAGTGGGAAAATATGTTCATAATAAGTAAAGGAAAGTTGATCAAAAAAAAAAAAAAGGAGTAATGTTAGAGACTCAAAAAATTCTACCAAAGTTTCTACCAAATGTCTCACACGATGTGGGTCCCACACCTATGTGAGACATTTGGTAGAACTTTTGGTAGAATTTTTGGGGCCTGTAGCATTTTAAAAAAAAAAAAAAAAATAAATTTAAAATAACATATCAAACATAATCCTCCATTGCTGGATGACTAATGGAGATACTCAGATTATAAACTCTCATTAGAGTTGATGGCTGCTCCTTCATATGTTGCTGCTATTTTTTAGGATCTTGTTACTGGTAGTGCACATTGTGCCCTTGCAGGTGGTCAAAACGGCTGGGGAAATGTGATTTTGTTGCATATCAGGTACTCTCTCTCTTTCTCTCTCTCTTGCGTGCGCTCGTGCAGTTGTGCCATTTGTGTTCTTTCTTCTTTCATTAATTGTATTGTATTGTATTGTTTATTTGGCATAGGCATCAGCTCGAGGTGGCATACTGAACCCCCATTTGGATGAAAAGACTCAGAGAGTACTACTTCGGGGGAAAGCCGTCACTGTAATGGAAGGTTCTCTCTTGGTTTAACTAGTAATTGCCCCCATCTTGGCTTGCACGAATCAATTGAAATAGAAGGCTATTAATGTTTGGATGGCTCGTTTTGAATTTTGACTGACGCTTTTGCCGTCAAACTTAATTTTACTCGTAAGTTTTGTATTAGAGATCTTCTGTAAAATTATATTTGGCACTATTATTCGACATAAATTTATATCTTTGCTATCTATAATGAAAATTCTCTTTCTTGGTCACTCTGACTATTAGAATAAAACCTGTGTAACTAATGCAAAATTCTAACTTAAAATCTTCAAAACAATTCTTGAAATCACGTAAGAAGGGATTTTTTTTTCTCTCTCTCCCTGTCTTTCTTTTAATTAGTTTAATTGTATTTTCTTCAACTCGTGGAAATAGGAAATATTCAGTGGGATATAATCTTCATTTGAAATAGCAGTCAAGTTGATCCAAGAAAGAGGCTAACGCGAACCTTTCCTTCTAAAGTTGTAACTTTGGTTGAAGACTCGAGATTTCCTCTTCAAAGATGCAATAGCTCCATATCTCATATTCACAAAGAAGAAAATCAGTATGTAGATGCCATTACCAATACTGGAACTAACCCTCCCTGTTTGTGTGTGTGTGGTTTTTTTTTTTTTTGATACATCGGAACTTGTGTTATGTTTGTTATTCCTTTCACAAAAAACATTGCTAAACAAAATTGTTGGCAAGAGACCTAATAAGCAAAACCTACCAAATCAAATTTGTACTAATTCAGTGCTTATTCTGTCATCTAGACAACTAAATACGAAAGTCAGCAATATCAAATTCTAATACTATAAAATCAGTGTAGTATTTGATGTGTCACTATAGTCAATGATAACATGTCACATAATAATATCCGACATTTTATATTCATATTTAATCACTATTGTATTTATTACTTAGTATCACTTTAAAAATCATCAAGACTCTATAATTTATTCTCTCTGTTTCAAATTATTTGTCAATTTTCACTATTTAATACATTCAAAAAATTCACTTATATTTTATAATTATTCTATTTTCAACAATTTAAAAACTTCATCTACAAGAATTAATTGAATTTTTTAAATATATATATATATATTTAGGGGAAATTACACAAAAAGCCCAGGGTTTAACGCCTTTTTCAAATTAAACCCCAAGTTTCAAATTGTGACAATTTGTATCCCACCATTCCACCCGTGTTGCAATCCGATCCCCCCATCCATTTCCGTCTCTATTAGTTAACGGAAGACTGATTTGGGTGCCAAAATTGCCCTAATCTTCACGATTTAGGGCAAAAGACACCCCTCCATTGCTATTTACAGCTCCATGCAACTCACTTGGTGATTCAACCCGCAATTGAAGCCACGCATCGAAGGAAGACAACAATTTCATAGTTGATTTTCTAAAAAGCTTTGAACTCTGAGACAGAGGTAAGAAATGGGTTCGTTTTTGGTTGTTTTTGTTGTTTTTCCATTTTCTTTTTTCTCCATTGTTGACCTTCTATTTGTCTCCATTGTTGACCTTCTTTTTCTCTCAATTGTTGACTTTGTTTTTGTCTGCATTGTTGACCTTCTTTTTCTCTCCATAGTCGTGCGAACTGTTTTCTATTCCATCAAAGTGAAAGACGAAAATGAGTGAAGGTAATAACTGGGGTAGGAACAATTAGGGTGAGTTGACTCGTTGCAGCTGTGGGTTAAGAGCGAAGATCAGAACTTCGTGGACTTATGCTAATCCTGCTAGGAGGTTTTTGGGTTGTCCTAATTATGGAGTAAGTGTATACAATTTTTCAGTATTTATAGAAAATTGAGAATAAAGTAATATGTTCAATTTGAAAAAGATAACAACTGTATAGAAGATTCACCCAAAAACAATTGCTCATTTGCTTATGTTTTATTGCAATTACAGAAAAATGGGGCTTGTGGTTTCGTTTCCTGGTGCGATCTACCCACATGTGCTCATGGTATACAAGTGTTGCCGAAGTTGGTGGATAAGGTTGCAACACTAGAAGAATGAGGTTGCACAATTAGAGGATGTTGTTCAACGTTATCGTGTATGACAAAAGTGGCTTGTCATTGCCTTGATTGCAACATTGCTTATGAATGGACTATTTGTACTCTAAAATAGTGTTTAGGCTTGCTATGTAAGTGATAATATGTGTTTTACAATGGCAATGTTAATTGTGTTTGGTTTGAAATGGTGAAATGGTTTGTTATCAATTACAATTGCAATTGCAATGCTTTTGTTTTGTAATGGGGAAATGCTTAGTGCATTGCTTTTGTTTTGTAATGGTCAAATGTAAATAAAATGTTAGGTTTAAAATGGTTTGTGAAATGCTTTTGTTTTGTAATTACAATGCTTTTGTTATCAATTGGTGAAATGGTTTTGTTTTGTAATGGTGAAATGGTTTTGTAATGGTTTGTCTTTAGCTTTATCATGTTGTCCCTACATTCATGTACAATGATAATAACCATACAAGCAGGTCCAAATTGATAATCATACAAGCATATGAAACTTGGTTCGACATAAGCATAACAACCACAACAAAGAAAGCATAAGAACCTGTTATTTTCATGAATGAACTTAGAACATAATTCAAGCCAACCAAACTTTGGGGTTTCAACCATTCAACCATTGAAGGATAATAACCATACAAGTATTGTTCAAGGTTTCATAACCCATATGTACAATATAATTGTTCCAAAAGCCTATTTTAATTACAAAAGTGGTGAGTAAGGTAAGATAAACCATGAGCATTCCAAAAACCCTATTTTCATTACAAAAGCGTTCAAAACCACTTGTTCATTCTACACTAGCTTCCCATTGCTTGCTTGTGTTTAAAAAATTGAAATATAACATCCAATTCCCTTTTCGAATTGCGCAATCTTCTAATTTGGCTACTCAAATTACTTACAATTGTCAACTTAGTTTTTTTGGCATTAGATTTCTTTAAATTTTGATTGATTGATTTCAGATTATTACTTGCTTTCTTTTCAACTTAATCTGAAAATATTTATACAATCCTTCATCAACTTTTTTTATCAAATTCATATTTGATGAAAAAATTGGCTAAAACTGTGCTTGAACCATTTCATCAAATTTGTATGAAATCAAGGGAGATTCAATTTTTTTACCAAGTCAAAGATGAACCAAATCCTTTGTCAAAGTTCTCACTCATATTTTTACTCAAATTTGACGAAATTTTAAAAAGAGTAGAGATTGGACATTTTTTTTTATATATAATAAAAAATGGTTAAAATAGATTTTTGCGATAAGTTTGGAATTTTTCAAAAAAGAGATAATAAGGATTGAAGTATATCATATCAGATCAGGCTTTTAATCAAATTTCTACTCAAATTTGATTTTAAAAAAAAAAAATTTGATGAGAAAAAAAGGTGCAAGGATTGGGAATGCTCTCATACATCACAAAGTGTGATAATTGAGGATTGTGTTTCAATAGCTAAGTCCATGGTAGTATGTAATTTAATCTGGACACAATTTTCCATGTTTGCTTGCAGGTTAAATTTTGTGGTAATGGAACATTGGCAGCTTCACAATTTCTATTCACTTCGGGTTTGGTAAATGTCGATAAAATTGAGTTTCTGACACTGTTTGGAGTTTTGATTGCTAAAAGAGTTCTAGAATCACAAGATTGCGTCTTAATTGATTTGGATTTGCCAATAGTTCCACTCTTTGATTTTGACTCTGCTGAGGTTCCATCTATTTCTAAAGCCTTGAGTGGTGCTTCTGTGATTGACTTAAATATTACAACTACTGAAAAAGACCTCATTGTATGCATTTCTTTTGCTCTTTTTTCTTAATTATTCATAATTATGCAACTTTGTATTTGAAGTAAATGATTAAAAGGGTGTGCAAATCATGCCAAAGGTGAGGTCAAGTGAATCAAATGGTGGGAGTGATGTGATTTCTAAGAGAGTGAATCAAACTTTATGTGTTCATGGATGGATGTCTCTCAGAGAGGGAAGTCAACTTCAACTAATATATGGATATTCATTTTGTACTTAAAAGAGAGTGAATGTAAATGCATTTTGGCAAGTTGTCATTATTACAGGGCCTTGGAAGAGCAGTCATTATTACAGGGCTTGCTCTCCCTGGATTCAGGTTTGACTTTTTTAGTCTGGTCTTCGGTCCTAAAATGGGGATCAATGAGGTAATATATTATTGGCATTTGGTCCCAAACTACCTCACAATTTAAATCAGATCCTTTCATCTTTCTAGGTGTCTCTTGATTAAGTAAGAAAATATGTTCATAACATATCAAACAAAAAAAATTGATGGCTAATGAAAGCTGATGCAAACAAAAAAATAAAATAAAAATAAAATAGCATATCAAACATAATCCTCCATCACGGATGACTAATGGTGATACTTAGATTAGAAAGAACTCTCACTAGAGTTGATGGTTGCTCCTTTATATGTTGTTGCTATTTTTTAGGATCTTGTTACTGGTAGTGCACATTGTGCCCTAGCAGGTTATTAGTAAAAAAAGATGGGGAAATGTGATTTTGTTGCATATCAGGTACTCTCTCTCTCTCTCTCTCTCTCTCTCTCTCTCTCTCTCTCTCTCGTGCATGCTCGTGCAGTTGTGCCATTTGTGTTCTTTCTTTATTCATTAATTGTATTGTTTACTTGGCATAGGCATCAGCTCGAGGTGGTATACTGAACCTCCATTTAGATGAAAAGACTCAGAGAGTATTACTTCGGGGGAAAGCCATCATTGTAATGGAAGGTTCTCTCTTGGTTTAACTAGTAATTGCCCCCATCTTGGCTTGTATGAATCAATTGAAATAAAAGGCTGTTAATGTTTGGACGGCTCGCTTTGAATTTTGATTGACACTTTTGCCGTCAAACTTAATTTTTCTCTTAGTAAGTTTTGTACTAGACATCTTTTGTAAAATTACATTTGGCACTATTATTCGACATAAATTTATATTTTTGCCATCTGTAATGGAAATTCTCTTTCTTGTTGCCTTTGACTACTAAAACAAAACCTGTGTAGCTGAAGCAAAATTCTAACTTAAATCTTCAAAACAATTCTTGAAATCACATAAGAAGGGATTTTTTTTTCTTTTCTCTCTCTCAATCTCTCTTTCTTTTAATTAGTTTGATTGTATTTTCTTCAACTCACTGTTCATAATTGACATGGAAATAGGAAATATTTAGTGAGATATAATCTTCATTTGAAATAGCAGTCAAGTTGATCCAAGAAGGGGCTAATGTGAACTTTCCTTGTAAAGTTGTAACTGTTGGAAAAAATGATTTTTGGGGACTTTAATTTAATATTAAAGTGTGGTGACTTTAATTAAATATTAAAGTGGGTCCTAACCATTTTTTGTGTTGGGTCCAAGTGAGCCAAAAACCATTGGGTTTTGAATAAGAAATTGCCAAGAAATTGCCAAGAAATTGCTTCATGATGTTAGATTCATGAATAGGATTTTAAAGAGTATTTAAATCTTTTTTCTTGGCTAAAGGGTGTGAATCCTTTGGGCATACATACTTTTCATTTTGTGGAAAGGGGCTATGGATGCTTGGTGTTTTAATGACTAGCCTTAAAGGCTGGAGGCTCTTCCTCTCTCCCCTATACATGTATAAATTGAGACCCTCCTGTCAAGTTTCAATATAGAAATTTTTGCTTCCATTTTACAAGTCAGTTTGCTAGATAGTTCCTATTGTGAGATAGTGCTGCCATTGTTTTGTTCGCTAAGCTAGACAGATAGTGCTTCTGCCGTAGCTGGTTTTGACCGTCGTATCCTGGGAGATAGACGCCAGGTTTCCTCAAGCACTTGACCCGTGAGGCGGCGAAATCTGTTTTAAGGAAACTGCTTCCGTGCAGGCTTCGGTTTTGTCTCTTTACCCTTTATTGTTTTTGTGTATTTCTGTTGAAATTTAGTTGTAATTATCAGTATATGTTCTTGGTATATAATTTGTTTTCTTCGTAAATCTATTTATTTAATTTCACAATTTTCAACAACAAGCTTAAAACAGATTTTATATATCTTTTCTATGAAATTGATCGAATAGATTTATATAGACTATTAGGTTAGCTTTGTATAATGTTACTAGGAATTGTTGCGGAATTGCTCACTATTTCAATAATTGTAAATTATGCAATGGTACTCTCTAATTGCTTAGTTTAATTAGAATGCTCTATTATAATTTGCATACTTAATTGTATTAGTATGATCTTGTTTTGTGTGTATGGTTCATCATTTCCCTACCATGATGTGCATGAATTTTAAGGTTATAAAATATAATTTATGGATGTTGCAATTTTGACATGCTAATTCTATTCTAATCTTAATTTGTTACATGCTTATTATTTTCTAGGCTAGATTACATAATTTAATGTATTTGGAGTTATAGAGTTTTTATGAATTGTGTACATGATTAATCTAAATTATCTAATTGTGTGCATTAATATGAATTATTTAATTGGGTGCATTAATCTGAGTTATTTAATTAGGTGCATTAATCTAAATTATTTAATTGGGTGCATTAATCTGAATTATTTAATTAGGTGCATTAACTTTGAATTTGACTTATCTATTTGGAGTTATTAGTTTAAATGTTTATTATGAATTAATTTCATTCATGACTCATGAGTATTGAACTTTATTTTAAAGTTGTAATTTAATTTTGAAGTTACAAATTATATTTTGTTTTGGTACCTTATATTAGTTGGTTACTTATATAATTAATAGTTGGTTAGATGGTTTCAATTATTTATTATAATTAAATTTTTAGATTATTTGTTTGTATTTTGTTGTGGTTTGCTACTAATTTTCTTTGTAGGGATACCAATGCGAAAAACAAATATAAAACCAAATGAATAGTATTTGGGATGTAAAAACAAAAATGTTTGGACTACTAACGTTTGTGTTGAATAGGAATACCTAAGCGTGGAAAAGCTTTTGGACTAAATAGAATCCTTATGGATTGGCTATTTTATCAAAATGTTTGAAGCATGTTTGCTTGAGATGTAATTGATTTGTTTACCAATTTGTAGTAGCAAGTTTTATTTGCTTATATTGTTGTAGCAATGGTTTTACATTGCTTGTAAAAGTTTTGGACCCTGGTTTGCTTTAACCTAGTTCATCCCTAAGAAAATTTAATTCTTAATTTGTTTATCACGGACTAGGAGTCAACATGCTCTTAAAAGTTTTGTCAAAAGGTTAATTGGGTTTTAAGTGGGACCGATATGACCCCTCTAGTCTTCCTGGGAACTTTCTTGACCATGTTCGATTCTAGGTTTTGTGGTGAGACTAAGTTTTGAATTAATTTTTCTTCTAAGGGATTTTCTAAGGGTTAAGTTTAATTTCTGGAAACACATAAGTGATATTCTGGTGTAATTTTCAGAAATGGAAACTATCACTGATACTGCTGCTACTGCTAATGTTGGTGGGGATTTGAACCCCGGGGCAACTAGATTGCTAACCCCTACTGCTGTGACCTCTGTGGTCAACCCTGGTGTTACTCCGGCTGTTCTCGGAGGACCGCTTAGTCACCATGAGCGCCCATAAAAATTTGCTGGGGAAAACTTTAAGAGATGGCAGCAAAAGATGCTGTTTTACTTGACCACGCTAAACCTTGCCAAGGTTCTGAGTGAGGATCCTCTAGCCATGGCAGAGAATGAGCCTGACAGGCAGAAAGTCATGGTGCTTGACACATGGAAGCAGACAGACTATCTTTGCCGGAACTATGTGTTCAACAGCTTGGCAGACTCATTCTATAGTGTGTTTTGTTCCAAGAGCTCAGCAAAAGAATTATGGGAATCTCTGGACAAAAAGTACAGGACTGAGGATGCCGGGGCAAAGAAATTTGTGGTTGGCCGTTTCCTTGATTTTAAAATGGTAGATTCTAAAACTGTGATAAGCCAAGTCCAGGAGTTCCAAGTGACCTTGCATGAAATTCATGCTGAGGGGATGCCTTTGAACGAGTCATTCCAAGTTGCTATGATCATTGAGAAACTTCCCAATGGTTGGAAGAATTTCAAGAATTACTTGAAGCACAAGCGCAAGGAAATGTCTGTTGAAGAGCTGGTTGTCCGACTCTGGATTAAAGAGGATAATAGAAAGAAAGGAGGGAGTACCTCCTCAGTAAAGGCCAATGTCGTTGAGCACGGCAAATCTTCTGGGATAAGGAAGAAGCCCCCTGTGAACAAGAGCTCTAAGCTGGGGCCAAGGGGTGGTGTTGCAAAGAAGTCGGCTTACAAGCTGCAGGAACTTGGTTATCGGTTCTTTGGGAAGTGTTATAACTGTGGTAACGAGGGGCATCGGGCTTGTGACTGCCGCAAGCAGAAGAAGCCATACAAGACCAAACCTCGTGCTCATATGGCAGACTTACAAGAGCACTCCCATGAGGAGGATGATATGCACTTGTCTGCCGTTGTCTCTGAGGTGAATCTGGTGGGTTCAAACCCAAGAGAATGGTGGATTGATACTGGGGCTACACGCCACATCTGCTCCGAGCAGAAACTGTTTACAACTTTCGAACCGGTTACAAACGGTGAGAAGTTGTTTATGGGAAACTCTGCTACCTCGATTGTTGAGGGGCAAGGAAAGGTGGTCCTGAAGTTGACGTCAGGAAAGGAGCTGACCTTGAACGAAGTCCTGTATGTTCCGGACATTCGTAAAAATCTTGTCTCAGGGTCTCTTCTTAGTAAACATGGTTTTCGCATGGTTTTTGAGTCCGACAAGGTCGTTCTTACCAAAAGCGGAATGTATGTGGGTAAGGGTTAAATGTTGGGGGGTATGTTTAAACTCAATGTTATGACTGTTATCCCAAAGATGAATAAAGGTGCATCTTCTTCTGTTTACATGCTTGAGTCTTCCATTTTGTGGCATGGTAGACTAGGACATGTGAACTGTGAATCTTTACGTAGATTAATCAAGTTAGATCACATACCATCTTTTAAGATTAATCCGGAACACAAGTGTGAAACTTGTGTTGAAGCGAAGTTGACAAGATCTTCGTTTCATTCTATTGAAAGAAGTTCAGAACCGTTGGATTTAGTGCATAGTGATGTGTGTGACTTAAAATTTATACAATCACGTGGTGGCAATAAGTACTTCATCACTTTTGTTGATGATTGCACTAAGTATTGTTATGTCTTTTTGCTCAAAAGCAAAGATGAGGCGATTGACAAGTTTGTTCTTTATAAGAATGAAGTTGAGAATCAAGTAGGCCGCAAGATTAAGGCTCTAAGAAGTGATCGTGGTGGTGAGTATGAATCTCCGTTTATTGAGACTTGTGCTCAATCTGGGATTATCCACCAAACCACGGCGCCTTATTCTCTTCAGTCTAATGGGATTGCTGAGCGGAAGAATAGGATGCTAAAGGAAATGATGAATACAATGTTGATGAGTTCTGGATTGCCACAGAACTTGTGGGGGGAAGCAATTCTCTCTGCAAATTACATTCTGAATAAAGTACCCCAGAAGAAGGTGGACAAGACGCCGTATGAGTTATGGAAAGACGTTAAGCCTTCGTATAAATTCTTACGAATGTGGGGGTGTCTTGCAAAAGTGGCGATTCCTACACCCAAACGGGTTAGGATAGGCCCGAAATCTGTGGATTGTATATTCATTGGTTATACACATAATAGTAGTGCATATCGGTTTCTTGTTCATAAGTCTGAAATTCCAGACATACACAGGAATACCATCATGGAGTCAAGGAATGCATGTTTCTTTGAAGACATTTTTCCTTGCCGAACCCATGTAGGGGTTCCAAGGTCTTTGGAGCAATTTGATGAGCTTGCTAGTGAGGATGATCATGTTGATGATCCAGGTGATGATCAAATTGAGGTTTTAGATAAGCCCAGAAGGAGTAAAAGGGCTAGGACATCCAAATCTTTTGGTCTAGACTTCTTGACTTATTTGGTTGAGAACGAACCTCAAACTTTCCACGAAGCTGTGACTTCTCCTGAGAGTCCTTTATGGAAAGAAGCGATCAAAAGTGAGATTGACTCCATCTTACAGAACCACACCTGGGAGTTGGTAGATTTACCTCCAGGTTGTAAGACTTTAGGCTGCAAATGGATTTTTAAACGAAAGATGAAGGCCGATGGGTCTATTGACAAGTATAAGGTGAGGCTCGTTATCAAAGGGTACAAGCAACGAGAAGGCCTGGATTACTTTGATACGTACTCACCTGTAACTAGGATAACATCCATTCGCATAGTGATTGCGATAGCAGCTTTGCGCAATCTTGAGATACACCAGATGGATGTAAAGACAGCTTTCTTAAATGGGGATTTGAATGAAGAAATCTACATGGAGCAACCTGAAGGGTTTTCCGCTCCAGGACAAAGCAAGAAAGTCTGTAAACTTGTCAAATCTTTGTATGGTTTGAAGCAAGTGCCTAAACAATGGCATGAGAAGTTTGACAATGTAATGTTGTCAAATGGGTTTCGAATCAACGAATGTGACAAGTGTATTTATGTCAAAGACACTGACAGAGGTTATGTCATTTTGTGTCTATATGTTGATGATATGCTCATTATAGGTAGTAACGATGAAATGATCAAAACTACCAAGAAGTTGTTAAACTCTAAATTTGACATGAAGGATATGGGTATTGCAGATGTTATTCTGGGAATTAAGATTACCAGAATCTCTGGCGGAATTGTACTATCTCAGTCTCATTATGTTGATAAGATACTTGAGAAGTTTAGTGGATCAGATACGAGTGTGTCATCGACACCTGTAGACTTAAGTCTACACTTTACCAAGAATAATAAAGAGAGTGTCTCTCAGTTAGAATATTCTCGCGTAATTGGAAGTTTAATGTATCTGATGAGTTGTACTAGGCCATATATAGCTTACTCGGTTAGCAGGCTTAGTAGATACACAAGTAATCCTGATGCTTCTCATTGGAAGGGCATTGTGCGGGTGTTAAGGTATTTACGCTACACTCGGGATTATGGGCTGCATTATACTCGATATCCAGCAGTGCTTGAAGGATATAGTGACGCGAATTGGATATCAAATATAAAGGACTCAAAGTCCACTAGTGGATATGTGTTCACTCTTGGTGGGGCAGCCGTGTCTTGGAAATCTTCCAAGCAAACGTGTATATCTAGATCAACGATGGAATCAGAGTTTATTGCTTTGGATAAAGCAACAGAAGTAGCAGAATGGCTTCGCCATTTCATTGAAGATATTCCACGTTGGTCTAAACCTGTGCCAGCTATTTGTATTCATTGTGATTGTCAATCTGCAATTGGTAGGGCACAGAGTAATATGTATAATGGAAAGTCTAGATATATCCGTCGTAGACATAATTCCATACGACAACTACTCTCGAATGGAGTTGTCTCTTTAGACTATGTAAAGTCTAAGGACAACATTGCGGATCCGCTAACCAAAGGGTTAAGTCGAGTGTTAGTCGAAACGTCGTCAAAAGGAATGGGGTTAAGGCCTTTGGAAGTCACCGGAATGGAAACCCAACCTAGTTGACTGGAGATCCCAAGATCTAGGTTCAATGGGACAACCTAATTGCGTGTAACGGTGGTATGTCACTGAGGAGGTTAAACCTCCAGCCATTCCTTCTATCAGTGATACCTGCAAGTGTAGAGGATAAGCTGAGCTTTTAATGACTCTTATGTGTTAAGCTGTTGAGCTAAGTATTGCAGGATACTTTAGTAGAGTCACCTATATGAGTTTGAAGTGGGGCCGCTTCTAGAAGAATTGGGCAGGCCAAGATTCTTTGAAACCACTCGCTGAACCAGGCTAGTGTCCAGGGCCACACAGGGCACACCAGTGAGAACATAATGGTGGTAGGAGTAATTCCCGTGTGAGATCTATTGTCTCAGTTTACATAAACGGTAGAGCAGTTCAAGATGTCTTATTCACTGATCAGTCAGTAAACTCGATAGGTTTTCACTGGGAGAGGTTCAAAGCCAAAAGCTACCTTCTCTGATGTCGGGGTTAGTCTGTTGTACTCTCTCTCAGAGTCTTTATTGTTGAACAATGTCCGTTTGTTGAGTCATTCGGTCAATTTTTATTCATGTGGGGGATTGTTGGAAAAAATGATTTTTGGGAACTTTAATTTAATATTAAAGTGTGGTGACTTTAATTAAATATTAAAGTGGGTCCTAACCATTTTTTGTGTTGGGTCCAAGTGAGCCAAAAACCATTGGGTTTTGAATAAGAAATTGCCAAGAAATTGCTTCATGATGTTAGATTCATGAATAGGATTTTAAAGAGTATTTAAATCTTTTTTCTTGGCTAAAGGGTGTGAATCCTTTGGGCATACATGCTTTTCATTTTGTGGAAAGGGGCTGTGGATGCTTGGTGTTTTAATGACTAGCCTTAAAGGCTGGAGGCTCTTCCTCTCTCCCCTATACATGTATAAATTGAGACCCTCCTGTCAAGTTTCAATATAGAAATTTTTGTTTCCATTTTACAAGTCAGTTTGCTAGATAGTTCCTATTGTGAGAGAGTGCTGCCATTGTTTTGTTCGCTAAGTTAGACAGATAGTGCTTCTGCCGTAGCTGGTTTTGACCGTCGTATCCTGGGAGACAGACGCTGGGTTTCCTCAAGCACTCGACCCGTGACGCGGCGAAATCTGTTTTAAGGAAACTGCTTTCGTGCAGGCTTCGGTTTTGTCTCTTTACCCTTTATTGTTTTTGTGTATTTCTGTTGAAATTTAGTTGTAATTATCAGCATATGTTCTTGGTATATAATTTGTTTTCTTCATAAATCTATTTATTTAATTTCACAATTTTCAACAACAGTAACTTTGGTTGAAGACTCGAGATTTCCTTCTACAAAGATGCATTAGCTCCATATCTCATATTCACAAAGAAGAAAATCAGTATGTAGATGCCATTACCAATACTGGAACTAACCCTCTCTGTTTGTGTGTGTTCGAAACTCTTGTTATGTTTGTTATTCCTTTAAGAAAAAACATTGCTAAACAAAATTGTTGGCAAGAGACCTAATAATTGAAACCTACCAAATCAAATTTGTACTAATTCAGTGCTTATTCTGTCGTCTAGACAACTAAATACAAAAGTCAGTAATATCACTTTTAATTCAGATTCTATAATACTATCAAATCAGTGTAGTATTTGATGTGTCACTATAGTCAATGATAACATATCACATAATAATATTGACATTTTATATTCAAATTTAATCACTATTGTATTTATTACTTAGTATCACTTTAAAAATCATCAAGGCTTTATAATTTATTCTCCCCGTTTCAAATTATTTGTCAATTTTCACTATTTAATACATTCAAAAAATTCATTTATATTTTATAATTATTCTATTTTCAACAATTTTAAAAACTTCATCTACAAGAATTAATTGAATTTTTTAAAATATATATACATATATATATATATTTTATTTCAAAATACATTATTATAGATCTCATTAAAATACACATGCTAAAAACAGACAACCGAAGAATGGACATCTGACGCTTAGCAACCAAACATACCCAAGTAGGCCAGGCGAAGGAAGCCGTCGAGAGACTGAATATGATCGAATAGACCCAGAGCCATGAATTCATCTTCCAAAAGCTCTCTACGTTTTAGTTCTCTCTCTCTCTCTCTCTCTCTCACTGAAGATGGGAAAGAAGTTGTTAAGTGCTGTGTGCATTTTTCAAATATATATACATCGAGAGCACATGATTTTCGTTAAGAAAAAAAAAAAGAGACAATTTTATTTTTAGTGTACGTTAGAAAAATATTTTTAAGTTAGTGATAAATTTTTTCATGAATTAACAATTTTTCCAACAAAAGAAATCAGAAAACAATTAGGTTTAGTTGAGAGATTTGAGCAGAATTTAAAAAACAAAAAAGAAAAATTAGATATAGTGTAAATAAAATATACTTATATTTTACCTTCACACATCTTTTTTCTTTTTCTTTCCAAATTACTTTCCAAATTGCCTAACCAAATACAGTGTTAAAGTCTAAAGATATGGATAATCTTCTCTTGCTTTAGAACTCGGATTACCTTAACCGGTACAAGAAAATCCTAGCCAATGAAAGGACCATTTGACGCCCAAGCAATGTTGTGAAACCCGGACCGGACCGGCCGGTCCAATCGGTTGGATCGGGAATCGGGCCTTGTTCCGGTCCGGTCAACCCCTTAGAACCGGAATAGGAGCAAAACCGGCCTAGAAATGGAAAATCAAAAGACCCGGCGGTTGAACCGGGAAACCCGGACCGGGTTTGGTGGGTTGGACCGTTGATTTTTTTTTTTCTTTCTTTCTTTATTTCTTTCTTATATATTTATATATATATATTATAAAAATATATTTCAAAATTTTGACTAAAAATTCTTACTTTAAGAGTCTCCTCTCATAAGGAAGAGTCTCATTGGAAGTTTGAGAAGATTGTGAAAGTCTATTCTTATTTATAGGAAAAGATTTTTCAAAGAGAACCTACAAAATTCTATATGAGATTCAATCAAATTATTTGAAATATATTGATTGGAGGGAGAGTTGAAAATTTCATTTCCCTTCAAAATTAAACCTAACATTCAATCAATTTTTTTGGAGGAAATGTTTAAAAAATTTAATTTCTTTAAAACAAGTGACTTTTTTTTTTTTTTATCAATTATGACTTTATTAAATATTATTAATAAATATTATACAACAATTTTTATTTTTATTTGAGTATTTATATATATATTTATTTATTTATAATTTATAATTATATTTTTTAATTAGATAATATTAATTATGACGTTACGGTTCGACCGCTTTGACCCGACAATTAAACCGATGACCCGTCCATCCGGTCCTTTTTCGATTCGCTCACCCATCCGATTTTCAAAACATTGCGTCCAAGCAACCAAACATACCAAGTAGGCCAGGTAAAACCGCCGAGAAACTACTATAAATAGACCCAGCGCTCCAACTTCAACTTCCAACTGCTCTCTTCGTTTGTTGTTCAACTGCCTCCTCAGACTCTCTCTCTCTCTGTGAAGATGGGAAAAAAGCCTGTTAAATACTGTGTGGTAATCCTCTCTCTCTCTCTCTCTCTCTCTCTCTCTCTCTCACACATCTTGATTTTGTGCTTTCTGTTGTTGTTGTTGTGTGTGACTCACTGATTTGAGTTGTGGAATTAGGTGGACGCGTTCACCGACTCGCCCTTCAAAGGAAACCCAGCGGCTGTATGTTTGTTGGAGGAAGAGAGAGACGATGATGAGTGGTTTCAAACTGTTGCTAGTGAGTTCAACCTCCCCATAACCTGTTTCTTGACTCGGATCACTGACTCCGAGTTGGAGGCTCATGACTCGTCCCACTCATCCACGAACCCTCGGTTTCGCCTCCGATGGTTCATTCCAGCTGCCGAGGTCACTTCACCATCGTCCGAAGTTTGAAAAAAATATAGAACTGTTTTTTTTTTTTTTTTCCTGAATGGTCCGTTTGGTTGCTGAGAAATCGCAGGAAAAAGAAAAAGAAAAATGAAATATAACGTTGAATTCCCCTTCCGAATTGCGCAATCTTCTAATTTGGCTACTCAAATTACTTACAATTGTAGACTTACTTTTTTTTTGGTGGTAGATTTCTTTAAATTTTGATTGATTCATTTTAGATTATTACTTGCTTTCTTTTCAACTTAATCTGAAAGTATTTATACAATTCTTCATCAAATTCATATTTGATGAAAAAATGGCTAAATGTGTGTTCCAACCAGTTCATCAAATCTGTATGAAATCAAGGGCGATTCAATTTTTTTACCAAGTCAAAGATGAACCAAATCCTTCATCAAATTTCTAGTAGTCATATTTTCACTCAAATTTGATGAAATTTTAAAAAGAGTAAAAGATTGGAGAAGTTTTCTTTCATCAAAAATGGTTAAAACAAAATTTTAAGATAAGTCTGGAATTTTTCAGGAAGATTTGATGACAAAATGATCATATCAGATCAGGCTTTTAACCAAATTTGCACTCAAATTTGATGAAAACAAGATAGTGAGGATTGGAGATGCTCTTATACATCACAAGGTGTGATAATTGAGGATTGTGTTTCAATTGCTAAGTCCACGGTAGTGAGTAATTTAATCTGGACACAAAAATTTTCATGTTGCAGGTTAAATTTTGTGGTCACGGAACCTTGGCAGCTTCTCACTTTCTATTCACTTCTGGTTTGGCAAATGCCAACAGAATAGAGTTTCCGACATTGTCTGGAGTTTTGATTGCTAAAAGAGTTCCAGAATCACAGGATTGCTTTTTAATTGAGTTGGATTTTCCAATAGTTCCACTAGCTGATTTTGACTCTGCTGAGGTTCCATCAATTTCTAAAGCCTTGAGTGGTGCTTCTGTGATTGACTTAAAGATTACGACTACTGAAAAAGACCTCATTGTATGCATTCCTTTTGCACTCTTTTCTTAATTATTCATAATTATGCAACTTTGTATTTGAAGTAGATGATTAAAAGGGTGTGCAAATTATGACAAAGGCGAGGCCTATATCCAATTTATCCCCTCAATGGGAGTTATCATTCAATTTTAGAATTATATGGTGGGAGTGATGTGATGTCTAAGATGTTCTGATTATTTCTCTTCTAACTTTAGTTGGTTCATGGATGTCTCTCAAAGAGGGATGTCAACTTGAACTGATACATGGGTATTCACTAGTACTTGAAAGAAAGTGAATGTAAATGCATTTTGGCAGGTTGTGCTGCCGTCCGGAAATGCTGTTACAGATCTACTGCCCCAATTTTATGAAATACAACGATGCCCTGGAAGGGCAGTCATTATTACAGGGCCTGCTCCCCCTGGATCCGGGTTTGACTTTTTTAGTCGCGTCTTTGGTCCTAAAATGGGAATCAATGAGGTAATAAATTTGCATTTGGTCCCAAACTACCTTATGATTTAAATTAGTTCATTTCATCTTTCTAGGTGTCTCTTGATTAAGTGGGAAAATTTCATTTACAATAAGTAAATGAAAGCTGATGAGAAAAAAGAAAAAAAAAATACAATTTAAAAGAACAGATCAGACATAATCCTCCATTGCTGGATGACTAATGGTGATACTGAGTTTATAAAGAACTTTCATTCAACAATTTTCTAACTGTAATAGAGTTGATGGACACTCCCTCATATGTTGCTGCTATTTTTAGGATATTGTTACTGGTACTGCACATTGTGCCCTAGTAGGTTATTGGTCAAAAAAACTGGGGAAATGTGATTTTGCTGCATATCAGGTACTCTCTCTCTCTCTCATGCACGCTCGTGCAGTTGTGCCAGTTGTGTTCTTTCTTATTCATTAATTGTATTGTATTGAATTGTTTACTTGGCATAGGCATCAGCTCGAGGCGGCATACTGAACCTCCATTTAGATGAAAAGACTCAGAGAGTACTACTTCAGGGAAAAGCCATCACTGTAATGGAAGGTTCTCTTTTGGTTTAACTAGGAATTGCCCCATCTTTGCTTGTGTGAATCAATTGAAATAAAAGGTTGTTAATGTTTGGAAGGCTTGCTTTGAATTTTGATTGACCTGTTTGCCGTCAAAGTTAATGTTACTCCTTGTAAGTTTGTACTAGACATCTTCAGTAAAATTACATAAATTTGTATCTTTGTTATCTGTAATGGAAATTCTCTTTCTTGTTATCTCTGACTATTAGATCAAAACCTGTTTAGCTGATACAAAATTCTAACTGAGATCTTCAAAACAATTCCTGAAATCGCATAAGAAGGTATTTTTTTTTTCCTTCCCTCTCTTTCTTTTGATTAGTTTGATTGTATTTTCTTTAACTCACTCTTCATAAAATTGACATGGAAATAGGGAATATTCTGTGAGATATAATCTTTATTTGAAATAGTAGTCAAGTTGATCCAAGAGGGGGCTAAATGTGAACTCTCCTTGTAACTTTGGTTGAAGACTCGAGATTTCCTTCTACAAAGGTGCAATAGCTCCATATCTCATACTCACAAAGAAGAAAATCAGTATGTAGTGCCATGGCCAATACTGGAACTAATCCTCTTTGTTTGTGTTTGTGTTTGAACTCTGGTTATGTTTGTCTGTTATTCCTTTGAAAATAAAAAAATTACTAAACAAAATTGTTGGCAAGACCCAGTAACTGAAACCTACCAAATCAAATTTGTACTAATTCAGTGCTTACTCTGTCAACTAGACCATTAGATACAAAAGTCAGGAATATCACTTTCAGTCCAGATTCTAATAATACTATCAAATTTTTGTGTAGTAGTTGACATGTCACCACAGTATTAACTTCTTATATTCAAATTTAATCACTATAGTATTTATTACATAGTCTCAAGGCTCTTTAATTTGAAAGGTTGGCGACCTACTTCATCTGAAGTTATGTTTAGAGGGTTATACCAATCTACTTTATGAACAGTGGAAAAGTAAAGAGACTTGTATCATTTGCCATTCGTTTAACCAAAAAAAAAACACTCCAGTATTTGCTATTCTTTCGGTTTCAAATTTTTTTTTTTGTCAATTTTCACTATTTTAGATATTCAAAAAAATTATTTATATTTTCTACTTTATTCTATTTTGAATAATTTTAAAAACTTTATCTACAAGTATTAATTGAATTTTTAATTTTTATGTATTTGTGTCAAAATATTAGTCCCTTATTTCATTTTTCATTGTTTCAAAATATTTGTTCATTTTCAAAAATCACGGACTAAAAGAACAGAAATTTCCTATTTTGTCATTTTTTAAATTCATTAGTAATAGTTTTGAAGTGTAATAATTGTACTATCAGAGGATAGTTTTGAAAAGTTAATAATTTTGAAGTGTAATAATTGTACTATAAAAAAATTTTTGATTTCCCAAAAAATTTTAATATTATGAGACGGAAGAAGTACAAAAATACATTATTTAGAATATCTCCAACGTTCTAACTTTTTTTTTTTTTTCCGCTAAATTTGAGTAAAAATTTGATTAAAAACTCCATCTGATATCACGCTATCCAACGGAGGATTTTAAACTTTTATCAAAATACTGGTCGATCGGGCGGACAACCACACAGATGTCTGCCCAATCAGCCAGCCAGTGTAATTTTGTCACAAATTTTTGCAAGGAGGTGGTCATCCGAGGAACAACTGATTGGACATCCATGGTGAACATGACCGGCCGCTCCAAGGGCTATGAACAGTAAAATGATGAAAAGTCTTAGCTATCCTCAATTTAGTAAAAGATTTATCATATCCTCAATTTAATACACATCTGATAAAACGATTGGAGAAACAAAAATAATATTTTTTTATCAAATTTAAATTTGATAAAAATAATAAGTGATACGATGGAAATGGTTTTATTAATTAAAAGACACAAATGCTAAAAATAGGAGAAATATATTATATAAGGAAAATTGTGCTTTTAGTGAAGAGCCTTGGGAGAGCTTCAATATCTCATACTAATTTTTTTAATTTTAAATAATTAAGAAAATCTCCATTAGTAGGAGAAATATATTATATAAGGAAAATGGTGTTTTTAGTGAAGAGCCTTGTGAGAATTTCAATATCTCCTACTAATTTTCTTGATTTTCTTAATTTTAAATAATTAAGAAAATCTTCATTGACTAGCTTTTATTTGATAATCCCACATTGGGAAAAGAAGGAAAAAAAAAAAGGAGTTATTTTACTCATTTAAAGGGAATCTTATACTCTCATCCCATTTAGTGAGGAGCCTTGTAAAAGTTTCAATATCTTGTACTAATTTTCTTAATTTTCTTAATTTTAAATAATTAAGAAAATCTCAATTGACTAGCTTTTATTTAATAATCCCATATCGAAAAAAGAAGAGAAAAAATAAGTTATTTTATTCATATAAAATGAATCTTATACTCCCATTCCATTTAACATTGTAGTGTTGTGCATGTTTCAATTCAATATAGTTTAAATTTTAAAAAATTTAATTAATTAATTATTGTAACGCCCTCCAAAATAATACATCAAACCCATCACTTTAGACATGCATTGAAATAAATGAAATCAACCATTTCTATTCATCAGAGTAGTTCTTACAGCAGTATTACATGTTAACAACAAAAGCAAATGCTCTATAGGTTTACAGCTTTCCAAGTCAACACCTGGTTACACATAAGAAGAGTACTAACTCTATACAAAATAAGCCCTTGACTTGATATACATGTAATACAAACAAAATAATCAAAAAGAGTCTTCAACTCCCATATCCATCCAAGCTATATCCTTGGAGGTGGCATGCTACCTGTACCTGAAAATAATGTCCCATATAGGGTGAGCCAACGCCCAGTAGAGATATGCTAAACACAGTATGAGCAATAACTAAGACATTAGCAATTGATAAATGTTTAATTTCCATAGATCAATTCACAATTCGTTTCCATTACATGACCACTATGTCCATGTTTCCTTTCATTTTCCATTTCTTATCAAATTCCCAATTCATAACAACGGCTCAGAACCTGGCCAACAACTTACATGAGGTAGTTACTCATTTTAAACATTTCCCATTTCACACTAGTTAAGCATGCTAGCGATATCAACACCTCAACAGATAAGCATACAAGCTATATCAACACTTCCATAGATAAGCATATGAGCTATATCAACACATTAACTGACAAACATAAAAGCTGTATCAGTGGAGTCCATCCCCTATCTCCTCCCAACAACATTCGGTTTAGAGGTCCATCCCTTATCTTCCCCTAAACTATGGAGTACATCCCCTATCTCCTCCCACACACACAACGTATATACACATAGGTCATATACACAATCAATCAATGCATAGTGTTAATGTATTCTATCACCCGTCATACTCTATGACACATCCAATTGATTAGTTTTAATTTGCTTAATCATTATGCATTGTCTACAACAATCAAAACTACCCTCCACCGGTAGCCCAAGCAATTATTTCTAAACAGATAATAAAAGCTCCAACAGATAAAATATCAATGTTTTCAATAGTGAGCGGTTAATAAATCCAACTCCACCATTCTACTATATAATGAGCCAATTTCATTATTTTCAACTCAATTCCATATAACCACAATTTTCCTAAATTAATTATACCAATTAATTTATAAAACAAATTAGGGTTTTCTACCCCATTTCCCAATATTGACCCAATGGTCTATATTTCAACAACCAACAACAATATCATTATTTTGAAACTCAAAATACACATTTTAGAATCAAAATAACCAAACCCGCTTTCAACATTTTCAAACCCTAACTTCCTAAAATCAACCATTTAACAAAATGCCCAAAAATCTAGGTCAAAACCCATAGTAATGAGTAGGAATCCCTACCTCAAATTCGGAGCTACAAAGGAGAGAAGAGGCCAAAACCAAAGTGCTCCAAACTCCAAATTTCTCAGATCAAAACGAAGCCCTCGACGATCAACACAACTTTTACAAAGGCCGAAGGGAAGGGAAGCACTCTAATTAGATCAAACCCTAGAGAGAAGGGAGTTTCTAGAGAGAGAGGCTCTCAAAAACGTTTTTGGGAAAGTAAGAGAGAGAGAGGAAGTGTAGAAAATGATTCAAAAATGCCCAGCTGCCCTCTGTTATACGATATCCCCGCTCGAGCGGAAAACATAACGCTCGAGCGTCAAGAAAAAAAAACTAGGTACGCTTGAGCGTAAGAAGGCCCGCTCGAGCGCCAAGACACAAGAATAAAGTACATCCGCTCGAGCGCGAAAACCAGTTCGCTCGAGCGTAGATTTCCCCCTCCCAGAACTTACACCAAGAAAGTACTACCCGCTCGAGCGCCAACAATCCCGCTCGAGCGTGACCCGCTCGAGCGCAGGAAATCCACTCGAGCGTAGAAATCACCCCTGCAGAAGTTTTGCAAAGCATGAAAATACTGGGAGTGTGCAACCTCCGCTCAAGCGTAAGAAGGCCCGATCGAGCGGACAACCAAAAACCAAACTCCGCTCGAGCGCAGAATAACCCGCTCAAGCGTAACACCAAAAACCTGGGCAACTAGATTTGAGACTTAGGCTCTACCGACCTGTAACACACCTGCCCAAAACATCCCAAAACTCAAACACATGGAATTAAAGGATGACAACAAGATAACCAACCACCAACTTCACGGAACCAAAGTCCGGAATACGATAACTACAGAAAGGGAAAACCCGGGATCGCTATAACCTTCCCCCCTTAAAGAATTTCGTCCCCGAAATTAAAATACAAGTTTTTCAAAAACAAGTTTTACTCAATTCTCAACATTATTACAATGCGAAATTTAACAACTCGACCCATTACCGGTCATTCCATCTCTATTCAAGAGGCAATTCACCACATATCTCAATATATAACATCAACATGCTTTTCCTGAAATTCAACAATTTCTACATACATGTTTCACAATTCTATATCATATTCAACATTCATGATATATCTCCATTTCTACATACATTGAACACATACAATGTTATAACAAACTTCCATTAACCAAAACATTCACCATGTTTTATAACTTAAGACATATATAATGCTCTTAAAGTTCAACAATATTACAAAATTACCAATGCATGGTTACACATCAATAAACAAGTCCGGATATTTCTCGCGGACCTCCAACTTACGTTCCCAAGTGGCTTCCTCCACTCCGTGATGTTTCCACAAAACCTTTACCAAGGGAATGGTCTTGCCACGCAGGACTTGATCCCGCCTATCCAAGACCCGAACCGGTCTCTCTTCATACGAGGCATTCTCATCTATCTCTAAGTCGGTCCAATCTAACACATGAGATGGATCCGGCTCGTACTTCCGAAGCATACTAACATGAAACACGTTATGAACCCCGGACAACTGCGGTGGCAAAGCCAAACGATAAGCAACCTCCCCAACCCTCTCAAGGATCTCAAAGGGGCCAATAAACCGAGGGGATAACTTCCCACTCTTCCCAAGCCTCATCAAACCTCGCCTAGGTGATATTTTCAAGAAAACGTGATCACCTATCTCAAATACCAAAGGCCTCCTCCTACGGTCGGTATAACTCTTTTGGCGACTCTGGGTTGTAACAAGCGTCTTGCGGATAAGCTCAACCTTCTCCGTCGTCTCTCTAACCAACTCCGGGCCCAACAAAGGTGTATCACCCACCTCGGCCCAACAAACTGGAGATCTACACGGTCGGCCATACAAGGCCGCGAACGGTGCCATACCAATACTAGACTGAAAGCTGTTGTTGTAGGCAAACTCCACCAATGACAAGTGTCTCTTCCACGTCCCACTAAAGTCAAGGACACAACCTCGAAGCATATCCTCAAGGATCTGAATGGTATGCTCGGACTGCCCGTCAGTTTGAGGATGGTAAGCCGTACTAAAGGTCAACTTGGTGCCCAAGGCACTCTGCAAACTCTGCCACAATCTAGCAATAAAACGAGGATCTCTATCTGAGATGATCATCATTGGGACCCTGTGCAACCTCGCTATGTCCCGAATATACAAGTCGGCGAGATAATCTACCGAATCTCTCACGCGCATAGGGATAAAGTGCGCCGACTTAGTCAACCGGTCTACAACCACCCAAATAGCATCACTACCCCGCTGAGTCCTCGGAAGACCTACAACGAAGTCCATAGTGACATGCTCCCATTTCCACTCGGCAATAGGCAAGGGTTGCAACAAACCCGTTGGCCTCTGATGCTCGGCCTTCACTTGCTGACAAGTAAGGCACTTAGATACGAAAACTGCCACATCTCTCTTCATTCCCCGCCACCAGAACTGGCGACCAAAATCCCGATACATCTTAGTGCCTCCCAGATGCACCTCAAGGCGTGAATAGTGAAACTCTCGGAGTACTTCCTCTCGGCAAGACTCCTGCACAAACAAACGGTCTCTGTATCTCACACTCAGGTCGGGATACACCGTCAAACCTTTCTCAACTTTCCCACTTGAGATCTTCTCTCAGAGGGATTCTACCTCAAGGTCACCTCTCTGTGCCTCTAATACGCGAGTCATAAGCGTAGGCTGCGCAACAACAGAAAACAAGGCCGCAGCCTCAACGGATTCGCCCAGAAGCAAATCAAACTCGCCAAGTGCACCCAACATCTCCCATTCCCGGATGGCTATACAAGCTACATCACCTATGGATTTTCTGCTAAGGGCATCGGCCACAACATTGGCCTTTCCCGGGTGATAGTGTAACTCAAAATCATAGTCCTCAATGAACTCCATCCACCTTCTCTGCCTCAAATTTAAGTCTCTCTGTGTGAACAGATACTTCAAACTCTTATGGTCCGAGAACACCTCTCACCTCTCACCATAAAGGTAGTGCCTCCAAATCTTCAAGGCAAAGATCACTGCTGCTAACTTTAGGTCATGTGTAGGGTAATTCTTCTCGTGTATTTTCAACTAACGTGAGCCATAAGCTACCACTTTTCTCTCTTGCATCAATACACAACCCAAAACCCTCTCGTGAGGCATCACAGTAAACCGCATAACCCAACCCTCTCTCCGGAATAATCAACACCGGAGCGGTGGTCAATCTAACCTTCAACTCTTGGAACGACTTTTCACAAGTCTCACTTCATACAAATTTGACCCCTTTCCGCGTCAACCTAGTCAACGGCGAAGCTAGCCTGGAGAAATCCTTCACAAACCGGCGGTAATACCCAACTAATCCAGAAAACTGCGGATCTCATAAACACTCTTAGGCTGTGCCCAGTCTTGCACTGCCTCAGTCTTGGATGTATCAACAGACACCCCTTCCCCGGATACCACATGGCCTAAGAACTTGACTTCTCCTAACCAGAACTCACATTTCCCAAATTTGGCATACAACCTATGGGCTCTAAGCAACTCAAGCACTACTCTCAAGTGTTCCTCGTGCTCCTCCTCGGAAGGCGAATAGATAAGAATGTCGTCCACGAAAACGACCACAAAGCGATCTAAGAATTCCCGGAAGATCCGGTTCATCAAGTCCATAAAGACTGCCGGTGCATTGGTGAGCCCAAACGGCATTACCAGAAACTCATAGTGGCCATACCGCGTACGGAATGCTGTCTTCGGAATATCCTCCTCCCTGATCCTCAACTGGTGGTAACCCGATCTCAAATCTATCTTAGAGAAACAACGAGAACCCTTCAATTGGTCAAACAAATCATCAATACGGGGCATAGGGTACTTATTCTTAACCGTAGCTCGATTCAACTTCTGGTAGTCTATACACAGTCTCAAGGCACCATCTTTCTTTTTAGCAAAGAGGGCTGGTGCTCCCCACGGTGAAACACTAGGGCGAACAAACCCCTTATCTAGCAATTCTTGGAACTGAATCTCAACTCACTCAACTCGGCTGGGGCAAAACGATAAGGTGCCATAGAAATCGGTGTCGTGCCGGGCACTAAATCAATAGAGAACTCTATCTCTCGGTGAGGTGGCAAACTAACGAGATCCTCAAGAAAGACATCCGAATACTCATAAACCATCCTCGGCAATGCAATCTGGGTCTCATCACACTCACCACTCATAAGGTTAGCAAGTAGACCACTAAGCTCACCCCGTCCTCGCGGATCATACGTCGGTGGCAACACACTACCAACCCGATCTCCCAAGAAATGGAAACACTCCCCGCTCAAGGTACAAACTGTAACCCTTTGGCGGTAGCAATCAATAACTGCCCGGTATGACGATAGCCAGTCCATACCCAAAATAACATCAAAACCCTTCATGGGCATAACAACAAAGGGAAAAGGAAGCCTACGGTCGGCGACCTCTATATCACAACCTCTACACCCGTGTTTCAAAAGCAATTCGCCCCCAACAGGCGATACAACACATATAAGAGATGCTAATAGTGCCAACTCCAACTTCAACACAGATGCAAATGCAGTAGATACAAAAGAATGAGATACACCTGTATCAATCAACACACTAGCATCCGAGTTGCAAAATAGAAAGGTACCTCTCATAACTGATGGAGCCGGTACTAGGTCCTGCGCGGGTAACTGCATACACGCGCCCTGTAGGCCCCTGATCCACCTGCTCACCTCTAGGAGCAAAAGGCAGCTGCACAGACTGGGATGACGAAGCTCCCGATTGGCCCTCGAGGCCTGCACAGACTGAGCTGGCTGATAACTCTGCGTTTGCCTAGAACTAGACGCCCCCGAAATGGCACTCAACTGCGGGCAAAACCTCTTCAGGTGCTCGGGCTGACCACACTGATAACAAGACAGAGGCTGGGCCCCTGTCTTGACTCTGGCCCTGAGGTCTAGCTGAAGAAGAAGCAGCTCGCTAACCCCCTCATTTCTGTGGGCAAACTGAAGACTTGTGACCCTGCTGGCCACATGCGAAACAAGTCAAGCCTCCTTGATTACCTCTCCCGGAGCCTGCACTCGGCACTGGAAAGGTCGATCTAGCCAAACCACCCTGAAACTGCTGAGGGTTAAAACCCCTCTGTCTCCTGCCATCACCCTGGCCATCTTGGCTCCTCTTGGAACCTCTATGCTTCTCCTCATCCTCCTCCTGCATCATAATCTCCATATGAGCTGCAGCATCCACCAAACGTCTATACTCTCGAATAAAAGACCCTCAAACCCTCAGCTTGAGTCCACGCCTCAACTTTCGCTCAAACTCAAAGCAATGGCGTTCCTCGGACGCCACAAGTTCAGGTGCAAACCTGGACAGACTGGTAAATGTGGCCTCAAACTCGGCCACTGACAAACCCTGCTGTTTAAGCTGGCAAAATTATTCCCTCAGCTTCTCTCTAGCAGCTGAAGACAAGAACTTCTCCTGGAAGACATCTACAAAAGCCCCCCATGTACCACCAACACGGCCCTTCTCGTACTTCCACCATTGATCCCCATCTCCCTTAAGCTGGAAGGATACCAAGGTCACCTTCAATGCTCCGTCCTCGATGCCAAGCATCTCAAACGTCTTACTCATCTGTTCCAACCACTCGTCGGCCTTAAGTGGCTCTTTCGGATCCCCAATAAACTTGTCCGGATTAGACTAGAAGAACTCCCTCTTCAAGAAGGAAGGTCCTGCCTCAACAATCTGATTCTCAGCTCTGAGAATACCCAAAGCTCCTGCTATTTCTCGGGCCAAGGCGCCCATAGCCTGCTGACCCCCTGGCTCGGCCACATTGGCCTGACCAACCCCCTCCTGCATTGCCGGAACGTCATCCGGTAAAGGCACTTCCTGCCTTCTAGGCCTACCACGCCTACCACCTCGTCCTCGTCCTGACATCCTATTAAAGGTAACGAAGACGTTAGCACATTCATAAATGTGCCGAAACTAAACACTCGCGTCCTAATGCATGGACAACTGTAATTCACTCCACGTAAGCACATAAACACATAAGCACTTACGAATTTCATTTCCGGATAATGACAGTCCCGAGGCGTTACTAGAGTTCCGGTTAGAAACAGCATTGATCAAGTGCTTTTCCAACAAGAGTCACAGAAACCCAAGGATCCAATCAATATCCTAGAAATCAAATCCCATACCCAAGTAGTCACATAAGCATGTTATCACATAAGCATATAACATTACGTCTAAGTCTCTAACAAGCGCGACAAACCCATTGTGATACTAATCACTTCCCACGTACCCAAAGTATTCGAACCCGGTACGCTCTGATACCAAGTTGTAACGCCCTCCAAAATAATACATCAAACCCATCACTTTAGACATGCATTGAAATAAATGAAATCAACCATTTCTATTCATCAGAGTAGTTTCTTACAGCAGTATTACATGTTAACAACAAAAGCAAATGCCCTATGGGCTTACAGCTTTCCAAGTCAACACTTGGTTACACATAAGAAGAGTACTAACTCTATACAAAATAAGCCCTTGGCTTGATATATATGTAATACAAACAAAATAATCAAAAAGAGTCTTCAACTCCCATATCCATCCAAGCTATGTCCTCGGAGGTGGCATGTTACCTGTACCTGAAAATAATGTCCCATATAGGGTAAGCCAATGCCCAGTAGAGATATGCTAAACACAGTATGAGCAATAACTAAGACATTAGCAATTGATAAATGTTTAATTTCCATATATCAATTCACAATTCATTTCCATTACATGACCACTATGTCCATGTTTCCTTTCATTTTCCATTTCTTATCAAATTCCCAATTCATAACAATGGCTCAGAACCTGGCCAACAACTTACATGAGGTAGTTACTCATTTTAAACATTTCCTATTTCACACTAGTTAAGCATGCTAGCGATATCAACACCTCAACAGATAAGCATACAAGCTATATCAACACTTCCATAGATAAGCATATGAGTTATATCAATACATTAACTGACAAGCATATGAGCTGTATCAACGGAGTCCATCTCCTGTCTCCTCCCAACAACATCCGGTTTAGAGGTCCATCCCCTATCTTCCCCTAAACCGTGGAGTACATCCCCTATCTCCTCCCACACACACAACGTATATACACATAGGTCATATACACAATCAATCAATACATAGCGTTAATGTATTCTATCACCCGCCATACTCTATGACACATCCAATTGATTAGTTTTAATTTGCCTAATCATCATGCATTGTCTACAACAATCAAAACTACCCTCCACCGGTAGCCCAAGCAATTATTTCTAAACAGATAATAAAAGCTCCAACAGATAAAATATCAATGTTTTCAATAGTGAGCGGTTAATAAATCCAACTCCACCATTCTACCATATAATGAGCCAATTTCATTATTTCCAACTCAATTCCATATAACCACAAATTTCCCAAATTAATTATACCAATTAATTTATACAACAAATTAGGGTTTTCTACCCCATTTCCCAATATTGACCCAATGGTCTATATTTCAACAACCAACAACAATATCATTATTTTGAAACCCAAAATACACATTTTAGAATCAAAATAACCAAACCCTCTTTCAACATTTTCAAACCCTAACTTCCCAAAATCAACCATTTAACAAAATGCCCAAAAATCTAGGTCAAAACCCATAGTAGTGAGTAGGAATCCCTACCTCAAATTCGGAGCTACAAAGGAGAGAAGAGGCCAAAACCAAAGTGCTCCAAACTCCAAATTTCTCAGATCAAAACGAAGCCCTCGACGATCAAAACAACTTTTACAAAGGCCGAAGGGAAGGGAAGCACTCTAACTAGATCAAACCCTAGAGAGAAGGGAGTTTCTAGAGAGAGAGGCTCTCAAAAACATTTTTGGGAAAGTAAGAGAGAGAGAGAGGAAGTGTAGAAAATGATTCAAAAATGCCCAGCTGCCCTCTGTTATACGACATCCCTGCTCGAGTGGTAAACATAACGCTCGAGCGTCAAGAACAAAAAACTAGGTACGCTTGAGCGCAAGAAGGCCCGCTCGAGCGCCAAGACATAAGAATAAAGTACATCCGCTTGAGCGCGAAAACCAGTCCGCTCGAGTGTAGATTTCCCCCTCCCAGAACTTACATCAAGAAAGTACTACCCGCTCGAGCACCAACAATCCTGCTCGAGCGTGACCCGCTCGAGCGCAGGAAATCCGCTCGAGCGTAGAAATCACCCCTGTAGAAGTTTTGTAGAACACGAAAATACTGGGAGTGTGCAACCTCCGCTCGAGCGCAAGAAGGCCCCGCTCGAGCGGACAACCAAAAACCAAACTCCGCTCGAGCGTAACACCAAAAACCTGGGCAACTAGATTTGAGACTTAGGCTCTACCGACTTGTAACACACCAGCCCAAAACATCCCAAAACTCAAACACACGGAATTAAAGGATGACAACAAGATAACCAACCACCAACTTCATGGAACCAAAGTCCGGAATACGACAACTACAGAAAGGGAAAACCGGGATCGCTATAATTATGACCTAACCGATTAGGCTAAATCATTTTTATTTGATTGATTTGTTAGTTTAATCGCGATTTTTTTCAGTTTTATCAAAATATATTGATTAGATTTGTTTGATTCGAAATAAACTAAAGATTGATTTGATTAAAGATTGAAAGACTGATATTGCTTGATTAGAAATAAACTTTCCGTCCATATCAGAAAAAGAAAAAAAAAAGTGAGTTATTTCACTTATATAAAGTGAATCTTAATAGTGTAGTATTGTGTGTAAGTCAATTCAAGACAGGTTAAATTTTAAAATTAAAATAACATTTAACACTTCAAAGTTTTAATTAATTAAGTTTTGTATATGTTGGTTGGTCATTTGACCTAATCGATTAGGCTGAACCATTTTGGGTTTGACCGATTCACCGGTTTAATCGTGATTTCTCATATTGATTTTATTAATTTTAAACAATTAAAAAAATTTCCATTGGCTAACTTCCATTTAACCATATAAACATAAAACTTTAATTAGTGTATGATTTATTTTATAATCCCACATCGGGAGAAGAAGAAAAAGCAAAGTTTGTTTCACTATCTATCTATAAATTATATAAGGAAAATGAGATTTTTAGTGAGAAACATTCTAGGAGCTCTAAACCCTTATTCTAAAATTATTGAATTAAAAGTTTTAATTAATTAATTTTTGTATAAGTTGGTTGGTCATTTGACCTAATCGATTAGGCTGAACCATTTTGGGTTTGACCGATTCACCGGTTTAATCGTGATTTCTCATATTGATTTTATTAATTTTAAACAATTAAAAAAATTTCCATTGGCTAACTTCCATTTAACCATATAAAAATAAAACTCTAATTAGTGTATGATTTATTTTATAATCCCACATTGGGAGAAGAAAAAAAAAGCAAAGTTTGTTTCACTATCTATCTATAAATTATATAAGGAAAATGAGATTTTTAGAGAGAAGCATTCTAGGAGCTCTAAACCTATATTCTAAAATTATTAAATTTTCTTAATTTTAAACAATTAAGAAAATTTTTGATAGCTAGCTTCCATTTACCTTCTATTTTACAATCCCACATCGGAAAAAGAAAGAAAAAGTAAATTGTTTCACTTACATAAAGTAAATCTTATGCTCCTATTTATATAAGCAAAATGAGATTTTTAATGAGAAGTCCTATGATCAATATCTCATAATTATTTTTTTTGATTTTCTTAATTTTGAACAATTAAGAAAATCCCCATTGACTAGCTTCCATTAAACTTTTATTTTACAATCCCACATAGTTTTGATTTTAATAATAATTTTGTATGAGATTTTATCCCAGTCTCAGAATAAAAGGTTGCTAGGTTCAAGGATCAAGGATCTAGGACGCCTAGATGATTAACATCTCGGCCTAGATGATACACACCTCGACCTAGGTGATGCACATCTCGGCCAATATGCCTAGGTGACGGGGGAGGTCAACCAAGGTGGTTCCAAGATGGTCCTAGGTGTTAGCGCTCAATGGCCTAGGTGTAAGAGGTTCAAAGGTGTGACCTAGGCTTGAGACAACAAGGATAGATGACCTAGGCTTAGCACACCAAGCAAGGAACAAAGCATGCATATAACACTTAGGCAAAACATGATAGCATCATGACAAGATAAGGACCTTTACCTAGGCAAACAAGTCTAAGTCTGCATGTACAAACTTAACAAGGCAAAATCATATAAATGTTCATGAATATGACTAAGACAAGATGAGGGTTGTTATAATAAATCTAAAATTGAGTTAGTTGCAAATCTATCTACCCCCAAGACTGTTAAAGATATTAGATTATTCTTAGGACATGTAGGTTTTTATAGGAGATTCATTAAGGATTTTAGTACCATATCTAGACCGTTATGTAATCTCTTATTAAAAGATGCACCTTTTGAATGGACTAATAAATGTCAAGAGGCTTTTGAAAAATTGAAAACCATGCTTATTTCTGCCCCTATCATGCAACAACCTAATTGGTCTTTATCTTTTGAAATTATGTGTGATGCTAGTGATTATGCAGTTTGAGCTGTTTTGGGACAACGCATGGACAAAAAGCCATATGTCATTTACTATGCTAGTAAAACTTTGAATAATGCCCAAATGAACTACTCTACCACAGAAAAAGAGTTGCTAGCTATAGTATTTGCTCTTGACAAATTTCGTGCTTATTTAGTTGGATCGCCTATTGTTGTATTTACTGACCATGCAGCTTTAAAGTACCTTCTTGCCAAGAAGGATGCTAAGCCTCGCTTGATTAGGTGGATCCTTCTACTCCAAGAATTCAACATCACAATCAAAGACAAAAAAGGAGAAGAAAATGTTATGGCGGATCATTTGTCTCGACTTGTGTTTGATGACTCCATAGAAACAATGCCCATAAAGGATACTTTCCCTGATGAGCAATTGTTTATTATTATTGATTTGCCTTGGTATGCTGATATTGTTAATTATCTTGTTATAGGCATGATCCCGAGTCAATGGAGTGCACAAGACAGAAGGCAATTTTTGGTTGAAGTAAAGAATTTCTTTTGGGATGATCTATATTTGTTTAAATATTGTCCAGACCAAATCATAAGAAGATGTGTCCCTAATAATGAAATAAATAGTGTCATCTCCTTTTGCCATTTTGAAGCTTGCGGAGGCCATTTTTCTTCAAAGAAAATCGTTGCAAAAATTTTGTAGTGTGAATTTTATTGGCCAAGCCTTTTTAATGACAGTCATGATTTTTGCAAATCTTGTGAGTATTGTCAAAAGTTAGGAGAGATAACCCCTAGAAATATGATGCCCTTGAACCCTATTTTAGTGATTGAACTATTTGACTGTGTGGGCATGATTTTATGGGACATTTTCCTTCATCTTTTGGATATCTTTATATCTTAGTTGCTGTTGATTATGTTTCCAAATGGGTTGAGGCAATTCCTTGCAGGCATAATGATCATTGAATTGTTTTAAAATTTTTGAAAGAAAATATTTTGTCAAGGTTTGGAATTCCTCGAGCCATTATAAGTGATGGGGGTTTGCATTTTTGAAATCGATCTTTTGAAGTTTTGATGAAAAAATATTTTATTACCCATAAAGTTGCAACCGCTTATCACTCATAGACAAGTGGTCAAACTGAACTTGCTAAAATTTTTTGGAAAAAACGGTTAACTTGAATCGCAAAGATTGGTCCTTGCGACTAACCGATGCACTTTGGGCATACCGTACAGCTTATAAAACTGCGCTTGGCGTATCACTTATAGACTTGTCTATGGAAAAGCTTGTCACTTGCCAGTGGAACTGGAACATAAGGCATACTGGGTTATTAGGACATTCAATTTTAATTTAGACAAAGCTGGCTCACTAAGAAAATTGCGGATGAATGAGTTAGAAGAAATCCGGAGAGATGCTTATGAGATTCTAGGATTTACAAAGAAAGAATGAAGGTGTTTCATGACAAGCATATTCTTCGGAAAATTTTTGAATCTTCACAAAAAGTGCAAAAAGTTCTTTTGTATAATTCTAGATTACATTTATTTCCCAGTAAATTAAGATCTAGATGGATTGGCCCTTTCATTGTTAAAACTGTTTTTCCTCATGGAGCTTTCGAAATTGAAAACCCAAAGAATGGTAATGTTTTTAAAGTGAATGGGCAGCGTCCGAAACCATTTTTGGAAAAATTCCCATCTGAGGATGAGTCCATGGAACTTGTGGATCCAATTTATCATGATCTGTGAAACAACTAGGATTCAATTTTCTTTTTCATCTTGCATTTCTTTCCTTTGTTTTTTTTTTTTTTTTTGGTAGCCCATTGCAGGAAAAGCAAACATGATTCATCATTTAAAGTAAACCCCTTCTTGTTTCGTTTTTTTTTTTTTTTACATTGAGAACAATGCACTGTTTAGGTTGGGGGAGGGATTAATTATCAGTTTGTGTTGATTGCAATAAGTTAGTAAACCAAAAAATAAAAATAAAAAGAAAAAAAATAAAAATAAAAATAAAAATAAAATAAAATATCAAAGTTGTCTCTTATATGTACACTAAAGTGATTGAGCTTAGTTGTGATATTTCTATTGTCTTAGCTTGAAAATTGTGTTGAATTTATTATGCTATCCTCATTGATAAAGTATTCCATGTGTTCATATTTAGAACTTTTGCACTGCACTTTAGCCACATGAATACAATATTTAGTTGATACGTGGATGTGGCTTAAAAATCTTGAAGAATGATAGTGGAGACTTTTAAACCTGTGAGTTTCGAGCCATTCTTTTCTTTGGAGGGTTATTATACATTTACTCTTGATTTTTCTTTGGAAGTGCATGAATTTGTTGTGTAGTCTCATTATTCTTTGTTTTGGCTAAATGCTGAACACATTTATTTGTTATCACACTATTATTTCCTTGAGATCATGAAAATTGAAGGACCATACCAATTTTTAAGATATGATTTTAAGCCATCTTTGTTTCTTTGAGCCTTATATTTTTCTTTGTTACATTAATCCCTTGAAGCCCATTTGAGCCTATATTTAGCCATTCTTTGTTAAATCCCACATCCAACTTGTCTTGAAATTTGTTGTTTGTGAGGTAAAAAGAGATGCAGAGAAGGGGTTACAAAAAAAAAAAAAAAAAAAAAAAAATTGAAGTACAAGGAGTATGCTTACTAAAAAGTACAAAAGATGAATTTTTGAAAGGGTCTAGAAAAATGAACTATCTGCAATAATCTCCTAAATTGTGTTATATTTATCTTCATTACTCTCAAGACCTCAACCTTTACTCTCTTTTTGATTTTTCCACCTTTACCCTTACATTACAACCAAATAAAAGTCCTATCTGATCTTAGGAATGGTATGGTTTGGATATGGACATGATGGATAGTTAATAATGTGTGAATGTTAATTTTCAGTATTTGATATTCCTTCCATGAGATTATTTGATTATTCTTTCTTATGAGCATTTTTGAACCAAGTTAATATGCGAGAAATTTTGCTTTTGGTTTACATTATTTTGCGCATATATTTAGAGTGATATTTACACCACATTCTGAGTGATTCAATTGTTGAGTGTAAAATCCAATGAGATTTGAGTCAAAGCAAATTTCAGATAAACAATTGAGTTACATTTTACCTTGAGGTTAAGAATGTGTTTATGTTGGCTAAGATTATTCACACAGTCTGAATTTTGGATACGTTGGGATATCTTTACTTGTTGCTAGTATTTTAAATTTTGATTGATTCCTTTTGTTAGTATAATGAAATTCATGACTATTGTTCTTGAACTTTGTGCATATGAATAAGGGAGACTTTGAGGTTAACTTTTTGGATGTTTGTGGGTATCATCTCTGAAAACCCTCACAAGACTATAACTCGTCCATTAAGGGTAACTTAAGGGTTTAAAGGCTTATTGCATATGCAAATGCAATCGTGTTGTCCTGTGAAAATGGTTTACATATTTTTGTAGACGCCTTAATTGCTAGGGACTAGCAATTAGCTGGTTGGGGGGTGTGATGAATGGTTAAAAATGTATAATTATTTTATTATTTTTAATCATTAATACACTTTTATTATTTTAATTCCCCCACTTTATTTTTAGTTGTGAGTTTAATGATTTAATTTTAATATTTACAGGATAATTTGCAATTGGGATAAAAGTTGGGGCTAGATGGCAATTAGAGAAAAAAAGATGCCAAATTGAAATCAAACTCTTGCCATGGAGAGCTGCCATATCACATAGCCAATCAACAAAGTGGATGAAGAGACTTAAATGGTTGAATGGTGCATGCAAAAATCATATTGGCTGGATGATACTAGAATCTATTCAAATTTACCACCCCAGTGACATCTATAAATTAGGGGTAAGCAGCGGATATACTGATCTGTCCAAACTGATCAAACCGAACTGATTCGCCGCATTTTGGACAGATTTGTGATGATGAGCGGACGGTTGTGGATTATTTTTTTCAATCTGTCTAGTTTTTGATGGATGACAGATTTGAGGTTCTTTTGGTTGTAACCGAAACACCAAACGTCGAGCACCCCTAGTAATTTGTAAGATTTTGTATTTTTAATTTATTTAGATATTCTGTTTGTATTTTTAATTGAAAAAGAGTTTAAATATTCTATTGAATGTATTCTGTTGAAAAAGAGTTTTCAACTTGAATATATTTTTTGAATTGAAAAAAATAAATATATTATTTATCTATATTTTTTGGTTTTTAAATCTAACTCTAAAAATAATAAATAAAAAAGATGATATATGCTGGTTGATTTTTGTTTTCAAAAACAGATTAGATGTAATAATACAGAGGCATACAATCTTTACTACTGCTCTGTTTATGGTTTTGGTAGTTTGAATTGTTTTTATATTTTAAGAACCATAGATTGTAATACTTTATGTGAATGAGGCATGCTGTAATTATAATATATGGATGATGCATGCAGTAATTGTAATATTCTAAAGTTTCAAACTTTCTTTCTTTGGATGAGGCATGCAGTGGTTGTAATATATATATATATATATTTTTTTTTGAGGAAGTGCACAAGTTGAATTATATTAAAAATTTATAAAATTTTAAACCGCCAAATCGATTCGTATCCATCCGCCAATCCGCTCAATTGGTGGACGGATGTGGATTGATTTTCTCCAATCCACCAATCTGGCGAATAGATGACAGATTAGAGGTTTTGTGGCTGTAACCGACCCGCGCCCACCCCTACTATAAATACACGACAATCTCATTGAGGCGGAAGAATTTTTGGTGGAGGAAAACAGATCATTCAGAAATATTCCAAAGATTTCACCTTTTAATACATATTATTTTCTTTTTATTTTTACGATGTTTTAATTTTTTTTTTATTAAGGTTAGGGATGAAATCCCAATATTTTATTTATAGATATTTTATGATTCAAGTATGGGTTTTTTTTTTAATTTTTATTTAATGTTAGATTATTTTAATTGATTGGTTTATTTATTTGGAGAAAGTTTTTGTTCTTTATAATATCTTGTTCTATCGTAGACTCAGGACACGATAGCAACTTGATATTCCTTGCGAATCAAATAATTAGATTTTTATGGTGTAATCAATCAGTGAAAATAAATTTTTTTTTTTTTGAAATTAATTTTTCTATAGAATAATCGTTTTTATCTTCCGATTGAAAATGCCTTCTGTGTATGTTTCAATTGAGTTATATAAATTAAATCTAAAATATTTTAAATAAAGCATTGGTCGAGGATCCTTGATGCCTTAGCACCCTTTTTTATAATCACCTTATTTTATCTTGTAATTAATTATTTTTCTCAAATTATTCAACCATTTTAAAAATTCAAACCATATTTTTTTTTACTTTATTTGAGTGGTCGGTAATTATTTTGAACAAACTGGTCCTTGTGGATTCGACCTCAGACTCACCGAGTTATGTTACTTCGTGATATCCTGCACTTGGGATTGCAATATAAAAGTCGCAGCATTTTACTCTCTTTTTTTTTTTTTTTTAATTAAAACTTGTCACTCACTAATAAAATTTTTACCTATCTTATACTTCAATTTGAGGGGTTTTTTTTTTTTTTTTTTTTTTTTTCACTCAATTTTACTTCAAATACACTCCATTCTTTATTTTTGTTATACATAATTACTAAAATAGTTCAATAATTGAGGTATATGTGTTAAAGTAAAAAAAGATATTAATGTAATTATATATAATAAAGACAGAACAAAAAAAAAGTGTATTTAGAGTAAATTGATGTGAGAATAATACCCCCTTTATTTATGGTAATGTTTTATATCAACTAAAATTTTTATGGATAAATTACACTGACAGCGTTTGAGATTTGTCTTTAATACAAGCACTCCCTCACATTTTGAAAATTATATTCCCTTCCTAAGGTTTTAATTTTCATTATAATTTAATGATTCCATTAATCAACTATTAAGTCAACTAATGAGAAAAATTAATATAAGAAATTAATTTTTTAAAATGCCTATTAAAACCACAAAACTTATAGCATTACCTAGCATTACCTAAATTTTTAATAGTATAATAATATATGTTTTGAATAAATTTTTATAATTCTCTACAATTTTTTTTACTCATCTAGTTTTTTTTTTTAATTTTTTTTAATAAGAGTAAAATATGCATTTAAAAAAATTAATTTATTATATTACTTTTTTTCGTTAGTTAACTTAACAGTTGATTAACGATAAATTGTAATAAAAGTTTAACATTAAATAGAAGAAGTAATTTTTAAAAGGTGAAAAAATATTTATATTAAAGAGAAACTTAGGGATATCAAATGTAAGTTGCCCAATTTTTATTTAAAAATAATTTAAGTAAACCTTAGATAGAGGGATTGGTGCTTTGGAGCTATAAATTCATCTTCTTCCCCCCTCTCTCACTTTCTAAGATGGAAAAGAAGCTCGTCAAGTACTGTGTGGTAATGTCTTCTCTCTCTCTCTCCACAATCATATGCACTTTGTATATGTATACACAACATTTTGTGCTTTTTGTTGTTGTGAGTGAGTGACTCACCGACTCGTGTTGTTGGATTAGGTCGATGCGTTCACGGACTCGCCGTTCAAGGGAAACCCGGCGGCGATTTGTTTGTTGGAGGAAGAGAGAGACGATGAGTGGTTGCAAGCTGTTGCTACTGAGTTCAACCTTTCTGAAACCTGTTACTTGACTCGGATCACTGACTCCGACTCGGAGACTCAAGACTCGTCCCACTCAACCTCAAACCCTCGGTTCTGCCTCAGATGGTTCACTCCAGTTGCCGAGGTCACTTCACTACCGTTTGGTTGCTGAGAAATTGAAATGTAACCTCGAATTGTGCAAGTAAAAGAATCCTAAACATGCACTCCGAATTGCGCAATCTTCTAATTTGGCAACTTAAATTACTTACATAATTGACGACTTCGTTTTGGTGTTAGATTTCTTTTAATTTTGATTGATTCATTTCAGATTGTTACTTGCTTTCTTTTCAACTTAATCTGAAGAGTAGTTGGCTTATCTCCAATCTTTAGCTCTCTCTTCTTCTTTTTTCATAAATTTGTGTGAAAATTTGGTTTAAACCTTGATGATATAGAACACTTCTTCTTCTTCTTTTTTCCTCACCTCCAAACTTAACCTAAAAATCTGTTTTAACCATTTTTTGGGAAAGACTATGGTGCACAACCCTTCAAGGTGTGCACTTTTTGAGTCCTAACTTTAGAAAAATAAAAATAAAAATAAAAATAAAGCTATAACCAAAAAAATCTCAAAATAATGTCATAACTAAAGAAAAAAATAAAAAAAATTTGGTCATATCTAAATAAGAAAATGATATAACTAAGGGTACAAATGATAAGGGTGTGTATGATAGAATTCTCCTTTTGATAATAGAAGACATCTCCAATCCTTGCTCTTTTTAAGATCTCATCAAATCTGAGTGAAAATATGAATGTTTTGAGAATTTGGTGAAGGATTTGGTGTATCCTTGATTTGGTGAAAAAATTGTCTCGCACTTGATTTGATATAGGTTTGATGAAATGGTTAGAGCATACTATTAGCCATTTTTTCATCAAATTTGAATTTGATGAATTATTGGAGATGTTCTTGTGATGTATGGTGATTCATCAGTCTTCCCCAAATGCTGCCTGGATTGATCTTTTACAGTTTAGTCAATTGAGGGTTGTGTTTCAATAGCCAAGTCCGTGGTAGGAAGCAATTTAACCTGGACATGAAATTCATGTTGGCTTGCAGGTTCAACTTTGTGGTCATGCAACTTTGGCAGCTGCACACTTTCTGTTCACTTCTGGTTTGGTAAAAGCCAACAAAATCGAGTTTCTGACACTGTCAGGAGTTTTGACTGCTAAAAGAGTTCCAGAATCACAAGATTGCTTCTTAATTGAGTTGGATTTTCCGGTAGTTCCACTGGTTGATTTTGACTCTGTTGAGGTTTCATCAGTTTCTAAAGCCTTGAGTGGTGCTTCTGTGATTGACTTAAAGATGACAACTACTGAGAAAGACCTCTTTGTAAGCATTCCTTTTGCATTCTTTGCTTAATTATTCATAATTATGCAACTTTTTATTTGAAGTAAATGATTGAAAGGTTGTGCAAATTATGCCGGAGGTTGGGTGTGTACTCAATTTATCTCCTCCCTGACCCCCGTCAAATTGGGACTAAACTAGGTGTAGTTATATTTAAACGAAAACAGCGATTGTTCCAGTTTAGAGGTGGGAGTGAATTTTTTTGTAAGATATTCTGAATAAATCTGACATATTATTTGGGTGCACCTTCAAACCTTAGTGTCTTCATGGATGTCTCTCAAAGAAGGATGTTAACTTGATATTCATTTTGTACTTAAAGGGGGTGAATGTTAATGCATTTGGCAGGTTGTGCTCCCATCGGGAAAGGCTGTTGCAGATCTACAGCCCCAATTTGATGAAATACAACGATGTCCTGGACTCGGAGTAATTATTACAGGGCTTGCTCCCCCTGGATCTGGGTTTGACTTTTTTAGTCGCTGCTTCTTTCCAAAATTGGGGATCAAGGAGGTAATATGATTTAAATCAGTTCCTTTCATCTTTCTAGGTGTCTTTTGATTAAGTGAAAACACACTGTTTATAATTTGTAAAAGAACAAACCAAACAACTGTAAATAAACTAACTAGTCATAATTTGAAATGAAATTGTCAACACAAAAATAATATGGGACTACATTTTTTCGTCACACTGTCCATTGACTTAAGAGTATTTCAGATTTTTCACTGGGAAGGGCTTTTGGGCTAAAATCTGCATAAAGACAAAATAAACTAAAATAGCCAATAAGATAAAATGTCACATCAAATCCATAATCATTTCACTTTTTCTCTTACAAACATCACATCCAATTACAAAAAAATTCAACTATCTTTCCAAACACAAAAATTTTAGCCTACTAAAATAGCAACTTCCTAAACACCCACATAGTACTGTAAGAAAAGCTTCATACCTTGATTATTTGGTAAACTTCTCAACCTCGAACAGGCTAATTTAGTAACTTTTTGGCTATTTGGCTAAAATATGAGCTAAAAAAAACTAGTATGTTTGGGATGACTTTTTGGCTTTTTACGAAAACATGTGCAAAAAGTAGAGAGAAAAGAGAATTTTTGACTTTTTGATATGGGTTGTTGGCTTTTTGGCTAATTTAGTAACTTTTTGGCTTTTTGGCTAAACGGGAGGGTTCCCAAACGAGGCCAATCTTTATTTATGGGAAATTTTTTTAGAGATATTTATCATCTAAACAAAAAGCATTTGCATAATATATTTTTTTCACAATCCTCCTTTGCTGGATGATTAATGGTGATATTCAGAATATAAAGAACTCTCATTCAACAATTTACTACAACTGTAATAGAGTTGATGGATGCTCCCTCATATTTCAGGATCCTGTTACTGGGAGTGCACATTGTGCCCTAGCAGGTTATTGGTCTAAAAAGCTGGGGAAATATGATTTTGTTGCATATCAGGTTCTCTCTCTCTCTCTTGCACGTGTGCATGTGCAGTTGTGCCACTCGTGTTCCTTCTTCATTCATTAATTGTGTTGTTTACTTGATATAGGCATCCCCTCGAGGTGGCATACTGAACCTCCATTTTGATGAAAAGAGTCAGAGAGTACTACTTCGAGGAAAAGCTGTCACTGTAATGGATGGTTCTCTTTTGGTTTAACTAGGAATTATCCGTCTTTGCTTGTATGAATCAATTGAAATAAAAAGCTGTTATTGTTTGGAAGGTTCGCTTTTTACTCCTTGAACTAGACATGAATGTACGAAATGTGTTTCCTTTTGTATCTCTGCTAAGAATTTCATTCAGCTAATATTTCTGTTATGGAAATTCTCTATTTTCCTTGTTACTACTAATATTGCTACAGATACGGATGATTTGCATTTTACAGCGTAAAAATGTACAGAGTGAATGATTGAATATAGAACCTGTGCCAGGCCCAATGGCCGGACTGGACATCCAAGTGAGAGAATTCAGGTTCAAAATGAATCAGATTTATCCCAATTTTTGTTTAGATTGTTTTCTCTGGCAACAAAAGCAAATTAATTGTATTAAGATGATATATTAATAAGATGAACAAGACAAAAGTTATATAAATATACAAATTTTACAAACTCACCCTTTATAAAATGAGTGGTGTTTTGAAAAGATGATAAAACGTTGATTTTTTGACTTTTTTTTAGTTTTTTTTAAAGTTTTCTTTTTGTGTGAAAAAATGAAGAGGTGATGTGATTTAAAAAAATCAAAAAATTAAAAAAAGTTAAAAAGTCAATCTTTTCAAATGGCAAAGTTTTTAAGTAATTTTATAAATTTAATCTTAATTAAACTAATACTATGATATTTATACATAAACAAACGCGATTTATTTTATATTTCTAATTTAATACTATAATATTAAAAATCCTATCATTTAATTTCCTCATACTCATCATCTCAATCAACGTGCAATTATTAACAAATACACACACAAATTTGGACAAATTCAGTGCTGACACTGGCACCTATACAAAAGTGAGCAATATCACTTTCAGGGCTGGTTTCTTTGCAGTCCGTAATTAGATTTGAGAGTATTGTTAGACCTGTGGGAGTCTACCACGGATTTTGTTTCGTTAATTTAAACCGTTCAATATATAGAATTTGTCAGACACTATATGCTTGTAAAAAATCACGTTGATCGGATATCGATAGTTATCTCATCAGATTAGATTTCTGTTCACATGTTATATAACATTTTTATTATTTATTCTAGAGAATAGGGGTGGTCACAGATCGGATTTGCGCAGCTTGCGGTTCGGTTTTAATCCGCTCGCATTTATGCGGTTTGGAGAAAAGTCAACCCACAATTGCCCGCAGTGCGGTTTGTGTGGATAGGGTTCGCGAATGTGTGGGCGATTGCGGGCGGTTTGCGACTTGGACTTTTTTTTTTGAAAATTTATTTTTGAGTTTTTTTCCCCCCATTTTGTAAATATTTATTTTGGATATTTCCCCCCAATTTTCTAAAATGCTCTAACATTAATAATTAATGAATTAAATCTACAATCTTCAAAATTCCTTTGACAAAAACAGATTCAATTTCAAATTCAATTAAATAGAATTGGAACTTTCCGACAGTGTCCATCGTTCAGGATTAATTTTGCACGGGTGATTATCCTCTTCATAAAACTTTAAATGACTTAATGATGCAGGTTGGACTATGCTTGTTGGAGAAATTGGCCTAGAGTATTGCTTTGTTTTCTGTAGTATCCTTGAAGACAAAGGAGTAGGCACTTTCCAAACAAAAATGCAACCATCACCAGCAACATGAAGGAACCAAAAAATAAAATAAAAATTGGGCTTCATATATTCACACAAGTTTCTCCAGATGTTTTGAGAGATTAGGGTTTTTCAATTGGTTAGTATGTTTGGACAAAAATATCTACATAGATGGAACAGATGAACGGTCCAGGTTCTTCCACAAAAAAATAAATAAATAAGTGCGGGTGGTTGTGGCGGGTGTGGGTCAAACCCCTAACCTGCCCGCAAATCGAAAAGTTGATATATTTCAAACTGCGCCCGACCTTATTATGTTTGCGAAACCACCTATAGGTGTGTGGGTCAGATCGGGTAGGGCAGATAGGACGGGTCGGATAAGCCTATACTCAGTCCTATTAGAGAATGACAAGAGAAATGATGACAACTGATCAGACATCCTATCAAACAACTAGCTGCCACACCAAATCTTCATATACCACCAAATCTTGCTTTGTTTTCCTGGTCCAGTAGATCATGTGCAAAATGATCCAGTAGATCATTTACCTTAGAAAAAAATAAAATAAAAATAAAAATATTTTACAAAATTAAATTTTAGAATAGAGAGATTCATATAGTATGTACATACAGAAAAATGTTAGCTAAAATATAAAAATAATTTTTTAATTATAATATGACTCAAAATTTATTAAGTTTGATGCGGATACTGTTACTTTAGAAGTCAGATTACCTTAACCCGTATAAGCAAACCGTAGCAAATGAATGGACCATTTGATGCCCAGCAACCAAACATATCCCAAACAGGCCCAAACATACCCCAATGCTCCAAATTCAACTTCCAACAGCTCTCCTCCTTTTGTGTTCACCTGCCTCCTTTAGACTCTTGCGGGGGATTCCATTTACACAAAAAAAATAAAAAAAATGATTAAGTATTTTTAATTTTTAAGTACATCTTATTAATTATTTAAAATTTTATTTTATTCTCATTACATCTTATTATTATTATTTTTTTAAATTACCCTCAAGGTAAACCTAAATAGTAAATAATAAACAAATTAAAAAAACTATTTGAAAAACTTTTCAATACAGAAAATAATTCTCAAATACAGAAAAAAAAATCAAACTTAAAAGCACAAAAACATTATAAATATAGAAGAAATCAAACTTTTACATAAGTATTATAAAGCTTCTCAATACCCAAAAAAAAAAAAAAAAAAAAAAAAAACTTTTCCATTATAAATTATCCACAAGAATGCTCATGGAAAAGTAAAAACTAAATTTATAAGCACATAAGTATCAGACACTAACAAGAAAGAGTAGTTCTCAAATAATGTACTATTTACATGACAAAATAAGAACAACTCGAATAATATGTTATTTTTAATCTAACTACTGGGTCTTTTAATTTTTGTCAAAAACGATATAGAAAATAATTGATGGTGCTCTAACAAAATTGTGAAACCCCTTTATATGAATACCTACTTCCTTTTTGATGGGTTGCTTCAAAAAAACTATTTTGATTATTACTCTCATCCATTATTTGATTTTGTTCAAACTTTCTTCTAGAGTTTAGGGTTTCAAAATAATAAAAAAAAATAATGTTGATGATGATGGTGAGTTTTGGTAGGGTGGATTGGAATTTTGGAGGGAGGATGAAGAAGAAGAAGAAGAAATAACTTTGATCTCTTGAGGAAGAAGAAATAGAGATTTAAATAGGAATAACTGATTAGGGTGTACTATAAGAAAAAAAATTTATTTTAGAATTTAATATATGTTGTTCTTATTAGTAAATTCACATTAAGATATAATAAGAATTAAAATTTATGAATTTAAATTAGGCATACTGAAACATATTTTGGTTTCAAATAGAATCCCTGACTCTCTTTCTCAAGATGGGAAAGAAGCCTGTTAAATGCTGTGTGGTAATCCTCCACCCCTCTCTCTCTCATCTTGATTTTGTGCTTTTTGTTGTTGTTATGTGACTCATTGATTTGAGTTGTGGAATTAGGTGGACACGTTCACTGACTCGCCGTTCAAAGGAAATGATGTAGTGTCATGTGCATAGCATGTGTTGGATAGTGTATCCTAGAAATAGATGGTCTCACATCATTTGTAACTAACTTGGATATATTGAAATTGAATGGAATAGAGAATTTCTTTCTTTAATATCTCTCTCTAAGTTCCTCTCTCTAGTTCTTGATTGACCCATCATATTTTGCTATCAGAGCATCAAGATTTAGATCCTAACCTACTGATTATCACAGACTATTACCTCAAAATTAGCCTGATCTTTGAAACTTCAATTTGAGTCAAATTCATGAATTGATCTCTGGAATCGTCATTATAGATCGAATTGAAGCCCTAATTTGATTGGCAATTTTGAAAATGGTTCATTTTTGTTTCGAATGGAATTGCAATTGGAGTTAGCTCTCGGAAACGAATGTTGTAGAACCTGAGTTCATTCAGAAACTGAGATTGATATCCAATCCAGATTTCAATTCATCATGACGATTCACAGATTTCAATCCATCATCATGATTCACCATCGTGATTCGAGTTGTGGGTTTGACTTTGAATTTGGCTTTGCTGATTCACTGTCGATCAAGCCCTGGAACTTTCGATTCAAGTTCGCTGATTGAATCTTCGCCTGGGTTCTTCGCTTGGAGTTGTCTCAAGAACCTTGGTGGGCAGATCGATTTCGATTTGCCATCTATACAGTTGATTTTGTGATTTGATCTAGTGCTATAGTGCGACTTCTTGGTGTGGGCTCGCCTTTTTCCGCGCCCCCCCTTTCGGAAAAGGGTTTGAAAAGAAGGCCTCACAATTCGAACTCTACCTGTGGTGTTGAATCTAGTCTCACAAGTGCAATGTGAAACTGGTAATCACCAAAGAGTCCAAATCCGGCAAATCATTTTGGAAAATTGATTTTGAATCAAAAAGTGCCAAAATTGGACTGCTTTGCCAGATATAGAGTCGCCACCTAAATATTTTGTTTTAGGGAAATTTAGGAAACCCTGACTCGTGCCAAAGGCCACGTGTCTGTCATCACCAAAGTTGCCTCGGCTCGGGAACTTAGGTACGAGAGGGGAAGGTCCTGAAATGAGCATCCCCGCTCGCCCGATCAAAGATTGGCCTCTACTAATCATGATATGTTTTTTTTATAAACCTTATGTGTTCTTATTTTGGTTATTAGCTAACATTACTATGTGATGCACATAAGCAAGTATAGACTAAAATTGCAAGAATTGGAACAACTCAACTCATGTTTGTTTTTGAAAATGGTTTGAATTTGTCACCCTCAAGTGGGCTTAAAACATGATTTGCCATTTCGCAAAGTAGGCTTAAAACGCACATTTGTTGAATCGTTCTAATTCAAACAACAAAGCCTCCATCCACAGACATTCATGCAGTTAAACATTTAAGCACATAGCCTTATGGCAAGCATGCGAAACATGGCAATATGGCAATCACACTCATGCAAGCATGCTAAAGTATAAAAGCTTACCGAGTACTTCAAGCCAAAACAAAAACTAGTTAGAAAAATGCATGATCCTAACCATGTTAAGATACCTAATGCAACACATGCAATGATGTAACCAAATAGGCTCGGTTACTTAATCATGGTATTTGCAACACTTTGATAGCATGCTTTGAAACACGTATTCAAGGAAGTATTGAAATTGTAATGCAGTTTGAATGATGCGCCGAGCCTCGGTGCATGCAATACAAATGAATGGATGCAAACATGCAAGTATAAGGTATGCTAATTGAAAATGTCACTAATCTAACCATCAAAAGCGGATAAATAAAAGGGAGAAAGATGTGGGGTTGTTAGACATGCACATAGGCACACACACTTATTACAACATTACGTCCTCGCGAAGGAGGGTCCGAATGAATAAGCTAACTAGCTACGCTAATTAAGCTAACTATTACAAAACGAAACTACTTAACTAACTTATTCTAAGCTAATTAAATATTACAAATCAGAATTGAATAACTAGTTACACTAACTAATTAAGTACAACACTTGAATTAACTAGCAATTCTGAGCTAACTAAAGCAATTAAATGGCCTCGAGGGACGTATGCATGCTTGGTTGGTTTCTTTCCGAAAATCCACCGCTTTGCCATCGGACACCTCTGTTTGCACTTGCTTGAACACCAACAGTGCTGCCAACTTCCATAACACCTCTGCTCCAACTCAGGAACACACTTGTGCAATTTTCATTTCTGGCCGGTCGGCTACCAATGGTGGCTGTCGGCTACCATTGGTGGCCGGTCGGCTGCTACTGTGGCCGGTCGGCCACCCCTTTCCTGAACTTCTCTTTTTTGCTGCAACAGAGAGCAAACAGAGGCAAAGTAGTGTATTCTCAAGGAGTGTATGTACTGCTACCCTCCTTATCATCACACAAGCTCAAAGGAGTATAGCTCTTGGCTCTCAAACCATCAACCAAGCAATTTTCATGCATGATAGCCAAAAAACCAAGCTTGTACAAGTTAATGAGTGCAAAACAAGACTCAAAATACCACCACCCTATCATGTATGATCAAGGGTGATGGTGACCAAGAAAAGTGGCACGTTTCATCACTTCGAGTATGAAATGTCCTATTTTCCTCGTGTTTGAATTACGTCCGATTCGAACACATGCAATGCAACACGAAAGATGCTTAATCATGCATCTTTTACTTGTTGATTTTTGTTTACTCATTTTAGATTACCAATTAATTCTTTAATCGATTAGGTTCAAGGTGAGTGTCCTCTAATGGAAGAGGTGTCAACCAAGGGATGATCTAAGGCAAAAGAGAGGTCATGCCGTTGGTTAGTAGAAACCTCCAAAAGAGGATTAAAACCATTAAGCACGAACCTCGATCCCAAGCTTAAACACAACCCGAAGGTTAACTAACCCTCAAAGCAAATGAAAAAAGTGAAGAAATGAGGGAGGTTGCAGAGATGTTAAGTGCTGGAATGGAGTGCAAAACAACACTAAAACATGCTATTAACTCAAACAATTCATGTTTAAAGGCCTAAAACACTAAGCTAGTGAAGCCCTTTACACTACAACTATGCAAAAGACTACTCATACAACACAAACAGCCCAAAACAGAGCTAAAACAGCCCAAATCAAAGGCAAAAACATGCTGAGATTAAGCTAAGTTAAGCTAGAAAAACATGCTCACATGTTAAGCTATCTAGGCTCACAAATAAGACACAAAAGCAACTCTCAAAAGCAATGAAAGAGTGAGACAAATGAGCATGTGATAGAGCTATATGTGCTAAAATTACATGTAAAAAGACACTAGAACATGCAACTAACTCAAGCAAATCATGTTTAAAGGCCTAAAACACCAAACTAGTGAAGCCATTTGCATTACAACTATGCAAAACAAGACTCATATGACCAAAGAAGCCCAAAATAGAGCTAAAACAGTCCAAATCAGAGGCAAAAATATGCTGGACATAAGTTAAGTTAAGCTACAAAAATATGCTACCATGTGAAGCTAACTAGGCATGCAAGTAAGACACAAGGAGGGGAGGCTAACCCCTCCAATTTTGGACTTCAAAGCATGTTTTCCACCACTGAAATAACTCTGAATTTCAGTGGTTTAAAGGGCCAAAAAGTTTGATTTGAAGGTGAGAAAAAATGGCACAAAAGCTTTAATAACAAAGGAGTGAGAAGGGTGAACCCCTAATTTCAAATGGCCTTAAACCAACACTTTTAACACACAAAAACAGAGGTTTTTACAGTTGAAAACTAGGCCAAAACAGTTTGAAAAGATGGCAAAACAGGTATGCAAAACAAGCTTAAATATGGTAAGTTTTTATACCTTTGAAGCAAAGCACACAATAGGCACAAATCTGAGCTCAAACCACCTTCTAGAGCTCAAAGGAGGCTCCAAGAGAGCTTCAAAGCAATCTCAGCCCAAAGATGAACCACTTTTGTTAAGGGTTGATAGGTTAAATTTTGAAGTATACAAGCTTTTAAGCACAAAAGCTCAAGACAGAGAGAAATCTAAAGAGAGAGGATTGTAGAGAGAGAGATTTTAGAGAAAGAGGCTCCCAAACTTTCTAACCTTGAAAATAATAGAGAAGGCCTCTATATATAGAAAAATATGGCTTCAGGTCGAAAATATCAAAGAACAGACAACTGGAGCACTTGGAAGACAGCTAGAGGAAAATATCTACAAAATCTGAGCTTTTTTCATTGGTGGCCGATTGGCCAGAAGTGTGCATTGTCGGCCACCAAAAATCTGCTTTTAGCCCGACTTCAAACGGGTATATCTCCATCATCTGGACTCCTTTGCAAGTCATTCTTATGCCTAAATTGAAGCACTGGAAGTCTTCTTTCCAATGGTGGCATCCTCACATCACAATTTTGAGTGTGCAAAAAGTTATGCTCATTTTAGTGAAGACTGCTCATTTCTAGCTCAATTGGATTGATGCCTAACTTCAACCAGCCATATCTCCCTCATCTGGACTCGGCTTTAGGAGATTCTTGAGTTTAAAATGAAGCCCCAGAAGTTTTCTTTCCAATGGTGGAGGCCTCATAGCTGAAATCTAAGTGTACAAAAGGATAGGCCTGATTTAGCGAGGTCTGCTCGACTTTCTCTTAACGGTTCATGCCCATCTTCTTCCCTAACTTGGTTTTTTCCTGCCTCTCCTCTCTTCTTCAACCCCAAACCCGTAAATAAGGTGTTTTAAAGATTTTTTCAAAGAGTTCACCTTTCTTTCATTCATTTCCACTTTCTCCTTGCTCGGTTTATCGAAAAGCGCAACATTTAACGAAATGTGAGCCTCGAAACATCGTAGAATCATTTTCAAAAAAATATTTTGAAAGAGAGGGTTTTAAGGTCTAAAATCATTTTGGTCAAAATGGTTTTGGTCCACAAATGGGGTGTGAGGTTGGGATTTGGAGCTCCTCCTGCCGAAGAAATCGAACCTTTACACAAGATAGCCTGTACCATCGAGTAAGCAATTAATGGCGCCCAAGTCTTAAGGGCGGTCAAAAATGAGTTGTCTACACTTGGATTCAAGGCTTCAAGGCTCATTGTGACTTGCGACTGAGATGCTTTTGAGTTTGGGACCTCGATTTTTAATCTGTAATTTTGTACTTTGGTTCTACACAGGTATTTTTAATCTTTGTTTCAATTTGTGGGCTGTTCAAATTCTGTATACAGATTGGGTTACTATTTGAGTCAATTCTTGATATTATAGTCTTGCTGATTCTTGAATATTTGAGACTTCACATTGCTGTGAGTTGATAGTTACACTGAGTTATGCTAATCTATGAATTGGGTCTAGCATTGAGTTATCCGAAATCTGTATATTGGGTTGTTGTTATGGCTAATCGGGGTCGAGGTCGTAGGGGTGGTCGTCGTAGGGCTTATGTCACGGATTTGGGTGATCATGATAGGGGTAATGGGATTCCGTATCCAAAAGATGAGATGGCCGAGATGAGATGACAAATTGTCATGTTAACCGAGACGGTGCAACGTCTCCTACCTAGACAGTGCAACGTCTCCTACCTTCTACCAAGGGTAGTGATGGTTCCGATGAAATCGAAAGTGCTACTCATCATTCTTTTGATAATATCTTTTGGACCCCAAGACGGCGTCGAACGGATGTGGGTAGGATGGAACACAAATGGGAGAACAATATCAAGATTGAACTTCTCGAATTTCATGGAAGCCTCAATCCCGATGAGTTCATCGATTGGCTCAACACTATTGAGCGGATCTTTGACTATGGAGAGGTCTTTGTTGAAAAAAAAGTTAAGCTTGTGGCTATTTGGTTGAAGGGGAGAACTTCCGCTTGGTGGGAACAACTTCAACTCAACCGTCGCCGATGTGGAAAGGAGAAAATCCATGATTGGGAGAAAATGAAAAAGAAGTTAAAGGGCCATTTTCTACCATTTAACTACCTCCAAAGTGTTTATCAATGCCTTCACGTTCTAAAGCAAGATGGTAGTGTGAATGAATACACGGAAGCCTTTTATCAACTCATTGCACGGGTTGACTTAAGTGAAAATGAGGAGCAATGGGTGGCCCGTTATGTGAGCGGCTTGAAATCTTCCATCCAAGATGTTCTTGCCTTGCACACATTATATAGTGTTTCCAAAGCTTCTAATTGGGCCTTAGCCGTGGAGAAGCAACAAAGCCGCCGTGCTTCCCAAATGGGACAATACTCCCAAGAAGGGTGTCGAGGTGGTTTTAGGTCCTTCCACTCCTAGCTTCGCCAAAGCTAATCCTCCTTCCAAGTTTGTGGATAAGGGTGCTTCCTCCTCTCAAGCTCCTCGTTCTAATGGTGCTTTCGGAAACCACAACACACCACAAGGTGGAACATTTAAATGCTTTAGGTGTGGTGAACCGGAGCATAGATCTTTCGATTGTCACAAGAACATGGGTAATAACCGGAACAAGGCACTTCTCATTGAAGAAGTTGAGGAGCATGGTGACTTTGAAAATGCTCCAATCTTTGATCGTTTGGGTAATGTGGCAATTGGTGGAGATGGTGATGAAGAAGAAGGTCTTGCTCTTATGTTGAAGAAGACTCTTCTCTCACCAAAACTAGAGAGCCAAGAAGATTGGTTGCATACCAATATATTTTATTCCACTTGCAACATTGGTGGCCGTGTTTGTAACATGATCATTGATAGTGGAAGTTGTGAGAACATAGTTTCTCAAGAAGTGGTGGACAAACTTAATCTTCCGGTGGAGGAACATCCCTATCCTAATTCTCTATAGGTTACCAAATGGTGCTTGGTTTCATTTTTTATTCGGCAAAAATACTTTGATGAGGCATGGTGTGATATAGTGCCTATGCATGCTTGTCACATTCTAATTGGGTGACCTTGGCAATATGACCAGCAATCTTTACATGATGGCAAACAAAACACCTATACCGTTGTCAAGAATGATATCTGGTTTACCCTGCTTCCAATGAAGGAAAATGTTACTTCCAAGGATATTTCAAGTCATTTCCTAGTGCCACTACGTTGCTTGCTTCTAAGGAGTTTGTGGAAGAAACCCAAGATTTTGGGATTGTATTGGTGTTGGTTCCAGTTGTACACACGGGTGCTTCTAAAGAAAAGGTTGAGGTGGCCACTCTTTTGGAAGAGTATTCCGATGTCTTTCCCTAAGAGCTTCCTCCTGATTTGCCTCTTATGCGTGACATTCAACATTGTATTGATTTGGTCCCCAGGTCGGCGCTTCTAAACAAATCGGCCTATCGCATGTCGCCAAAGGAGAAAGAGGAGTTGCAACGGCAAGTAGAAAAGCTTTTGGCTAAAGGATATATCTGGCCTAGCCTTAGCCCTTGTGGTGTTCCGGCGCTTTTGACACCTAAGAAAGATGGCTCTTGGCGTATGTACGTGGATAGCCGTGCAATCAACAAGATTACAATCAAGTACCGCTTTCCAATTCCAAGATTGGATGATATGTTGGATTGCCTTGTCGGATCAAAGGTGTTTTCTAAGATTGATCGTAGAAGTGGGTATCATTAAATCCACATCAAGCTCGATGATGAGTGGAAAACGGCCTTTAAAACGCCTCATGGCCTATTTGAGTGGCTTGTGATGCTATTTGGGCTTACCAATGCTCCGAGTACTTTTATGAGAGTGATGACACAAATGTTGCAACTACTTTTGGGAGTGTGTGTCATGGTCTGCTTTGATGATATCTTGATCTATAGTCGAAGTTTGGAAGAACATTTGTGCCACCTTCGGTAAGTCTTTGAGCTTTTGAGGCGAGACAAGTTCTATGGCAACACTAAGAAGTGCACCTTTGCCGTGGACCAAGTCATCTTCTTGGGATATGTTGTGTCTTCTCATGGGGTGCTTATGGATGTGGAGAAGGTCAAAGCAATTGTGGAATGGCCCACTCCTTCTAGTATCTAAGAAGTATGGAGTTTTCATGGTTTGGCTACTTTCTATAGGCGATTTATTCGCAACTTTAGTAGCATCGCTGCCCCTTTGACGAACATTCTCAAGCTTCAAGCTTTTGAGTGGAGCAAGGAAGCCGCCGATAGCTTCCCTCTTTTGAAGAAGTTGCTTACCGAGGCTTCAATTTTGGCATTACTGGATTTTGACAAGACCTTTGAACTTGATTGTGATGCATCGGGATTGGGTATTAGAGGCGTTCTTAGCCAAGAAGGGCGGCCCATTGCTTTCTTTAGTGAAAAGTTAAATGGGGCTAAACTCAAGTATTCCACTTATGACTTGGAATTTTATGCCATTATCCAAGCCATCAAGCATTGGAGCTACTATCTTGCATACAAAGAGTTTGTACTCAACACCGATCATGAAGCTCTCAAATACATCAATAATCAATCCCATCTTAATAAGCACCATGGCAAATGGGTAGCCTACTTGCAACAATTCACATTCTCTTTGCGCCACAAATTGGGGGTTCTTAATAAGGTGGCCGATGGGTTGAGTAGGCGAACGGCTCTCTTGATTGAAATGAAAAATGAAGTTGTGGGTTTTGATGAATTTCGCACATTCTATGCAAGTGATCCTTACTTTTCCAAGATCTTTGATGCTTTGCAAAGGGGGGATAGGACGGCTTATCCAAGTTACATGATAAGGGATGGATTCCTCTTCCATGGCCTTAAGTTGTGTGTTCCTAGTTGTTCCTTGAGGGCACATTTGTTGGTTGAGCATCATAAGATGGGGTATTTTGGTAAGGACAAGACCCTTGGGTTGCTTCAAGATGTTTATTATTGGTCGGGCATAACCAAGGATGTGCAAAGTCATGTGAAGCATTGTCAAATTTGTCAAAAGAGCAAGGGGACTGCCACTAATGCGGGGCTATATCTACCTTTACCGGTGCCGGATGCTCATTGGCGGTGCATTAGTATGGACTTTGTGTTGGGCCTCCCTCTTACTCAAAGGCAGAGTGATTCTATCATGGTAGTGGTGGACCGTTTCTCCAAGATGGCACATTTCATACCTTGCAAGAAGACCATGGATGTTACCAACATTGCTAATCTTTTCTTCAAGAAAGTCTACAAGTTGCATGGGGTGCCTACTTCTATTGTGTCCGATAGAGATGCTAAGTTCCTTGCTCACTTTTGGAGAACTTTGTGGAGGAAAATTGGCACGGACTTGAGTTTTAGTACTACATTCCATCTGCAAACCGATGGTCAAACAGAGGTTGTGAACCGTAGCCTTGGTAACTTCTTGCAGTGCCTTGTAGGGGATCACCCCAAGAGTTGGGATGAAATCCTTCCTTTGGCTGAATTTGCTTACAATTCATTTATTAACCGCACCATAAATATTTCTCCCTTTGAATTAGTTTATGGGACAAGGCCTTCAAGTGTGGTGGATTTGGTGCATTTGCCACTCTCAAGGAGAGGAAACATTAAGGCGAAGGAAATGGCCACGTTTATGAGAAGCATTCATTCTCAAGTGAGGGCCCAAATTGAAAGGTCTAAAGCGAAGTTTAAGGCTGCCGGTGATGTGCATAGGCGAAGAGTGGTGTTTGAAGTAGGGGATCTTGTGTGGGTGGTATTGAGCAAAGAGAGATATCTCTATGGCACCTACACTAAGTTGAATGACAAGAAGGTGAGACCTTGTGAGGTGTTGAGCAAGATTAATGACAATGCTTATAAAGTCAAGCTACCACCTCATTTAGGCATTTCCAATAACTTTAATGTCCAACACCTTGTACCCTACTTTTTGGATGCCTCTTCCATTGATGATGCCTCTATCTTTATAGACTAGTTCCTTGAAAAGTTGCCATCTTGTACTTTGGTTTTTGTGTCTTTCATTTCTAGTATTGGTTGTATTTTGTTGTTGTCACTTGAGGACAAGTCTTTTCTTAAGAGGGGGAGTATGATGTAGTGTAATGTGCATAGCATGTGTTAGATAGTGTATCCTATAAATAGATGGTATCGCATCATTTGTAACTAACTTGAATATATTGAAATTGAATGGAATAGAAAATTTCTTTCTCTAAATCTCTCTCTAGTTCTTGATTGACCCATCAGGAAACCCGGTGACTGTATGTTTGTTGGATGAAGACAAAGACGATGATGAGTAGTTTCAAACTGTTGCTAATGAGTACCCATGACCTGTTTCTTGACTTGGATTACAGACTCCGAGTCAGAGACTCATGACTCATTCCACTCATCCACAAACCCTCAATTTCGCCTCTGATGGTTCAATCCAGTTGCCCAGGTCACTTCACCATCGTTGAAAGTTTGAAAAAAATATAGAACTGTTTGTTTTCTAAATGATCTGTTTGGTTGCTAAGAAATCGCAGGAAAAAGAAGAAGAAAAAAATTGAAATATAACATACAATTTCCTTTCCGAATTGTGCAATCTTTTGATTTGGCTACTCAAATTACTTACAATTGTTGACTTAGTATTTTTGGCGTTAGGTTTCTTTAAATTTTGATTTGATTGATTTCAGATTATTACTTGCTTTCTTTTCATCTTAATCTGAAAATATTTATACAATCCTTCATCAACTTTTTTATCAAATTCATATTTGATTAAAAAATTGGCTAAAACTATGCTTGAACCATTTCATCAAATTTGTATGAAATCAAGGGAGATTTAATTTTTTTAACAAGTCAAAGATGAACCAAATCCTTCGTCAAAGTTCTCAATCATATTTTTGCTCCAATTTGACGAAATTTTAAAAGATTGGAGTTTTTATTATTATTATTATTTTTATAATAAAAAATGGTAAAAACAGATTTTTGAGATAAGTTTGGAATTTTTCAAAAAAGAGATAATAAGGATAAAGTCTATCACATCAGATCAGACTTTTAACCAAATTTTTACTCAAATTTGATAAAAAAAAAAAAAAAAATTATGAAAAAAAGGTGCAAGGATTGGAAATTCTCTCATACATGAAGTGTGATAATTGAGGATTGTGTTTCAATAACTAAGTCCATGGTAGTGAGTAATTTAATCTGGACACAATTTTCCATGTCTGCTTGTAGGTTAAATTTTGTGGTCATGGAACATTAACAGCTTCACAGTTTCTATTTACTTCTAGTTTGGTAAATGTCGATAAAATTGAGTTTCTGACACTGTTTGGAGTTTTGATTGCTAAAAGAGTTCCAAAATCACAAGATTGCGTCTTAATTGAGTTGGATTTGCTGATAGTTCCACTTTTTGATTTTGACTCTGCTGAGGTTCCATCTATTTCTAAAGCCTTGAGCGGTGCTTCTGTGATTGACTTAAAGATTACAACCACTGAAGAAGACCTCATCGTATGCATTTCTTTTGCACTCTTTTCTTAATTATTCATAATTAAGCAACTTTGTATTTGAAGTAAATGATTAAAATGGTATGCAAATCATGCCAAAGGTGAGGTTGAGTGATCGTTCAATTTTAGAATTAAATGGTGGGAGTGATGTAATTTCTAAGATATTCTGAGTAATTCTCTTCAAACTTTAGTGTGTTCATGGATGGATGTCTCTCAAAGAGGGAATTCAACTTCAACTGATATACGGATATTCATTTTGTATGTAGCAATCCTGGTTTCAATCCCTCTTTTATGTTTAGCCACTTCGACTGGGACGGTCGGGGGTCCAGGGGGCAGCGCCCCTTGGCGGGTCCAAGGGCAGCGCCCTGGCGGGGGTCGAGCTGCCCGGTCAGCTCGCAGGTTCCAAGGGCAGCGCCCTGGCAGGGTTGAGGGGCAGCGCCCCTCAAAACAAAAATTCATAATGCATTCGAAGTTACTTGATCTATGTCCGCAATTCACCACTTTATAAGCATTTGGTCACAAAAATGTTTCCTCTCCCAGCGATGTGGGACTCAAAGAGTGGACAAAAGTGTTGTGCCAAACGACGTCGTTTGGTATGCTTGTTGGAAGTCCCACATCGATTACAAGATACATTTTAAGGTGGACAAACTCTTATATAAGTGCAAGTGCATAGGGTTAGCTTATCAACTTCTATGGTTCTTTCTTGGTTTAATGAGCCATTACGAACCGAGCTTGAGTTATAAATTTTAGTTGCGCCGAGCTGGATTTTGGCCATAGTTCCTTCGCCAAAGTTGTGTTATTTCTCGAGGGCTTTGTGGTGTGTGGTGGAGATCGAGTTTCAACTCTTTTCATCTTCTCCGTTTGAGCTTCAAATTTGAGGTAGGGATAACCTACTCCTCTCTATGAGCTTTGTCTTTAAATTTTAGCATTTTTGATATGTTGGGGGTTGTTGTGTAATTTGGAAAGTTTGGGGCTTTTGTGCAATTTTACAAAGTTGGGGTTTTATTTATAATAAACCTATATGCATGTTTAGCATAGAGAAATGTTAGAATTGGGAATGTATGGGGTTAAAGGATGTAGTGGGACAATTTACTGCTCATCTAATTGAAATGTTGATATATTATCCATTTTGTGCATTTATTTTCTGTTTAGAAATAACTGCTTTGGGCTATCGGTAGAGGAGACAATCTTGATTGTTGTAGACAATTGCATGAAGATTAGGCAAAGACTAAAACTAATCACTAGAATGTGTCATTGAGTATGACGATTGAAAGAATACATTAACTTTATGTATTGATTGATGATGTGTATAATAATTGTTTATATGTATTGTGTTGTGTTGAGGAGAGAGGGGATGTACTCCACGGTTTAGGGAAAGATAGGGGATGGACTCTAAACCGGGTGTTGTGTGGGAGGAGAGAGGGGATGGACTCCGTAGATACAACTCATATGCTTGTCTATTGATATGATGATACAGCTCATATGCTTATCTTTGGAAGTGTGATATAATTCTTATACTTATCAGTGGAAGTGTTGATATAGCTCATATGCTTATCTGTTGATGTGCTGATATAACTAGTATGCATATCTATTGTGAAATGAGGAAATGTTTAATATGAGTTACTGTCTCATACCGGTTATTTGGTCAGGTTCTGAACCATGGTTATGATTGAGAATGAAAAGGAATGAAAATGAAACTGTAATGTGTTATGAAGGAATGTAAAAGTGTTAACCATCTATCAAACTGTTAATCTTTTAGTCATTGTTCATAGCTGGTTTAGTGTATTTCTACTGGGCTGTTAGCATCACCCTATACGGGAATATCATTTTCAGGTACAGGTGAGATGTTACCTCCAGGGCAATAGTATGGATGGACCAACGGGAAGCAAGAGTTTCCTTATTATGCTTTATGTGTGGCATGAGTGTTATTTGTAAAGCCAAGGGCTTAATTTGTAATGAGCGAGACTCTATTTGTGTAACCAAGCAATGTCTGGAAAGATGGAAGCCTATATGGCATTTAATTGTTTGTTAAATAGTGAACTCTGATATATGAACTTATGTTGTTTCTTTTATATTTATTCCGCATATGATCTGTCTTTATTGCAATATTTCGGGGCGTTACATTGTACTTAAAAGAGAGTGAATGTAAATGTATTTTGGCAGGTTGTGCTCCCATCAGGAAAGGCTGTTACAGATTTACAGCCCCAATTTGATAAAATACAACAATACCTTGGAAAGGCAGTCATTATTACAGGGCCGGCTCCCCTTGGATTCGGGTTTGACTTTTTTAATCGCGTCTTCGATCCTAAAATGGGGATCAATGAGGTAATATATTATTGGCATTTTGTCCCAAAATACCTGAGTATTTAAATCAATTCCTTTCATCTTTCTAGGTGTCTCTTGATTAAAGTGGGAAAATATGTTCATAATAAGTAAAGAAAAGTTGATCCAATAAAAAAAAAAAAAAATTTAAAATAACATATCAAACATAATCCTCCATTGCTGAATGACTAATGGTGATACTCAGATTATAAAGAACTCTCATTAGAGTTGATAGTTACTTCTTCATATGTTGCTGCTATTTTTCAGGATCTTGTTACTGGTAGTGCACATTGTGCCCTAGTAGGTTATTGGTCAGAAAAGTTGGGGAAATGTGATTTTGTTGCATATAAAGTACTCTCTCTCTCTTTCTCTCTCTCTCTCTCTCTCTCTCTCTCTCTTCTCTCATCGCTCGCTCGCCTCGTGCAGTTGTGCCATTTGTGTTCTTTCTTCATTCATATTAATTGTATTGTATTGTTTACTTGGCATAGGCATCAGCTTGAGGTGGCATACTGAACCTCTATTTTTGATGAAAAGACTCAGAGAGTACTACTTTGGGGGAAAGCCATCACTATAATGGAAGGTTCTCTCTTGGTTTAACTAGTAATTGCCCCTATCTTGGCTTGTATGAATCAATTGAAATAAAAGGCTCTGAATGTTTGGATAGCTCACTTTGAATTTTGATTGACGCTTTTGCCGTCAAACTTAATTTTGTTCCTTAAAGTTTTGTACTAGACGTCTTCTGTAAAATTACATTTGGCACTATTATTTGACATAAATTTATATCTTTGCTATTTATAATGGAAATTCTCTTTCTTGGTACCTCTGACTACTAGAACAAAACCTGTGTAGCTGATACAAAATTCTTACTTAAGATCTTCAAAACAATTCTTGAAATCGCATAAGAAGGGAATTTTTTTTTCTCTCTCTTTCTTTTAGTTAGTTTGATTGTATTTTCTTCAACTCACTCTTCATAATTGACATGGAAATAGGAAATATTCAGCGAGATATAATCTCATTTGAAATAGCAGTCAAGTTGATCCAAGAAGGGGCTAATGTGAACTTTCCTTGTAAAGTTGTAACTTTGGTTGAAGACTCGAGTTTTGCTTCTACAAAGATGCAATAGCTAGTATGTAGATGCCATTACCAATACTAGGACTAACCCTCTTTGTTTATGCGTGTTCGAAACTCTTGTTACTTTTGTTATCCCTTTCAAAAAAAAAAAAAAAAAAAAAAATTGTTGGCAAGAGACCTAATAATTGAAACCGACCAAATCAAATTTGTACTAATTTAGTGCTTACTCTGGGGAGCTTTCGCAACATAGTAAACAGTTAGTTTTTTTGGTTTTTTTGAGTTACATTACCTCTCTACTTTTTTTACACAAAAATCCAAAAAGTCATAAAAAAAAGCCAAAAGACTAACTTTTTACCAACTTTCCAATACACTACTCTGTCATCTAGACAACTAAATACAAAAGTCAGCAATATCACTTCAGTTCAGATTCTAATAATACTATATCAAATCAGTGTAGTAGTTGATGTGCCACTATAGTTGATTAAAGGAAAAATTATAATGAAAGTTTAAACCTTAAGTAGAGGATGTAATTTTTAAAATGTGAGAAAATATTTATATTAAAGACAAACTTTAAGGATATCAATAATTTGCCCAATTTTTATTAAAAATAATTTAGTAAAGACTGACCTCAATATTGGAAGACTGAGGGATTGGTGCTTTTGGCGCTATAAATTCATCTTCCAGGCTAAGAGCATCTCTAACGGTTTAGCAATTTTTTTGTCAAATCTGAGTAAAAAAAAGACAAGTTCCTTAATCTGATATGAGCTGCTCCAACGGTTGCACTGTAGCTTTCATCAAAACACAAGGGACGTCCGGCCGGTCGACCGGACAAGGCAACTGAATTTTTTTTTTTTCCCAATTCGTTTCCCAGATTCATGGGTAGAAGTGAAAGCCCAGAGAAGAAAATCTATCAGCTTCAAATCTTGACCCTTGATCACAATTTGCTCTCTGGAATGATTCCATCTTCTTGAGCAGTTTGGATAGCCTTGAAATGCTCGATTTGTTAGAAAATTCTATCAATGGGAGCTTCCAGCTAGTCTAACCAACCTCTCTTCTCTTGTTCACTCAATCTTGGAATCCAATCACCTTAATAACCAAATCCCAGAAGCCATTGACAAATTAGTCATGGATGAACAATCTGAGTAAAATAAATGAGTTCATAGAGGCTACATAAATCACTCTACCAGAATTGAAACCATTTCCTGAGTTGGTTGGAGCACCAAAACTGACAGGTCCATCAGGAATTGCAGATTAAGTCACAGAAGAAGTCCCCTTGCAAGAGGAAAGTGATGGTGATGCCGTCGCCGTGTCTTGCAAAGGTTGTTGGAAAATTTTGGTTTTTATAGGCTTATTTTGGGCCAACTTTGAGCCCAATTTTGAGTGGGTCTCAAATGTCTTTTGGGGTGGGCCAAAGAGGTGACGTGTTCTTTGTCGTATGGCGAGTCACACAATGAAGACGGTTCATTAAAACCATTTATGAGTGAATGGGAACTTGAAGTCGTTTTCGGATTCATGGAATGGACATTTAAAGAATTTAATGTGGGTTTCCTTGTAAGGCTTGTCCCACATTGAAACTTAAAGAGAACTTATGTGTGTATATAAGTTCTAGGTGACAACACTTGGGTTGGGCCCCAAGGGGCACCCCAAGTTTGTAGAAGGGAGGAGTTATGGACAAATGGAACCTTGGCTTAAACCACCACACACGCGCGCAGTCCATTGCTGCCGCCGTCCGTTCGGCCGAACCGAGCCGTGTTGGGCGGGGGTGTGTTGTGGGTCGGGTCAGTTCTAATATTAATTTTTGAACAAAATTCATTTGAATTTTTTCAAAAATTCTTGCAGGAAATTAATCCAAATTTGAATTTAAATTTTCTATCCAATTTTACCTCATCCAGTCCATTTTTTCTGAACAGATTAAACTATCCAAACAGTTTTCAAATCTGTTGCACCCGGACAAATTCAAACTGCCCAGAACAGATTTAACTGCTGTGCAGTTATCATGTTGAAATTTCCAGATCTGTTTGAAATTCAAACTGTATCTGTACAGTTTGAATTTGCATCTGTTCACTTCTATTTTGTACCTGTTCGGGTCTGTTTGTTTTGCCTATAAATAGAAGGGCTGTTCTAGCAGTTTTTTGCATCAAAAAACAATATGAAAATTTCATTTTGTTGTTCTGTTTTGTTCCTTTGCATAAATTCTCTTAATATTAGTTTTTTAGGAAAATTAAAGAGAGTATAGAACACAAGGTTTTTGTTCCCTGTACAAATTGTTTGGAGTGCTACTATAATTTGTAAGATCATTGTATCTTGGGAGATAGACGCCACTTAACCGTAAGCATCGTAGTGGGGGCGAATCTGTCTTAAGGAGAGAGTTTCAATCACTCGACTTGATCTTTAAGTATTCATTCAGTTCGGTAAAAATAAATTCGGTAAGTAATTTATTTTTATTTGTTTGATTTGTTTCAATTTATTTATTGTACACAGAAGATTGTTCCAACAATCTTAAAACAGATTCAAATTATTCTCTTTATACAGAATTTTTCGTTTGTTTCCTTTTTTTTTTCTTCTTCTTACGGAAATTATTTTCTGTGGTTTTTACAAAATAATATTCTGGTTGGAAAACAAATAGTAGTAATATACTGTTTGACAAATAGTAGTAATATACTTGTGTCATTAACAATTCAGAATATTTATTTGTGAAATTGTCAGAAATTAATTTTGATTTTTAGAAATTATTTCTAAGTGTTCATTAATTAAAATTCTGTTTCAGTATTTTAATTATTGAAGTGTTACAAAAATTTAATTTTCTGTGTGGAATTAATTTGGTTAAATAAAATTTTATTTTATTTTCAAATTAATTGAAAATAAAAAGTTACAATTCTTATTTCTTTTATTTTACAGAATTTAATTTTTGTGGTTTTGGTTTAAATTTTCTGTGTAGTATAAAATTTTAATTATAATTTTGTTTTATAATTTAGAATTCATGGCTACTAGAACTGGTCAAACTAATGCTCAAACAAGTACTAGTATGGTGGCAACAATTACGCCTACCCCTCCTCCTATTGTGACTATGCCAATTAATCACGGTGAGAAGCCAGAGAAGTTTCTTAGAAACTGATTTTAAAAGATGGCAACAGAAAATGTTGTTCTATCTTATAACTCTAAATCTGGCACGCTTTCTCCGTGAGAATGCTCCTACTCTGAATAAAGATGAAACTGACCAACAAGTGGTTTGCTACAGTCGATGCCTGGAAACATGCTGATTTCTTTTGCCGGAACTACACCTTGAACGAACTTGACAACACATTATACAACGTCTACAGTCCTATCAAGACAGTAAAGGAAACTTTGGGAGTCTTTGGAGAAAAAGTACAAAACAGAAGATGCTTGCTTCAAAGAAATTTGTGGTTGGCAAATTCTTGGACTTTGTGATGGTTGATTCTAAGACTGTGATCAGCCAAGTTCAAGATCTCCAACTCATTCTGCATGACATTCATGCAGAAGGCATGTCTCTTAGTGAATCCTTCCAGGTTGCTGCCTTAATTGAGAAACTACCACCACAAGGCTAGAAGGGAATTCAAGAACTACCTCAAACATAAGTGCAAAGAAATGTCTTTAGAAGAATTGATTGTGCGTTTGAGGATGAAGAGGATAACCGCAATTCTGAAAAATGGGTTGGTAAGCATCCAATGAAATCTAAGGCAAATGTGGTGGAACATGCTCCAAAAGCAAAGAAACGGAAGTTTTTTGGAGAAAGTTCATCACAAGGCTCTAAAGGGGGGAGAGGGGGGAAACTAAAAAGTACAAGTTTAATGGCAAGTGTTACATCTATGACAAAGAGGGACATCGGGCCAAAGATTGCCGTAGCAAAGGCAAAAGCAAAAAAAGAACAAGCAAGAAGCTTGCTCAAGCCCATATCATCGAAGTGGACAATATTTCCAATCGTGTGTAGATGACATAAATCTTTTTGTAATTGTTTCTGAGGCAAACCTTGTCGGAGATCCTAAAGAATGGTGGAGTGGACACTGGTGCTACTTGCCACATCTGTGCCAACAAAAAGATGTTCACATCTTATTCAGTGGTGGACAATGGTGAACAACTTTTTATGGGCAAACTCTTCGACTTCCAAAGTTGAAGGACAAGGAAATATTATTTTGAAAATGACATCTGGAAAGGAACTCACTCTCAACAATGTGCTGCATGTATTGGGACATTCGCAAGAATTTTGTTTCCGGATCTTTGTTGAGTAAAAATGGATTTAGGCTAGTTTTTGAAAGTGACAAGTTTGTACTTACCATAAACGGGATGTATGTAGGAAAATGTTACATGTCTGATGGCCTTTTCAAAATGAATGTAATGACTGTTGTACCCTCTGGTATTAATAAAAATACATCTTACTTGCTTGAGTCTTCAGAATTTATGGCACGGTAAACTTGGACATGTTAATTATGGATCTTTGCGTAGATTAATCAATATGAAATGTTTACCTAAATTTGACATTGATTTAAATCATAAATGTGAAATTTGTGTTGAGACAAAATTATCCAAAACTCCTTTTCATACAATTGAAAGAAGTACAGAACCACTTGAATAATTCATAGTGATATTTGTGATTTAAAATCAATTCAAACTAGAGGTGGGAAAAAGTATTTTATTATTTTTATAGATGACTATACTAGATATAGTTATGTTTATTTAATTCGAACCGAGGATGAAGTTTTGGAAACTTTCATTCAATACGAGAATAAAGTTGAAAATCAACTTGGTAAGAAGATTAAGAAACACAGAAGTGATAGAGGTGGCGAATATGAATAACCTTTTGCGTGAATTTTGTAAAGAACATAAAATAATTCATCAAACCACCGTTTCTTACTCACCTTAGCAAAAATAGAATTGCTGAAAGGAAAAATAGGACTTTAAAAGAAATGATGAATGCCATGTTAATAAGTTCTGGATTACATCAGAACTTGTGGGGGGAAGCAATACTTACTGCTAATTATATACTTAATAAAGTACCCTGAAAAAAAGTGAATCAAACACCTTATGAAATGTGATAATGGGAGAGTACCATCCTACAAATTTTTAAAAGTGTGGGGGTGTTTGGCTAAAGTAGCTATTCCTAGTCCTAAAAAGACTAAGATAGGTCCTAAAACCATTGATTGTATTGAATAGTAGTGTAATATCGATTTTTGATTCATAAATTAGAACATTCCGAAATGCATGTAAATACTATTATTGAATCTCAGAATGCGTCTTTCTTTGAACATGTGTTTTCCGAATAAGATTGGACAAGAGACTAGTAATAAGAAAAGATCTTTTGATACTATTACTAATAATGATCAAGAACATAATAGAGAACAAGAGCAAGAGATAGATCAAAATGAGGAAGAGGGACTCAGTCGTTAGTGAACGTGCTAGAACCGCAAAATCTTTTGGTCTAGATTTTCTAACTTTTTTGTTAGAAAATGAGCCTTTAACTTTTAAGAAGCTGTGTCCAATCCTGAGGCTCCTTTATGGAAAGAAGCTGTCAATAGTGAAGTTGAATCCATCTTGCAAAATCACACTTGGGAATTGGTGGATTTTGCTACGAGGTTTTAAACCTCTTAGGTACCAGTGGATTTTCAAGAGAAAAATGAAGGCGGATGGATCAATTGACAAATACAAGGCGAGACTTGTGGTCAAAGGTTTTAGACAAAAAGAAGGTCTTGATTACTTTGACACATACTCACCGGCTATTAGAATAACATCCATTAGAATGCTAATTGCTATTGCATCTTTGTACAATCTAGAAATTCATCAAATGGATGTGAAAACCGCTTTTTTTTAAATGGTGAGTTAGATGAAGAAATTTACATGGAACAACCAGAAGGATTTTCTATTCCAGGAAAAGAAAAGAAAGTGTGTAAATTGGTTAAATCATTATATGGTTTAAAACAAGCGCTAAAGCAATGGCATGAAAAATTTGACAAGGCAATGATGCCAAATGGATTTAAAATTAATGAGTGTGACAAATGTGTTTATATTAAAAAACACTAGCAACAGTTATGTTATAGTATGTCTTTATGTAGATGATATGCTCATCATAGGTAGTAATTGTCACGACCCGAACCCGCCCCCCATGGGTTAAGGACGTAACCGGCCAGTAATCATGAGATTACTTACGGCCTCAAACCAAACCAAACGTATTTTAACAGAGTTAATGGGGGGCCAAACGGAAGCAATTTAAAACTTTGTCCATAGAGCCGTGCTTATATGCACATCATTACATACATATGTTAATAACTCACATCAGAAAATGCAAATAACATAAAATTTTGTACAAACAGGATCACTTAAATCTAAGTCAGCCAAACAAAACTACATACAAACACATTCAAAGACTTCGCCAACCTGACAAAATGTAAATACATAACAAAAGGGCGAAGACGTGTCTCGTGCGTGAGACGCAAGGGTTGACTCCTCAAAACCTTAGTTCCAAACTGACTTCCCTGAGGCTGGGGTCTGGACCTCTCTTGGGTCACCTACAAACACATGAATGAGCGTGAACGATAGCCTAGTGAATAATATCAAATAAAGAATATATATTGGAACAATATACATCAAACGGCCTTTGGGCCCAATTTGCATTTCTAACTAATACATACATATATAGACATATATAAGTTAAGTAATTGAGGTTCCAAACATATCATACGGCCCTCGGGCCCAATTCATTCATTGTCTATCGGCCTTTGGCCCAATCGTCTATGTCAATCGGCCTTCGGCCCACATTTATATCAGACGGCCTCCGGCCCACATTTTATCAATCGGCCTTCGGCCCACATTTATCAAACGGCCTCCGACCATATACACTTTCGTGTCAAAACGGCCTTCGGCCTACAATTTATCAAACGGCCTCTGGCCCATATACACTTTCGTGTCAAAACTGGTCTTTCGACCTTTTAAACTTTCATTTCAAACTGGCTCGTAGGCCTTTCATATCAAACTGGCTCATAGGCCTTTTATATCAAACTGGCTCATAGGCCCTTTATATCAAACTAGCTATAGGCTTTTCATATCAAACTAGCTCATAGGCCTTTTTATATCAAACTGGCTCATAGGCCTTTTATATCAAACTGTGTCCACCATTCAAATTAATGAACTTTACAAAACTTACATAGAAGTAGCAATTGGACAATAACATATGTCAGATATTACTCACAGTGATCGGCTTGTGGATTTGCCCTGGAGTTTGACCCTACATATCACATAACACATATGGGTCACAATTAATTTAATCCGTTCTTTAATTAACATATTCCTCTTTAGGCTTCATTCTTATCTCTTTAATTCATTTACAATGCTTAACATATGCCTAAGAGTGCTTACAAGTGAAAGAGAACGGAAAAACAGAACACAGAATGCATTTTCAGAATTTCAGCCAAACAGGGTCCCCCGCTCAAGCGTGGACCTTCCCCGCTCGAGCGGACCCTTAAGCCTGTAAAAGTGCTGGTTACCTCAAATTCCAGCTCAATCGTGAACTCGGCCTACGCTCGAGCGGAATGCCTGTCTACATAGCTCCCCGCTCGAGAGTCAAATCCCCGCGCTCGAGCGGGAGCCATGTCTGTAAAAAGTGTTGGGAGCACGATTTTTCCCCGCTCGAGCGGACAACAAAATTCTGGAAATCCCAGGTTGAGTTCTTGAGCTCTAATTCGATTTTCCAGCTACATTACTCGCATGCAATGGCTCAAATCTCAAATATAATCATACCAACATGGTACCAATGCAAGATTATAATATTATGAAGCTCAATTTCTTGATTTATCTACATGCATGGCCCAAAATATGTCAAACTCAACACCAACATAACAAATTCATGCATTCAAGCTCATATCTTCTCAAATTGTACATGCATGTGATGAATTAGCCACATTCTCAACTTGGATAACCCAAATGGTGATCAAAACATGAGTTTCCTTTAACATTTCACATGGATTACACACATTTGTGTTCAAACATGCAATTTCAAAGTAATTTCTTACATGCATGCACATATTAAGCTTCAATTCAACAATTCCAACACAATCTCATTTCAATCTTACTCTTGATCACCAAATTAGCTTGAACACACAAAGTTATGAACTATAATCCAAGGATTACTCACCTAGAAGCTTTGATCTTCTAAGCTCTAGTCAATTCTTGAGCTAAATCCCCAAACTTTCCAAGCTTTAAGCCAAATTGCACAATTTCTCCCACCTTTCTCTCACTAAGGCCGGCCCCTCACTCTCTCACGATTGAATCCCTCAGATTTTTGAGTTCATAAGGGTTAAAGGGGAGTGTAGTGCTATCATGCAACAAGCCCCACTAATATAATATTATAATATAAAATATTTGGGCTTCATCAATTTAATCAGTTTAATCTGACCAGAATCAATTTCTAATTAAATTTCACCGTAGGGCCTCTAAAAATTATGCCAATCACAATGGCGTAATCAATTTCGGGTTCTGTGGCCGATAAGGCCCTCAATTTATTTTCCAGAGCGAAAAAAATCAAACAGATATTCCTACGGTGAACAGATAGAAATTCAAAAACCACATAATCACATTCATATTAAGAACCAATTAACATATTACGGAACAGGGGTATCACAATCTTCCCCCCTTTAGGAAGTTTGGTCCTCCAAACTTAATTTACCTTTAGTCGAAACAATTCAGAACACTTTTCATTCAACGGTTCCAATCCTTTTGATAGTTACTTGCTTATTCTCAAAATCAAGCAATACTCTGTTCTCAATCAGTCAAAGACTCAACTTTTCCTCCATACAAGGCTTGTATGGTGTCACACCAAATCTAGAGTGTAGGGCTGCAGTTGTAAGCAAAAGTCTGCCAACAATGGATAAATCTCCCAAACTCCCCGAAAAATCTATTGCACGTATTTGGAGCATTTCTCCCAAAAGTTCTTTCTAGTTACATTTCAATTTTCGGATGGAAAGCAATGCCGAGTCACAATTCAGTTCTCATTGCCTCTTGAAGGCTTGTCAGAATCCGAACACATTTTAGGGGTTCCTGTCTAAACAATAGATATTGGGACCCCATGCAAACAAGCAACCTTATTGATGTAACAGCGGCTAATCTACAAGCATTATACAAAAATTTCACAGGGAGGAAACGAGCAATTTAGTAATCCCATACAGCAAAAACTCAAACGGGACTTATACCTTGGGTGTCCGAGGTAGTCTCAGCAATGAAATTCGTAGTTGCATATTCCCATTTCCATTCCGAAATAGACAGAGGTTGCAGTAGTTCCGCCAATAACTGCTATTCAACTCTGACTTGTTGGCCACCGAAAACATTTAGATATAATTTCAACAATTTCCTTCTTCACAATAGGTCGCTAACATATTTATTTAACATATTTATTTCAAAAGCCAACTAACTTTACCATAGGAGTTCGGTCTATTCCCTTGTCACAAAAGTTCAATTCATTCTCCAACAATTCCGCAATTCATAATCCGATTTGGTATTTAATTCAGTTTCTCATCACAGTTATTCAAGGTTAATGAAAAGTCTTCAGGAATTTAAAGTGAATCCGGGCACAAATCCCCGAGCCAACAAGGATAATCAACGAAACAATCCACCACACGACATATGTAACTCATGCATCCCCATAGTACCAATTGTAAAGTACAATAACACTGAAGTAGTCTATTTCTAACATAATACATGTCCCCTCAATCACCCTACAGTTTACAATCCGGTTTAATATTCAATTCCCGGTTCCATCGAGTCTCTCCACATCATCTGATAGTTGTCCAAAGCATAAGACAATTCATGCATTAATCCCCATGGCGTCAAGGGTAATATCAAAACAATCAATTACATGTCAAACACAATTTACACATCCTCAAGGCCCCAATTACAGAATATAATGGCACTGGGTAGGTATTCACAAGGCGTACTGAATTCGCACACTTACGGATAATCAGGATTTTTTTCAATGCTTCTTGGATGTCTATAACATCTGTACAATACCAAAGGATGACATTCTGGGCAAAACAAAGGAATAATCGTCTCGGAATCAAGCACACCCGTTCACGACCGTCGGTGGCCGACTCGAGATCGATTAGGCAAACCCACCCGTACAAAACCGTCGGTGGCAAAAGAGATTCCTCAACAAGGGTGCTACATAGGCTTAACGTCCCCTAGCACGAAAGGACGCCTCAAGAATGTCATCAAAACAAACATAATACCATTCACTATAACCCGGTTTCCCAAAATCTAATAACATTGAAACAACTACTCTTCATTTTTTCAAAATTAAATCAGATAGAGGGTCTTATCAAACCAATCCCGACACTGGTCTTGCCAAATTAAATCAAACAAAGGTTCCATCAAGTTATATCGGACGAGGGTTCCAGCAGGCCAAATCAAACAAAAATTCCATCAGAATGAACCAGATAAAAGTTTTCTCAAATGGGGCACATTCGGTTCTGTAAGGCATACTTCGTTTGCTTAGGTACATGGTCGATGGTTTCACAACTGTCCTAAGTTCATCAGTTCTCAAAGTCAAATCAGAGTCATTCATCACAACCGTTCATATCAAAGTATTTCAGATCATATACCATATAGCATTGTCCACATAAGTTCAGGTGTAGTTACATAAGCATGCAAGTGTTCATATCAGGAGGTACGTATCATAATCAGTATAGCAGTTCCCAAATAAGTCTTATATGCAAGAACATGGTGCACAGTAATATATTAAGCAGAGTTCCCTGGGTACGCATAGTATATGATTGTTACGCAAAAGTTCCAAATTAGTCACAAAAGCATAGGTTTATGAGCTAAACCCAATATATAGCCACATAGCCCAATCAATTTTCTACAAGTCAAACTACATGGTCCGTAATTTGCAGAGTTTATTATTTGGGGTGCTCAACCCAGTTATACAATCACAAGGTCACAATTCCAGTAGTTTAGTCGTTGAAGACAGTAATATAACAAATCACCCTGAGCATAGGTTTAGATGTACAGGTGCATGTGCAGAGTTAATCAATATCCCAATACATATTTCACAATTTTCCCAAATGAAGCACATACATTCAATGAATACGGTCTCAATCTGATGGGTCTAACCAATCTAGATACACATGCAGCAGATATGAAGGAATGTGCCGATCCGAATCAAATAATATCCCAAGCAAAAATGTACACATGTACTAATTCAGAACCAATCAACACATAGGCATTCGTTTATGAACAGTATAGATACCTAGGATAACGGTTGCAGTATTCTGAGGGCTTTCTGGGATGAGTGCAATTACTCTATCTCGATTAGCAATTCCTACCATTGGTACGAATTCAACTGAGGCAGAAGATTTATTCACATTTGTTCAGTTCGGGGACAGTCCCTTACTATATGGTCCATTCTACCACATCTATAACGAGCCCCAGAAAATCTGATAACAAACTCTTCGGTGTTTCTTACATTGGTGGTGGCAAAGGTTCTTGCCGTAGCGGCAACTGATGCTGTTGTCTTAAGATCTCTGCCATTTCTTGTACTACTCTTTCCAGACTATCAAGTCGGGCTGTGGAAGAGCCTTCTAATCTGTATGCTCTTACTTCATCCATACTCAACACAATCTCTTATCAAGCCTTGCCAAATACTGGGGTGCCAAATACAAAAATAAACACAGATACACATGAGTACATTCGCACATAGACACATTGTTATATTCTCATTTTATGTACCGCCCCAACACAATTAATCACATAGGTAACAGATGATTGCATACTTATCAGATATCGCATGCTGAACATTTACTAAGTAATTATATACTCAAATCATGTTCATATTTCACATAGGCACCCATTGACAAAATCGAATGCACATAAGCAACTTTTCATGGTTTATATATTCATGTATGTGCACTATAACAAAACAAATTTTATTGTACACAGTAGTGTAACAATTCATATCTCATATTCAAATCATGTGTGGTATTTCCTTTGGCGTAACATATCAGTTGGTCAAGCATAACGGGTAACATATCTCATTCATAAGCCACGGTATTGTTTCCCCCCGGGCGAGGGCTTGTGCCACGGTATTATTTCCTACGGGTTAGGGCCTCATGACCATCAGCCACAGTATTATGTCCCCTGGGCAAGGGCTTCTACTAAGGATACCACAATTACATTCGAAGAAGATTTAGACAGTCATTCACTCATGCAAAACATAGCATTTCAGGGAACTTGTCATTTCATATCATCAGAAAATAATTAAAGTTCACCATTTGATTAAACTTGCATTATACTTATACAAAAGATTCACAAGTATGCATATACTAGAGAGCATACATATTCCAATGGTTTACAATGCAAGCAATTCACGAATTTATAACACATAACTGTTCATATCGAAACAATTAAGCATATTCTTGATGCTTCCAAGTTCGTACTTATCACATGAATGCATCCTAGATCTTTTCTAGACGCTTATTGCTCTTTTGGACAAGTGTGTGAGTTATTAACTCGTGCTCTGATACCACTCTGTCATGACCCGAACCCGCCCCCCATTGGGTTAAGGACGTAATCGGCCAGTAATCATGAGATTACTTATGGCCTCAAACCAAACTAAACGTATTTTAACAGAGTTAATGGGGGCCAAACGGAAGCAATTTAAAACTTTGTCCATAGAGCCGTGCTTATATACACATCATTACATACATATGTTAATAACTCACATCAGAAAATGCAATAACATAAAATTCTGTACAAACAGGATCACTCAAATCTAAGTCAGCCAAACAAAACTATATACAAACACATTCAAAGACTTCGCCAACCTGACAAAATGTAAATACATAACAAAAGGGCGAAGACGTGTCTCGTGCGTGAGACGCAAGGGTTGACTCCTCAAAACCTTAGTTGTTCCAAACTGACTTCCCTGAGGCTGGGTCTAGACCTCTCTTGGGTCACCTACAAACACATGAATGAGCGTGAGCGATAGCCCAGTGAATAATATCTAATAAAGAATATATATTGGAACAATATACATCAAACGGCCTTGGGCCCAATTTGCATTTCTAACTAATACAAACATACATAGACATATGTAAGTTAAGTAACTGAGGTTCCAAACATATCATACGGCCTCGGGCCCAATTCATTCATGTCTATCGGCCTTTGGCCCAATCGTTTATGTCAATCGGCCTTCGGCCCACATTTATATCAAACGGCCTCCGGCCTACATTTTATCAATTGGCCTTCGGCCCACATTTATCAAACGGCCTCCGGCCTATATACACTTTCATGTCAAACGGCCTTCGGCCCACATTTTATCAAACGACCTTCGGTCCATATACACTTTCGTGTCAAACTGGTCTTTCGACCTTTCAAACTTTCATTTCAAACTGGCTCGTAGGCCTTTCATATCAAACTGGCTCATACGCCTTTCATATCAAACTGGCTCATACGCCTTTCATATCAAACTGGCTCATACGCTATTTATGTCAAACTGGCTCATAGGCCTTTCATATCAAACTGGCTCATAGGCCTTTCATATCAAACTGTGTCCCACCATTCAAATTAATGAACTTTACAAAACTTACATAGAAGTAGCAATTGGACAATAACATATGTCAGATATTACTCACAGTGATCGGCTTGTGGATTTGCCCTGGAGTTTGACCCTACATATCACATAACACATATGGGTCACAATTAATTCAATCCGTTCTTTAATTCACATATTCCTCTTTAGGTTTCATTCTTATCTCTTTAATTCATTTACAATGCTTAACATATGCCTAAGAGTGCTTACAAGTGAAAGAGAACGGAAAAACAGAACACAGAATGCATTTTCAGAATTTCAGCCAAACAGGGTCCCCGCTCAAGCGTGGACTTCCCCGCTCGAGCGGACCCTTAAGCCTGTAAAAGTGCTGGTTACCTCAAATTCCCGCTCGATCGTGAACTCGGCCGCTCGAGCGGAATGCCTATCTACATAGCTCCCCGCTCGAGCGGGAGCCATGTCTGTGAAAAGTGCTGGGAGCACGATTTTCCTGCTCGAGCGGATAACAAAATTCTGGAAATCCCAGGTTGAGTTCTTGAGCTCTAATTCGATTTTCCAGCTACATTACTCGCATGCCATGGCTCAAATCTCAAATATAATCATACCAACATGGTACCAATGCAAGATTATAACATTATGAAGCTCAATTTCTTGATTTATCTACATGCATGGCCCAAAATATGTCAAACTCAACACCAACATAACAAATTCATGCATTCAAGCTCATATCTTCTCAAATTGTACATGCATGTGATGAATTAGCCACATTCTCAACTTGGATAACCCAAATGGTGATCAAAACATGAGTTTCCTTTAACATTTCACATGGATTACACACATTTGTGTTCAAACATGCAATTTCAAAGTAATTTCTTACATGCATGCACATATTAAGCTTCAATTCAACAATTCCAACACAATCTCATTTCAATCTTACTCTTGATCACCAAATTAGCTTGAACACACAAAGTTATGAACTATAATCCAAGGATTACTCACCTAGAAGCTTTGATCTTCTAAGCTCTAGTCAATTCTTGAGCTAAATCCCCAAACTTTCCAAGCTTTAAGCCAAACTGCACAATTTCTCCCCTTTTCTCTCACTAAGGCCGGCCCTCACTCTCTCACAATTGAATCCCTCAGATTTTTGAGTTCATAAGGGTTAAAGGGGAGTGTAGTGCTATCATGCAACAAGCCCCACTAATATAATATTTTAATATAAAATATTTTGGGCACTTAATTCATCAATTTAATCAGTTTAATCTAACCAGAATCAATTTCTAATTAAATTTCACCATAGGCTCTAAAAATTATGCCAATCACAATGGCGTAATCAATTTCGGATTCTGTGGCCGATAAGGCCCTCAATTTATTTTCCAAAGCGGAAAAATCAAACAGATATTCCTACGGTGAACATATAGAAATTCAAAACCACATAATCACATTCATATTAAGGACCAATTAACATATTACGGAACAGGGGTATCACAACTCTGTTGCAGCAAAAAAGGAAGTTCAGGGAAGGGGTGGCCGACTGACCACTAGTAGTGGCTGACCAGCCACTAGAAGCAGCTGACCGGCCACTAGAAGCAGCTGACCGGTACCAATGGTAGCCGACGGGCACCATTGGTAGCCGACCGACCATCAATGAAATTTTGCACCAGTGTGTTTCTGAGGTGGAGTAGAGGCTTTCTGGAAGTTGGCAGCACTGTTGGTGATTAAAAATGTGCAAACAAAGGCTGTAGTGGCAAGGTGGTGGATTTTCGGAAAGAAACCAACCAAGCATGCATGCGTCTCTCGCCCTCGATGCCCATTTAATTGCTTTAGTTAGCTTAGACTAGCTAGTTAATTCAAGCGTTGTACGTAATTAGTTTGTGTAACTAATTATTCAATTCCGATTTGTAATATTTAATTAGCTTAGAATAGTTAGTTAAATATCATGTTGTAATAATTAGTTAACTAGAATTAGTTAATTAGTTTTGGGTTTGTAATAATTAGCTTAATTAGTGTAGCTAGCTAGCTAGTTCATTTGGACCCTCCTTCGCGAGGGTATAATGTTGTAATAAGTGTGCGTGCGTTTGTGTATGTCTTCCAACCTCACGTCTTTCTCCCTTTTATTTAATCGCTTTTGCTGGTTAGATTAGGAACATTTTCAATTAGCATACCTTATGCTTGCATGTTTGCATCCATTCATTTGTCTTGCATGCACCGAGGCTCGGCGCATCATTCAAACTGCATTGCAATTTCAATACTTCTTTGAATACGTGTTTAATAGCATGTTATCAAATTGCTCCATATGCTATATTAGTAGCCGAGCCTATTAATTGCATTATTGCATGTGGTGCATTAGAAACTTAACATAGTTAGGATCATGCATCTTTCTAACTAGTTCTTTGTTTTGGCTTGGAGTACTTCAGTGAGCTTTTACACTTTAGCATACTTGCATGAGTGTGAATATTGCCATGTTTTGCATGCTTACCATGAGGCTATGTGCTTACTTGCTAAACTACATGAATGCCTGTGGATGAAGGGTTGTTGCTTGAATTGGAATAATTCGGTAAATGTAAGTTTTAAGCCCACTTTGTTTGGTGGCAAATCCGCATCTTTTAAGCCCACTTGAGGGTGGCAAATTCAAACCATTTTCGAAAACAAACATGAGTTGAATTGTTTCAATTCTTGCAATTTTAGTCTATACTTGCTTGTGTGCATCATATAGTAAAGTTAGCCTAATAATCGGAATAAGAAACATATGAGGTTTATAAAACATCATATCATGGTTAGTAGAGGCCGATCTTTTGATCAGACGAGCGAGGGTGCTCATTTCATGACCTTCTCCCTTCGTACCCAAGTTCCCGAGCCGAGGCAACTTTAGTGATAACGGACGCGTGGCCTTTGGCACGAGTCAGGGTTTCCTAAATTTCTCCAAAAAACAAAATATTTAGGTGACTACTCTGTATCTGGCAAAGTAGTCCAATTTTGACATTATTTGATTTAAAATCGATTTTCCAAAAAGGTTTGCTGGATTTGGACTCTTTGGTAGTTTCACATTGCACTTGTGAGACTAGATTCAGAACCGCGGGAGTCCGAACTGTGAGGCCTTCTTTTCAAACCCTTTCCGAAAGACGGGGCGCATAAAAAGGCGAGTCCATAGTTTCTGGCAACTCTGCTGGGGACTTAGAGAACTTGACTTGAACTCATGATATGTTATTTTATCTACACTTATGTGTTTCTTTGCATTTGCATTTGCATCGGTGCTCTTAAGTCACAGTGTTTTCCATATGTTATTCCTGAGCAGTTTGCCGGAGGCTTGTTTGGAAAAGCTTGCCGAAAGACTGATCGGTTGTGGGCTCTGCCACGATGGGAACACAACCCTTGGTTCTGGACTACCGTTGTACCGTTCGATCCTCTTTTCACTTCTCGGTGTTAGGTGTGAGAGGTATATTAAGTAGTCTTGTTGAGGTACCCTTTTTGAGCAATCAACCTAGTTACATGTCGGAAGTCATAGAGACTTTTCCAAACTAGGACAGGTTGCTCACCCGAATGCAGGGATTGTATGAAACCACTTGTTTCCGTAGTGAACCCCTAGCTCCCAACGAAATTAAGACAGGGTAACCCTACCTCATCATACGGGTGTTTTGGCTCTCACTTGCTTGATACGTGCTTTAGAGTGAAACTCTGCAGGAATATATGTATCAGTTGCAAGTCTGGGTATCAGTTTGAGGGTATTAGTTTTAAGGCAGAAATTTGGGGCAGAAATCAGTGTTTGAGTACAGTCGTCCAGCTTATGATTGCAATTGTGTGTTGTTTCTGTCTGAGTCGAGGTGTTGTGTGGTTTTTGATTTTTGTTTCTTTTTACTTTTTTTTTTTTTTCTTTTTGCAAGGTAATGTTTCACCATTGCTTCAGACGAGGCAGTTACCCGTCAAGCACTCTGGACTCAAGTAAGACAACTTTATCGATCTGGGGATCTTGTAAGAGGACAACCAGTGTTTGCTTCGCTACCCCTGGTTACAAGGCGGAGGAGAGTTAGGCATAACTCACCGGTTCGACAATTACCTTCATTCAGGGAAGTTCAGTTTTCTGCTTCCACTTCGGAAAGAGAGTACACACCAGTTCTAATAGATCAGCACTCCTTAGACAGCATGGAAGAAATGCTCCTCCAACTTCAACAGATTATTGAGAATATGTAGCTGGATGCTGCTCGCTAAGCGGAAGTCATCGCCTGCCAAACGGAAATTGCAGCCCAGCAAACTGAGTTGATCAGTAGGCTTCAGCAGTAACAACAACCACAACAAGTAGTAGCTTCTGCTTCACATCCATCCCCAGTCAGGGTTCCAATACCCGGGAATACAACTAATGTCTAAGAAAATGCAGACATTCCGGCAGAACCAGTTCCACCCTACACTTCCAAAGCACCGGTTTACCCAACAGAGGCGCTGTTTGAATTTGAGGTCGATCCTACTGCACTAAAAGTGAGCAAGTTGGAGAAGCTCTTCAAACGAGCACATGGTGTGAATTCGATCCCGGATATAGAAGACGGCTATACTGATATGGCAGTGACACTGCCAGATAGGTTTAAAATGTCGCATATAGACCGCTTTGATGGCTCGGGTGATCCCATGGTCTACTTGCGGCTATTTTCAGACATTCTGCGGCCGCTGGGCCTTTTTAGACTGTAGAAGTTACCCCTCTTCGGCCGGACCCTATCGGGTATTTCGGCCGTTTGGTATGCCAAGCTTGAAGACTTTGTGAAGAGAAGCTGAGAAGAGATGGCTGAGGCCTTTATTGCTTAATACTCCTATAACACACAGATTGAGGTCACAACTCGTGATCTTGAAGCAACTCGCCAAGAGCCGAAAGAAGGCTTCTCCGATTTTGTAACTCAGTGGAGGGCCAAGGCTTCCATGATGACCACCCGGCCAGCTAAAAAAGACCAGATCAGAATGGTCGTCCGTAACTTGAAACCAAGACTATTATAGAAAATGATAGTCATACCTCTGCCTACTTTTGTTGACCTCCACGAAATAGGGGTGCAGATAGAGGATACAATGAAATAGGGTCTGATAGACTACAAGAAAGAGCAACCCAAGAGGGCTTTTACACGCAGTTCTAATGCGACTACGAGTGGTAGTGTAGCTGCAAGACCTTCAGATGTTGGTATGGTCACTACCACACCAAAAACTGCTACCCCCTTTGCTGACACATCCAATACAACTCCCCAAACCTCTAGCCATCAGGCCCGAGGCCAGAGGGTCTTCACTCTTCTACATGTCCTTATCCAAAGCTTTAGGGGTCCTGATCAAAAAGGGGCACCTAAAGCCACTAGAACCTCGTCCCCTACCCGATCCTCTTCTCTCGAAACACAACCCGGCCAAATATTACGCTTTTCATCAACAGCATGGTCACAATACCGACCTATGCTTCAGATTGCGTCATGAGATTCAGAATCTCATTGATAACAAAATGATAGCGCCTTCTCAAAAGCCTAACGTCATTACAAACCCCCTTCTACCACATAACCAGGTCTCTCCGCCCCGACAAGTAGACCTTATCCAAACACTGGCCGCCCCATACGACCCTAGTAAATACATCACCCCCTCTCACCTACCCAAGTCGGTGTTATTCATCCCGGAAAACACAAACCTGTGCATGATGAGCGTGTCCATATCCCAACCTAAACCTATGGTGTTGACTATGGTAAATGAAGGCATGGAGGCTTTGTTGGAGAATGGAAATGCCAGTTCAGTGCCCGAGGGCTCCGTGGACTTATCTGGAGAAGAATACAACCTGAGCCACTACATTATGCCAACCAATTAGGCCAAACTAGAGGCAAAGTTGCTAGCAGGGCTGGAGGTTAGTGTGGTCCGGGAGGATGGTCCAAGCCAGGGATTGGATGACTTAGCCGACCTCGAGGAGGACATCAGCAATCTGCAGTTCTATGATGAGCAAGATCTGGGGAATGTACAAATTGATTGGTTTGATTTGAACGAGTTAGCAGATAACTCGGGGTGGCTCACTGATGAACCTGATGTGGATGAGGAACTTCAACCAAAGCTGGAACAACCAGAAACAGGAACTGTTACAAGGGCCGGAATGGTCGAAGACAAGGGAAAATTGCTAGAGAGCACCGGTACTAAGAATTTTGCTAAGGAATTGAGTAATGTTAGTACAACTGATACAGAGCAAGAGGCCGCACTAAAGTGATTTGAACAGGAAATGGATGAGAATGATTAGAAAGCTAGAAAAGTCAAAGGCCCTGAGGGGAATGACTGTGATGTGGTTGTGGGAATACTTACAACAGAACCGGATAGTTGCTTGTTGGTTGCCGGAGGAATATGGTGAGAAGATGATGACCTACATCTTGTCCACATTGATGAAGATTAGGGATAGAATGTGCCAGATGATACTTGGTATTCTGAGGAAATGGATCACATGACTAGGAGCGGGCGGTACTTCAAGCCCCCACACTTAGACCAACCCGAAGCATTCGAAAATGACAAAGAGGCTGAAAAACAGATAGAGAAACTGTTAGAGGAGAAAGCTGTACTGAAACAGTTGAAGAAGATCCAAGTGGATATATCCATCTGGGGGTTACTCATGGCTTCGCGCATGCACTGGCAAGCTGTATTGTCTGCAATGGATAAGGCCAAGCTATCTATCAATACAACTCCAGAACAACTAGTGGGACTTGTCTTCCTAGGCGGTGCTGCGCCATCTTTGACCTTCTTTGATAAGGAATTGCTGCCCGAGGGCTCTGCACATAACAAACCGTTATACATCTCAGTTGAATGTAAAGAGAAGTGGGTGCCGATTGTATTGGTTGACACAGGGTCTGCAATTAATGTTTGTCTGTGGCACACAGCCTATGCTATTGGCTTGAAGCTAGCAGACTTTGTACCAACAGCCCAGGTGATCCGGGCTTACGACAACACAAGCAGAAAGGTGATGGAAACAGTTCAGGTCAGAGCACAGGTTGGCCCGGTATAACAGGACATTGAGTTTCATGTCCTGGATGTTCCGGCTACCTTTAACTTGTTACTTGGGTGACCCTGGCTACACCAAGTAAAAGCTGTTTCTTCCACCTTGCATCAGATGCTGAAGTACCCTCTCGGAAAAGGGGTAGCCACTGTTTTTGGGAATTCTTTTATACATCCTCTGCCGGAGGTCACCATACCAGTACTAGAGATTGTACACGGTGATGAGGATGTGTTGTTGTTTGGTTTTACCTTGGCCGAGGCCCGGATGGTGCAAGATATCTTGGCTATTGATGAGGGGTTGTATGTCAGTGCTCAATCAGTCTACCTCATGAACAAGCTACAGCATATGCCCGGGATGGGATTAGGAAAGAGCGGCTGGAAGGGCGTTACCGTATTGGCCGAAGTTCCACATAACCCTCATATCTTTGGCTTAGGCTACACGCCTACCAAAGAGGACTGGGTGAAAAAAGGGAAGGAAATGGCAGGAAGAGCCAAAGCAAAGCAAAGCAAACTGGGAAGCATTATGAGCTTGTGCATAGACCAATTCAGGGAACTTTGAGCGGCCGCTTCGTTCGGGAGGGAGAAGACTTCCCGTTTTGCGGCTTTCCTGAGCCATGGTTGAACTCTGAGAAGTGGCGTTTGCCCGGCTTTGAGATTTTCTTCGACCTATAGCTGCAAGAGGATGAAGCCACAGAGGAACAGACTGAGTTAACCGCTGAGGCAGAACAGATTACAGAGGATGAGTCCAATAATAATGAACTTGAGATAGGAGCAGCACTAGCATGTCTCCTTTTGGATCCTCAGATCAAACCAGAGAGCTTGGGAAATGACTTCACCGTTTCCATGATTGGAGATCAATCAGGTGTGGACCCTTCCGGTGGTATTCTGGATGCATCTATCGCACCCTCTCTCGTTTGGCAGCTAGATAAGGGCTTTTTGTCCAGCAATTCTGAATCAGGTAGTAAGCCGGAATCTGATTCCACAGAGTCTGTGAAGTCGGAATCAGATTCCAGTTCTTCTGAGTCGGGGTTCGGTATTCCTGGAGTTGACAACCCGGATGCTGTTGTTTTGTCCAGGTCATCTTTTTTCCTTTTCTTTTGAGTCGGTTGTAACCGAGGAATTGGACGAACTGGAAGCTTTGAATAAGAATGGTACCACTGCTGTTTATGAGTACTTTTCTGTGCCACTTGTATATTGCATTGATCATGACTTTCAAAATTTTCATAAAAATGACGATGAAGGAATTTCTCTGGTTTTGAAACATTTGATTGATCGAGAGGAGAGGTTTGTAAAACCTCTTGTTTATGAAATCACTTCAATTAATGTGGGTACTGAGAAGGATCCGCGTCTGGTCCAGATCGGGTCCACATTGTCTTCGGAGGAATACGAGCGCTTAGTTGCTTTATTAAAAGATTTCAAAGATGTTTTCGCGTGGTCCTACGAAGACATGCTTGCAATCGATCTTGAGATTGTACAGCACCGGATCCCTCTTGACCTTGAGGCTCGACCCGTCAAGCAGAAGCTTCAGAGAATATGCCCTGATTGGGCTTTGAAAATCAATGAGGGGGTCACCAAGCAGATAGATGCATGGTTTTTGCTAGTATCTGAATATCTGACTTGGTTGGCCAACATTGTTCCGGTGTTGAAGAAAGATGGCAGAATTCGAGTGTGTGTGGATTTTAGAGATCTAAACAAAGCCAGTCCGAAGGACGACTTTCTTCTACTGCATATCGACGAATTGGTGGACTTCACCGTAGGCCATGCGTTGCTCTCCTTTATGGATAGGTTTTCCGGGTATAACCAGATCTTGATAGCGCCCGAGGATAGAGAGAAGACTGCCTTCACCACGTCGTGGGGAACCTACTGCTACAGGGTGATGCCGTTCGGTTTGAAAAACGCTGGGGCTACTTATCAACAGGCTGCAACCATTATCTTGCATGATATGATCCACAAAGAGGTTGAGGTGTACGTAGACGACATGATTGTCAAGTCCAAGGAAAGAGAGGGCCACTACACCGCCTTGAAGAAAATTTTCCAACGGATCAGAGAATATCGGTTGAGGCTGAATCCACAGAAATGCACTTTCGGTGTCACAGTAGGGAAAATGCTGGGTTTCTTGATCATACAGAGGGGCATTGAGGTTGATCCTTCCAAAATCAAGGCCATCCTAGAAATGCCACCACCAAGGACTGAAAAGGAAGTGTGCGGCTTTCTAGGTAAAGTGCAATTCATAAGACGGTTTATTGCAAAATTAACCTTGACTTGTGATCCATTATTTGGTCTCTTAAAGAAAGGAAAGAAATTCCAATGGGATGACTGATGCCAGGTTACTTTTGAGCAGATCAAATAGTACCTCTAGAACCCACCCGTGTTGTCACCGCCAAAGCCAGGGAAGCCGTTGATTTTGTATCTGTCAGTAACCGACACGACTATGGGCTGCATGCTTGCACAAGAATCTGAGGATAAAGTGGATAAAGCTATCTATTACCTGAGCAAGAAGATGCTGGAATACGAGACCTGCTACACACCGGATTACAAATCGGGCCTTGACAGGTCTCAGGACAACTTGGGTTGGGCTTGGATAATCTCCAAACCCGACCAAACCCGCCCGAGTTGCACCCTACAAAAAGATGTTAATGTTTGGAAGGTTTGCTTTTTACCTCTTGTATTAGACATGAATGTACGAAATGTATTTCCTTTCGTATCTCTGCTAAGAATTTCATTCAGTTTATAATTCTGTTATGGAAATTCTCTATTTTCTTTGTTACCAATAATATTGCTACATATATGGATGATTTACATTTTACAGCTTAAAAATGTACAGAGTGGATTATCAAACGTGGAACCTGTGCCAGGCCCAACGGGCGGACTGGACAACCAAGTGAGAGAATCCAGGTTCAAAATGAATCAAAATTATCCTAATTTTGGTTTACATTGATTTCTCTGGCAACAAAAGCAAATTAATTGTATTAAGATGATATATAGTAATGAGATGAACAAGAAAAAAGTTATATAAATATACAAATCTTACAAACTCACCCTTTTATAAAATGAGTGTTTTTAAGTAATTTTATAAATTTAATCTTGGGTAATTTTATTTATATACCACTAATCCTCTCAATACACACAATTACGTAGCACACATACATAATAATTTTTAGGATTTGAAAATATTTTAGTTCATATCTTAACTTTTCATTACTAGTTTTAAGATAACACACCATCTATCTGTTTGAATATACACCACAACCCACACATAAATATCTTCATCTTTAGAATACCAGAGACCTCCATCTTCAGAACACCATAAATCTCCATCGCTAGCAAAAGGTTTCATTCAGCCGGTGCATTTTTGTCATTTCAGATCTCTATCGTCGCCATCATTTCGCCGTTGGCTTACTAGTGCATTGTCGTTGTTTTCAAATCTTGATTTTCACCATCGTCTTGCCGTTGTTTCATCGGATTTCGGGTGGCTGCTATGCGGGGTGCACAATAGCCACTGTTGTGCAGCCAAATGAGTTCATTTTGGGGTCCATTTCGATAATCCAAACCGTTTACATTTTAGAATACATCAAGTAGAACATATCTGCAACAAATGAAGTTAATCGGATATCATTTACCCTTTCATCCACTCACATTTATATTTATTTTAGTACTTTAAATCACAATTGTTATTTATTTTTGAAGATACAAATGTGAGTGGATGAATGGGTAAACAATATCCGATTAACTTGATTTTTTGCAAGTATGTTTTACTTGATGTATTCTAAAATGTAAACGGTTCGGATTATCGAAATGGGCTCCGAAATGGGCCAATTTGGCTGCACAACAAATGGCTGCTCTGCACTTCGCACAGTAGCCACCTCAAATCCTGTTTCACCAGTGCATTGTCGGTGTTGAAGATTGTCATTCTCACCCTTGATTCACACATTTGATTTTCACATTGATATGTTTTTCCTATATTTCTTTTGATTTGGTTACCGATTTAACTTCCATAGCAATTTCTATTTCGAGTTTGGCTCAATTCTGGTTGTTTAAACATAATATTATCATACAAAAAAATAAAATCAAACAATTTGAATATGTTTAAAATATTTATGTTGAACAAAATAAATACGTTCATATTTTATATACTGAATGATTTCAACTCATTCAGACTTATTATGTTAAACATTTATTAAATTTTATATGTTATTTATTTATTTATTTTTTCTAAATGTTGAATACATCAATTTTTTGTATAAAAAAAAAGGAAAGAAAATATACAAAAAAAAATAAATTAAATTATTGAATTGAATTAAATTTAACTTGAGAAATGAAATTCTTCAGGAACTAAAATGTTCAATTTTATATATATGAACATTTATAATTTGGTCAATCATAATAATTTGAACAAAATTGTTTTGTTCAAATAAAAATAATCGAACATTGTGTAAAAGTTCAACCTTAATTATCCGAACACATGACGAACAAAGTCATCTTCCCAACGATTATACGAACGAGATAAACAAAAAATCAAAAAGCGAACTATTAAACTGATCTTTTTATTGTTACATTGTTCGAAATCAACAATCTCAATGTCATCAATGGTGTGCAAATCTTCAAAAACAATTGACTTCAATATTCTTAAACCTTAAATTTTCAAAACCAATTGATTTCAATGCTCTTAAATCCTAAAACCAATTGATTTCAACATTCTTGAACCCTAAATCTTCAAAACCAATTTATTTTGGATGTTTATGTCTGTAGGTGATAATAATGTGTAAAGAGTATTTTGTATTTTTATATATGAAATCTTTGAATGAGCAGAATATACTCTCATATTGTCGTTAATGGTCTTTTCATTTGAGGATATTATTGAAATATAAATTTAATCTGTTAATGGTGTGTACTAAAAAAATTAATGATGTGTAAATAAAATTCCCCTTTAATCTTAATTAAACTAATATCATGATATTTATACACAAACAAATACAATTTATTTTATATTTTCAATTTAATACCATTATATTAAAAATTCAATCATTTAATTTCTTCATACTCATCATCTCAATCAACTTGCAATAATTAATGAAACCTACAAACACAAATTTGGACAAATTCAGTGCTGATACTGCCACCTAGACGATTTGGTACAAAAGTGATTATACTCAACAAATTGGTTTAGTAGGAAAATGCCTGGTAGCTCGAAGCTACCAGGCTCGAAAATGGCTCGAGAGAAAGAGAGGGAGAGGGAGAGAAAGAGAGGGAGAGGGACTGGTGGTTTGGAGTCCGTCGTCGCCTTCCGCCGCCTCCGCCGCCGTCCTCGTCGCAGCTCCTCCGTCGCCTCGCTGCCGCCGATCGTCGCAGCACCAGCGATCGCTGGCCTGCCTCGCCTCCGCCGCTGCTCGTCTCGCCTCGCCACCGCCATTTTAATGGCCCCTTCCAGTTCCTCCTCCCTCCTCCCTCCTCCCTCCCCCTCCTCCTCCTCCTCCTCCTCCTCCTCCTCCCTCCCTCCCTCCCTCCTTCCTCCTCTCTTCCTTCTTCCTGGTCTTCTTCTTCTGCAAAAAAAAAAAATTAGAGAAGATGAAGTGAAGTCGAAAATAAGAAAAAGAAAAGGAAAAAAAAAAAAAAAAAAAGAGTCAAAACGACGTCGTTTTGATCCTCGAGCCACATTCGAGCAGTAGCTTTCGAGCTACCAATCACTACCGGGTTTAGTATTCCATTTGATAGGTCACAAATTGATTTGCATCCTGAAACGCTTGACATCATTTGAGGGATCACTATAGCCAATGAAAAACACATATATATCTAACTTTTGATATTTAAATTCGATCACTATAGTATTACTGTATACCACTTCAAAAATCATGTGAGTCTCTTTTAATTGAAGGGTTGACAAAGATGTCATTTAAAAAAAAAAAAAATTAAACGTATATCTACTTAGAGTAAGTGATAAAAAATAAAATAATTTTATTTTAGTGTATGTTTAAAAAATACTTTTAAATTAGTGATAAATTTTATGAATATTAAAAAATAAAATCACAAATCTTTTTTATGAATATATAATTAATTTTTAAAAACTCCACCGACATATAATTTTTCACAAAAAAAAAAAAATCATTAAACAATTCACTTGAAAAAGAAAAAGAAAAAACGAGCTAAAATTTACCCAAAAATGAATAATCTTCTCATCAATATCAGCGCTACAATAGTTTTAGAGTTATATTAGCAAGATAAGGTTCAAATCACTCTTGTATCAGTCTGGCTATATCAAAATTAAATTTGATATTATTACAATATATTGCTTAGTGTAGCGATACACTGTTCACATACTATACAACATTTTATTATTTATTTTAGAGAATGGCAAAAGAAAAGATGACAACGGATCAGACATCCTATCGAACAACTAGCTGCTGCACCAAATATATACCACCAAATCTTGCTTTGTTTTCCTAGGGTCCAATAGATCATGTGTAAAATGATCCAGTAGATCATTTACCTTAGAAAATATAAATAAATATTTTACAAAATTATATTTTAAAATAGAGATACAGAAAAATGTTAGTTAAAATATAAATATAATTTTTTAATTATAATTTAAATTAAAATTTATTAAGTCTGATACAGATGTTGCTACTTTAGAACTCGAATGCCCTTAATCCGTATAAGAAAACCTTAGCAGAGAAATGAACCATTTGACGTCCAGCAACCAAACATACCCCAAGTAGGCCAGGTAAAGCCAACGAGAAACTAACATAAAATAAATAAAAAATACTTAGTAATTTAAATTTTTATAATTTAAATAACTAAAATATATTAAAATGACCAAACTATTCGAATTATAAAAATTCAGCTTCCTACCATTGTTGTTGAAAATAAATAGACCCAGCGCAGAAAATTCAACTTCCAACAGCTCTCCTCGTTTTGTGTTCACCTGCCTCCTCAAACTCTCTCTCTCTCTCTCTCTCTCTCTCTGAAGATGGGAAAGAACCCTGTTAGATACTGTGTGGTAATCTTCTCTCTCTCTCTCTCTCTCTCTCACATCTTGATTTTGTGCTTTTTGTTGTTGTTGTTGTTGTTGTTGTTGTTGTTTTTGTTGTTGTGTGTGACTCACTGATTTGAGTTGTGGAATTAGGTGGACACGTTCACTGACTCGCCGTTCAAAGGAAACCCGGCGGCTGTATGTTTGTTGGATGAAGAGAGAGACGATGATGAGTGGTTTCAAACTGTTGCTAGTGAGTTCAACCTCCCCATGACCTGTTTCTTGACTAGGATTACTGACTCCGAGTCCGAGACTCATGGCTCGTCCCACTCATCCACAAACCCTCGGTTTCGCCTCCGATGGTTCACTCCAGCTGTCCAGGTCACTTCGCCATCGTTGAAAGTTTGAAAAAAATATAGAACTGTTTGTTTTCTGAATGATCTGTTTGGTTGCTAAGAAATCGCAGAAAAAACAAGAAGGAAAAAAAAATGAAATATAACATCCAATTCCCCTTCCGAATTGCGCGATCTTCTAATTTGACTACTCAAATTACTTATAATTATCGACTTAGTTTTTTTGTCATTAGATTTCTTTAAATTTTGATTGGTTGATTTCAGATTATTACTTGCTTTCTTTCCAACTTAATCTGAAAATATTTATACAATCCTTCATCAACTATTTTTTTATCAAATTCATAAAAATTGGCTAAAACTGTGCTTGAACCATTTCATCAAATTTGTATGAAATCAAGGGAGATTCAATTTTTTTACCAAGTCAAAGATGAACCAAATCCTTCGTCAAAGTTCTCAGTCATATTTTTACTCCAATTTGACGAAATTTTAAAAGCTTGGAGTTTTTTTTTTTAATTATTATTATTATAATAAAAAATGGCTAAAACAGATTTTTGAGATAAGTTTGGAATTTTTCAAAAAAGAGATAATAAGGATTGAAGTATATCATATCAGATCAGGTTTTTAACCAAATTTTTACTCAAATTTGATTAAAAAAAATTGATGAAAAAAAAAGTGCAAGGATTGGAAATGCTCTCATACATGAAGTGTGATAATTGAGGATTGTGTTTCAATAGCTAAGTCTATGGTAGTTAGTAATTTAATCTGGACACAATTTTCCATGTCTGCTTGCAGGTTAAACTTTGTGGTCATGGAACATTGGCAGCTTCACACTTTCTATTCACTTCTGGTTTGGTAAATGCCGATAAAATTGAGTTTCTGACACTGTTTGGAGTTTTGATTGCCAAAAGAGTTCCAGAATCACAAGATTGCGTCTTAATTGAGTTGGATTTGCCAATAGTTCCACTTTCTGATTTTGACTCTGCTGAGGTTCCATCTATTTCTAAAGCCTTGAGTGGTGCTTTGGTGATTGAGTTAAAGATTACAACTACTGAAGAAGACCTCATTGTATGCATTTCTTTTGCTCTCTTTTCTTAATTATTCATAATTATGCAACTTTGTATTTGAAGTAAATGATTAAAAAAGGGTGTGCAAATCATGCCAAAGGTGAGGTTGAGTGATCGTTCAATTTTAGAATTAAATGGTGGGTGTGATGTGATTTCTAAGATATTTTGAGTAAACTTTAGTGTGTTCATGGATGGATGTCTCTCAGAAAGGGAAGTCAACTTCAACTGATATATGGATATTCATTTTGTACTTAAAAGAGAGTGAATGTAAATGCATTTTGGCAGGTTGTGCTCCCATCAGGAAAGGCTGTTACAGATCTACAGCCCCAATTTGATGAAATACAACGATGCCCTGGAAGGGGAGTCATTATTACAGGGCCGGCTCCCCCTGGATCCGGGTTTGACTTTTTTAGTCGCGTCTTCGGTCCTAAAATGGGGATCAATGAGGTAATATATTATTGGCATTTTGTCCCAAACTACCTCACGATTTAAATCAGTTCCTCCTTTCATCTTTCTAGGTGTCTCTTGATTAAGTGGGAAAATATGTTCATAATAAGTAAAGCAAAGCTGATCAAAAGAAAAAAAAAAAAAAAAAAAACCAATTTAAAATAACATATCAAACATAATCCTCCATTGCAGGATAACTAATTGTGATACTCAGATTATAAAGAACTCTCATTAGAGTTGATGGTTGCTCCTTCGTATGTTGCTGCTATTTTTCAGGATCTTGTTACTGGTAGTGCACATTGTGCCCTAGCAGGTTATTGGTCAAAAAAGCTGGGGAAATGTGATTTTGTTGCATATCAGGTACACTCTCTCTCTCTCTCTCTCTCTCTCTCTCTCTCTCTCTCTCTCGTGCGCGCTCGTGCAGTTGTGCCATTTGTTTTCTTTCTTCATTCATTAATTGTATTGTATTATATTTGTTTACTTGGCATAGGCATCAGCTCGAGGTGGCATACTGAACCTCCATTTAGATGAAAAGACTCAGAGAGTACTACTTCGGGGGAAAGCCATCACTGTAATGGAAGGTTCTCTTTTGGTTTAACTAGGAATTGCCCCATCTTTGCTTGTATGAATCAATTGAAATAAAAGGCTGTTAATGTTTGGAAGGCTTGCTTTGAATTTTGATTGGCGCGTTCGCTGTAAAAGTTAATGTTACTCCTTGCAAGTTTTGTACTAGATATCTTCTGTAAAATTACATAAATTTGTATCTTTGCTATTTGTAATAGAAATTCTCTTTCTTGTTATCTCTGATTACTAGATCAAAACCTGTGTAGCTGATACAAAATTCTAGCTAAAGATCTTCAAAACAATTCCTGAAATCGCATAAGGGGTTTTTTTTTTTTTCCTTCCCTCTCTTTCTTTTGATTAGTTTGATTGTATTTTCTTTAACTCACTCTTCATAAAATTGCCATGGAAATAGGAAATAGTCCGTGAGATTAATCTTCATTTGAAATAGCAGTCAAGTTGATCCAAGAGGGGGTTAAATGTGAACTCTCCTTGTAACTTTTGTTGAAGACTCGAGATTTCCTTCTGCAAAGGTGCAATAGCTCCATGTCGCATACTCACAAAGAAGAAAATCAGTATGTAGTGCCATGGCCAATACTGTAACTAATCCTCTTTGTTTGTGTTTGTGTTTGTACTCTGGTTATGTTTGTCTGTTATTCCTTTGAAAATAAAAAAAACTGCTAAACAAAATTGTTGGCAAGACCCAGTAAGTGAAACCTACCAAATCAAATTTGTACTAATTCAGTGCTTACTCTGTCAACTAGACCATTAAATACAAAAGTCAGGAATATCACTTTCAGTCCAGATAATTTTTGTGTAGTAGTTGATATGTCAGTCACCGTAGTATTTTTATGTTCAAATTTAATCACTATAGTATTTGTTACATAGTCTTACTTTAAAAATCATGCAAGACTCTTTAATTTGAAGGGTTGTCGACCTACTTCATCTGAAGTTTGTTTAGAGGGTTATGCTAATCTACTTTATGAACAGTGGAGACGTAAAGAGACTTGCATCATTTGCCATTTTTAAAAATTAAAAAGTAAACAAAAAAAAATCTTTGTTAATCATTCGGTTTCAAATTTTTTTTTTTTTTTTGTTGTCAATTTTCACTATTTTAGATATTCAAAAAAATCATTTATATTTTCTACTTTGTCAATTTTGTTTTGAGAAGATAGTAAAAAGTTGATTTTTTGACTTTTTAAGCTTTTTTTTGACTTTTTTTTATGTAAACAAATAGAGAAGTTATGTGACTTAAAAAAATCAAAAAACTAAAAAAAAACTAAAAAGTCAATCTTTCCAAATTACAGAGTTTTTAAGTAATTCTATAAATTTAATCTTAATTAAACTAATACGATGATATTTATACACAAACAAACACAATTTATTTTTTATTCTAATTTAATACTATCATATTGAAAATCCTGTCATTTAATTTCCTCATGCTCATCATTTCAATCAACTTGCAATTATTAACAAATACAAGCACAAATTTGGACAAACTCAGTGCTGACACTAGCACCTAGACAAAAGTGAGCAATATCACTTTCAGATTGGGGTGGGCTTTCTTCCAGTCCATGATCGGATTGAAGAGTACTGTTAAATTTGTGGATGTCATTTACGGATCCCGTTTTAATAATTTGAATCGTTCAATATCTAAAACTCGTCAAGTACTATATGCTTGTAAAAAAATCAAATTAATCGGATATCGATAGTTATCCCATCAGATTAAATTTCTGTCAACTGTTTATTTTTCACTGTCTATCTTTTTATACAAAACTGATTGATCACATAGTTATCGACATCCAATTAACGTGATTTTTTACAAACATATAGTACTCAACGAGTTCTATACATTTAATAATTCAGATTATTATAACGGGATTCGTGATAAATCTCCACAAATTTAACAATACTCTCCAATCCAATTACAGACTGAGAAGCCAGCTCCATCAGATTATACTCACCAAATTGGTTTAGTATTCCATTTGATAGGTCACAAATTGATTTGCATCCCGAAACGCTTGATGCCATTTGAGGGGACACTATAGTCAATGACACACACACACACACACACACATATATCTATCTAACTTTTGATATTCAAATTCAATCACTATAGTATTACTGTATATCACTTCAAAAATCATGTGAGGCTCTTTTAATAGAAGGGTTGACAAAGATGTCATTTTAAAAATTAAAAAAAAAATTAAATATATATATATACACTGATACAAATAAAGTAATTTTATTTTAGTGTATGTTTAGAAACATACTTTTAAATTAGTGATAAATTTTAGTGTAGTATAGAAATTGGAGAGTTGGAAATGTAAAAATTAAAAAGAAAAATATAAAATAAATAATTGGTTTCTGAACTCCAAAGTGCCAAGTCCACGGGTACTTTGCCCCAAAGTGGTGAATCCGACATACATCCTACACTTGCACCCGTGTCGTGTCGTGTCGTGTCGTGTCGTGTCGACACAAGTACTTCACCCCAAAGTACCGAGTCCATGTAACACAGCACAAAAAAATCCATAATTTTTTTATGAATATATAATTAATTTTTGAAAACTCCACTGACATTTTTTTCAAAAATAAAAAATCAAGAAAACAGTCCAATTGAAAAAGAAAAAGAAAAAGTGCGCTAAAATTTGCATAAAGAAGAATAATCTTCTCCTCAACATTAGGGGTGGGCGTGGGTAGGTTGTGGTCATGGAACCTCCAATCTGCCATCTGTTCGCCAGATTGGCGAATTGGAGAAAATCAATCTGTATCCGTTCGTCAATCCGGTGGATGTGGATTGAGCGGATTGGTGGATGGATGCGAATCGGTTTGGCGATTTAAAATTTTATAAATTTTCAACATAATTCAAGATGTGCACTTCCTCAACCAAAAAAAAAAAAAAATTACAATTAATGACTTAAAAAAGTATTATAATCACTGCATACCTCATCAAAGAAAGAAAGTTTGAAACTTTGGAATATTACAATCACTGCATGCCGCATCCACATATTACAATCACAGCATGCCTCATCCACATAAAGTAGTATAATCTGTGGTTCTTAAAATATAAAAACAATTCAAACCACCAAAATCATGAACAGAGTAGTGGTAGAGATTTATGCCTCTGTGTTGTTACATTTATATCTGTTTTTGAAAACAAAAACCAACCAACATATATCATATTTTTTATTTATTATCTTTAGAGTTAGACTTAAAAATCAAAAAATATAGATAAATAATATATTTATTTTTTTTAATTCAAAAAATATATTCAAGTTGAAAACACTTTTTCAGTAGAACATATTCAACAGAATATTTAAATTCTTTTTCAATTGAAAATACAAACAGAATATCTAAACAAATTGAAAACACAAAGTCTTACAAATTATTAGGGGTGCTCGCGGCTCGACAGTTCGGTTGCGGCCAAAGGAACCTCAAATCCGCTATCTGTCCAAAATTAGGCGGATTGGAAAAAATCAATCCGCAACCGTCTACTCGTCATCACACATCCGTCCAAAATGCGGTGGATCGGTTTGGATGGATCGGTATATCGGTTGCTCACCCCTAAGTCTGGTTATAATAGTTTTAGAGTTATATTAGGAAGGCAAGGTTTAAAATCACTCTTGTATCAGCCTAGCTACATTAAAATTAAATTTGACATTATTATAGTATATCGCTTGATGTAGCGATACATTGTTCACATGTTATACAACATTTTATTATTTATTCTAGAGAATGGCAAGAGAAAGGATGACAATTGATCAGACATCCTACCGAACAACCATCTGCTGCACCAAATTTTCATATACCACCAAATCTTGCTTTGTTTTCCGAGGGTCCAGTAGATCATGTGCAAAATGATCTAATAGATCATTTATGTAGCACTCTGTATTTCCTGTTATAATGGAATAATATTTGACTCTTTGATTATCTTATTTTGGACCTTTTTAGTCGATAGTTGAGCCTTGGTTGAGGTGTTATCATAGTGGGTGGGTGAAATTGAATCAAAAACTAAAAATTGGAATAGTTGCTATTGAGTAGTCTTCACTCTTTTATCATTTTCTCTTTCCACACTTTGAATCTTGATGTGAGGCTAAAATCATTGGAAAGCTTAATTTCGAGCTTCAATTTGGACATAAGAATGACCCTAAACGGAGTCCGGATGAGAGATATACCTGTTTGAAATTTGCGAATCTGTACTATCAGCATAGTGCACTTGAGCGCAACTTTTGACGTTCGAACGTACAACGCAGAATCAGATCTTTAAAAACTAGTTTTTGAATTAGATCTTTTCATTTCTCACTTCCCTTTCTCTCTCCTTCCGCCATTTTTGGTTTCTTAAGCTTTGTAGGTTTGATTTCATCTATTTTTATACATCTTTGACCCCTAATTCCATATGCCAAAACGTTGAGCACGATGAGAGCTTCCATTTAATCTCAATAGATCATTGTTTCGTCACTGGTGATTTTTTCGACTCATTTCCTTCTTGCTTCAAAAGGTATGGTCTATTTCTTAAACTCAATATGAGTTCGGTAGTGTATTTGTGGTATATTTTAAATATATAGACCCCACTGTTTTTGGATTGATTTTTGATGATTTGTTTGTAAGTTAGGGTTTGTTCCAAATGGGATTGTTGAGCTATGATTTAGCTACAAAAGTTTATTTCCCACTTATAAAGAATGTGTATGAGTTTTTAAAAGTGAAAAGCCCTAATTTGAAGAAACTCTAAAATGTTGATCTTGTTGGGAAATTGTGGGTTGTCAAATCAAAATATAAAATAGGGGGTTTCTAAATGTTTTCTTGAAAAAGGTTGTGATTATGAAATTGGAGTTGATATATGTTAAAATAAGCTATTTCTTGCATTGAAATGAATTTTCAAAGAGGAAGGGAGTTATGCCCTAAAAATTTAATTGTTGAGATTGTAAAGAGGAAATGGATTAAATGTTGAGAAATGTGAAATTGATATAATGATTAATGATGATGGTGGAGTTTGATATTTATTATCACTCACATTTGAGATTTTGGAAAAGTGTATCTTTAATGGAATTTATTTATCTATTTAGATATATTTGTTTTGGGCTATTGGTGGAGGATAGCTATGATTATTTGTAGAAATTGCATATTGACTAGGCAAACTAGATTGTTTATAAATCATACATATCATGAAACATGCAATGAATTTTGAGGATTTAAATTGTATGTTTTGGAAAGAGATTTTGGAAATTCTTGTGTTATGTTTAAAAGCATTTGTTTCATTTTGAAAATTATATTTTGGGTCACATGTATTGTGTTATTTGGAAAGAGTAAATAAAATGGTAAATATGAGAAAAAGTTGTCATTGAACATGACTGTGTGTTTTAATACATTGTATATGTATGATGTTTGGGAGGGGAAAGGGGATGGACTCCATTGAATTAAGTTGGCCTGTGTGTCAGGGTGAAAGTCCCGAAAACCGCGTGTATACATTAGGGGTGCAATTTGGGCGGGTTCGGTCGGGTTGGAGGTTTGCCCAAGCCCAGCCCGAATTGTATTTGGCAGTGCCCAAGCCCACCCAAGCCTGACCATGAACCCGAGCATTGCTGCCCAAGCCCGGACCAAGCTTTGTATTTTGAACTCGGGCTAGCCCGAATTGCCCGAAATTCACAAGTCCAGAAACCTGTAGGTAGACCAAATGAAACTCTCTACTTGTGTCCACCAGATAATTGAGTCCCATGCTCACCTAAATCCAATATTTAAAATACAAAGGTAAAATAAAGAATTAACAAGCTTATGAAAGTGAATAGATAGAATACATAAGAAAGAATGTAATCAAAAGGGCAAAAAAACTTCAAACCTGAGGTAGTTTATCAATGAATTTAGCAGCATTGGCTAGCTCAGCTGCTGCTTTAATCTCTTCAGTGGTTGATCTAAAATAACCTGAGCACTGTTTAGCTAATAACTATACTAAAGATCAATAATAACTTTTCTTTTACAATAAACAGTTTAAGTTTAAAAATAAAATAAAATAACATTGAAATACCATAAATTATATAAAATGACTTGAAACACCATAAAAGATGCTAATCCAACGATGAAAGGCTAACCAAAAATAAAAAATAAAAAATAAAGATTAAGGATAATTCTTTTATTTAATTTATATATATTATATAATTTATATAATATATTAAATTCAATTCGGGTTCGGGTTGCTCGGGTTGCCCATTGATTCTGCCCAAGCCCGGCCCGAATTACAATTCGGGCATAAAAAATCTGCCTAGGCCCGTCCAGATTACAAGATATAGTTGCCCAAACCCTAAAAAAACTCGGGCTGGGCTCGGGTTGGTCGGGTTGAGCCCGCCCGAGTTACACCCCTAGTATACATGGGTGCCAATCCCACGGACGAAATTTTCGTAAAATGGCAATTGTAGTGCTTGTATAACCGACGTTTACATGGGTCCCATTTGACGGTTTTCCGCGGACGGAATTTTTGTGAAAGGTTGTATTGGTTTTGGAGATTTACCCATTTTATTTATTATCATTTTGGTTTTGAAAAGAAATGATTTTAAACGATTTTAGCAATGTATTTGCTATTGGTTAACGATATATTCGTATTGGAATTGGCAATGAAATTGCTAGTTAGTATTGAGATACTTGGATTGACTTGTGGAAATGGATTTTTATATCAAACTAATATATTGAATTTGGAAAACGTTTTGAATAAATGAAAGGTTTGGAAGACTGGAAAGAAATGGGTTCTGATTGAGAAAGCAAGTGGATTTGAGAATGCATTAAGCATATTATATATGTATGTATTACATTCATGATCATTTACACTAGCGAAGCATATTTAGTTTTTGAAATGTTTCTTACTGGGTTTTATGCTCAACTTACGTGGCTAAAAATATTTTTCAGGTATGCTTATACGGATGTGGACTGAGATGTTGAAGTTGTGTTTGGAACTGTGTAGGGTACACTACAACATTTTCTTAGTTTAGTGACATTTGAAAGTGCCACAAAACTATTGGTTTAATGACATTTTTTAGTTTTGTGGCATTTTGAACAAGTGCCATTTGTATCCGTGCCACGGTAGATACTAGTGTCACAGCAGATACTTGCAAGTGCCACTACACCATCATGGTTAAAAACTTTCAATGACATTTTGATGTCATAGTAGATATTATTTGTGGCACTATCAAGCGCCATTAAAAAAAGAGTTAGTGACACTTATAAGTGTCATTACACCATCAAGACTAAAACCTTTCAATGACACTTTAATGTTATGGTAGGCACTATTCGTGACGCTAAGTGTCATTACACCATCAAGACTAAAACCTTTCAATGACACTTTAATGTTATGGTAGGCACTATTCGTGACGCTATCAAGTGCCATTCGTGACGAAAATTCGTTGTAGAACAATTTGATCCACTCTTGTGGAGACTCGAACCGCCAACCTCCTGCACCATAAACCTTATACACCACACTCTTCCCACTACACTTCTATAGCACCACATGATTATATATGCAGCATATATTATTTATATAGTACATACATCCATATTAATATAAAAGTATATGTATAAACATAATTATTTTATTGAACATAATTTATGTAAAATAAACTATTTACTAGCAAAATAAAAAAAGACCACTTTTGGCGACTAAAAATATTTTTTAGTCACCAATTCTATACTTTTGGTTACTAATTATTTTTTAGTTGCTAAAAAACTTAACTTTTGCCGACCAAAATCGGATTTGGTTGCCGAAGATGCACTTTCAGCTACCAAAATTTTTGTTGCCAAAAAATTTAATTCCCGCCTTAGGATTTTAGTTCTTCCGCACTAAAAATGACTACTTTTGGCGACTAAACTTATTTTTTAGTCGCCAATTGTAGACTTTTGGCTATTAAAATTTTTTTAGTCACCAAAAAGCTTTACTTTTGGCTACTAAAATTTTTTTTGTCGGTAAAACCCATATAATCAGCGACCAAACTTATTTTTAATCGCCAATTGTAGATTTTTGGCTACTAAATTTTTTTAGTCGCCAAAAAGCTTTACTTTGGGCTACTAAAAATTTTTTAGTCACTAAAACACATATAATCAGCGACCAAACTTAGTTTTAGCCGCCAATTGTAGACTTTTGGCTACTAATGCTGTTTTGGTCGCTGAAAGCTATACTTTCAGTGACCAAATTTTTTTTGTCAGAAAATTTAGTCACCGAATGTGCTTTTTCCTGTACCATATATTGAGTTTAATTTATTTATTTTTAATCATTTACTGCATTTTAAAAATTTAGAAAATATATTGGCATTTTTTGTTTTTTCAAAAATGTCATTATAAGCTTGGAAAGTTTTTGGCTTAGTGACATTTCTCAAAATGCTATAAAATATTTGTTTATGACACTTTTCACCTAAGTGCCATAAAAAGTAATTTGTACCTACCTAGAGTCCTGACATTTTTTAAAAAATGCCATTGCTACTAAAGTTTAGTGGCATCTGTTGGTAAATGTCACGAACATAATTTTTTGTGTCATTATTTTATAAAATGCCATAAAATTGATGTGACATTTCTTTATTAAAATGCCACTAGAGCCTTATATGTTTGTGGTTCTGTGGCATTTTTCTAAAACATTTAATGCCAATTTTTATTTTTGTGGCATTTTCTAAAAACATGCCACTAGTGTAGTGTCACTAAAGTGTAAATTTGTTGTAGTGACATTTTTGTTGTAGTGAAGTGACACTTTTTTTTAATTGAAATGCCACTAGAGCCTTATATGTTTGTGGCTCTATGACATTTTTCTAAAAAATGTCACCAAATATTCTTTTTGTGACATTTTTTAAGAACATGCCACTAGTATGGTGTCACTAAAATGTGTTTTTGTTGTAGTGGTAGTTCTTTTATTTGTCGGCCAAGGGCCATTTATGTATTTGTTGGCCGTGTGCCATTCATGTAAGGGTTACACCATTTGCATATGATGTAAGCCTTTGGGCATCTTAATTCGATTCGTAACACCTTTGTATGTTTTGTTATATAGCATCCATTTGACTTAGATGTTGTATCTAAGAATATATAAAAATTGGAATAACACATGTACTGTGTGCTTATATCATATACATCTGCACGAGTGTTGTTAGTGATTGTCTATCGTTGGGTGGTTTACTCACATGGGCCGAACCTCGTAAATCCGGAGCGTGACAATTTACCTTAGAAAATAAATAAATAAATAAATAAAAATAAATATTTTACAAAATTAAATTTTAGAATAGAGAGACTCATATAGTGTGTACAAACAAAAAAATGTTGGACAATTTTCACTGTATTTAAATAGTTTAAATTCTGTTGTGTACTAAATAACAACAAAAATATAAAGAAATAAAAGAAATGAGAGAAATTGTATGATTACAAAAATCAAACTATAAATAAATAAATAAATAAATAAATAAATAAATAACAGATTTTATTTTGTTACAAAAATAAAATTAAAATCTGATTTAAATAAACAAATGTAACAGAAAATAAATTAAACAACTTACTTGATTAATTGTTCGAATAATAATTCTGATTAGGTCCAGTGTTTGACACTGTGTCTTTAAGACAGATTCGTCCTCTCCACGGTGCTTTCAGAATTTGGACATCTATCTCCCAGGATAAAATGATCTACTACAAACAATAGCAGCACTATAAATTGTTTGCCTAACGAACACACTAAGTGTTTATACTCTCACAGAAGAAAATAATGTAGCAATATGAAAAGAATATTTGCAAAATTATGAAGGTCGAAATTAGAGTTCCAAAATCCAAATGAGGGCTGTCCTATTTATAGATGGATTGGTGGCTGTAGATTTTGAATTAAATAAGTGCAAACCTATTTGAACAGGTATGGTTTTGAATTTAAACAGATTTGAATCTGTTGGGTTCATAATTTAAACAAATAAAAAACGGGAAGGGCCCTATTTGGATGTACAGTAAAACCAGACCAGTTTATTTCTGGTTTAATTTGAAAACGGGAATGGCCCTGTTTGGATGTACAGTAAAACCAAACCAGTTTATTTTGAATTCTGGATTTTATTTTACCAAAACTAAAATAAAATTTAAATGTTTTTGGCCCAAAAAGATTAGTATTGGGCCGAACAAGCCCAACCCAAGCTCACACCACGCGCGCGTGTGGTGATTTTTGGGTCCAATGGGTCTAGCCCATTTTGCCCATAACCTCTCCCTCTAAAACACTTGCTTACCCCTTGGGGCATACCCCAAGTACCAAACCCATGCCTTATAAACCTATTCAAAACTTCCCACCAAATTAATGTGGGACAAGCCTTATTCAATACCTTTAAGGATTTTTCACCAAAACTCCATTTCCATGGAGCATACTTTGGCTTCAATTTCCCATTCATTTGGTAATGGTTTTGAGCAACCAAATATACCACGTAAATCACAACGCGGCATAGAACGCGTTACCACTTTGATCTGCGTAAATCGACGCACAGGGCCCACCTAAAAAATAGACCAAACTTAGGAAAAAATTCTGGTTTTACCCAGAATTTTATAACCATTTCCAACAATCCCCCACATGAATGGAATTTGATGACAACGAAAATGCAACAATATGCAGACTTTATCGAAAGAGTATAAGTCGAAAATATCTTGCATCAGGATAGGTAGCTTTCGGCCTTGAACCTTCCCTAGTGAAAACCTATCGGACTTACTGGTTAACCAATGGACGTGATGCCTTGAATTGTTCAGCCGTTTGTGTAAGCCAAGACAATAGATTTCACACAAAATATCTTCTAACACATCGTGGTTCTCACTGTTGTGTTCATTTTGGCCTTGAACGCACCTGGTTTTCATGAGTGTTTCTAGAGAATGTAGCCTTTTGCATTCTCATAGAACCGACCCCAGTTCGACACTCATATAGGTGATTCTTATTATGAGTATTTCTTTATACTCGTCTTGATTTTATGCCTCAATCAAGATATAAGTAATCATTAAAAGCAAAATTTATCCTTATATCCCTGCATACAACAAATGTTGCAGATATCACTCTCACCATAGGAATGGGTAGGGAATTTTAAGCCCTTGGTGATTTCTAGTGAGCCATACATAACTTAGTTGTCCCTTTGAACTTAGTTCTTGGGATCTCCAGTTATATAAGTAGGGTTACCATTATGACGACTCTTATGTAATAGGCTTGAATCCCATTCCCTTTGATGAACTATACACTAGCTCTTTTGTAAACCTTTTGTTAACGGATCCGCAATATTCTCTTTAGATTTTATATAATCTATTGAGATTATTCCGTTTGACAACAATTGCCTTACGGTATTATGTCGACGACGAATATGTCGTGACTTACCGTTATACATGTGATTCTGTGCCCTGCCTATTGTAGATTGACTATCACAATGAATGCAAATAGCTGGCACAGGTTTTGGCCACATTGAAATGTCTTCTAAGAAGTGACGAAGCCATTCTGCTTCTTCACCTGCTTTGTCTAAAGCAATGAACTCGGATTCCATTGTGGATCGTGCGATGCAAGTTTATTTCGTGGACTTCCAAGAAACAGCAGCGCCTCCTAGAGTAAAGACATATCCACTAGTGGATTTTGAATCTTTAGTATCCGATATCCAATTGACATCACAATAACCTTCGAGTACTGCTGGATATCGAGTAAAGTTCAAACCATGATCACGAGTAAATCTTAGATATCTAAGAATTCGAATGATCGCTTGTCACGACCCAAACCCGGCCCTATGGGTTTAGCACCGTAACTGGCCAGTAATCCGAGATTACCGAAGGCCTGCTGAACAGTAATACAGTAAAACAGAGTACAGGGCCTGGCGGAAGCCAATACAGTAAATAAATAGTGTCCATTGAGCTGTGACAATCTGTATGCCAAAAACATTTTTCATGCATTCATACAGTCAAAACAGTACAGTCTATACAATCATATACAACCATTCAGTACGGGGACTTAATCCATCGATAACAGTGCAGTAGAACAGTAAACAGTTTATACAGTAATACAAAGCAGTCAGGAGACAGGTGGGGAACACAAAAACACCCCAAGCCATAGCATGGCGTCTCGGAACCTCGCAGTGAGGCACATAGGCTGGCTTGACAAAACTGGGGACTAACCCACGCTCCTAGCTCCGGTCTGGCTGCTGAGAACCTACATATATATATAAACAGTGAGCTAAAGCTCAGTGAATAACAATAAGTGTAAAGAGGTTATGAATGAATGTCCTTACAATAATGAAAACAGTTCATTAAACAGTATTTCAGTATTTCAGTCAATCAGTCATATGTGGTACATCCAATAGCCTATAAACAGTAGGTCCAGAAGGACCGGGTCTTAACAGACCCAACAGTAGTGATGGCCATCAATCAATAAACAGTATGGTTCCACAAGGGAACCGACAGAGCTCTGTAACAATAACAGTAATCAATAAGTGCTAAGGATGCCACAGTACAGTTCACAATACAGGACATACATTCATTCAATAAACAATATCAGTTCAGTAAACAGTTCTGTTCAGTATTCAAAAGATAGCCATTTTGAACATATCTTTACACAATCTGTTACTCACAGAGATTGGGCTAATAGCAGCTAGAGCGCGTCCCCGAAAGCCAACCCTAAACAGTAAACAAGACGAACACACTCTAAGTTTAACAGTTGGGGAAGTATAATAATTAACTTCCTATTATGCCTCGGTGTGTTCTACATCTAAATCCTTATTAAGATGCCTTAAACTAGGCCTAAGGATGCCTAGGATGGGATGAGGATGCAAAGATGTATACAGAAAACATTTTCAGAATTTTCAGAAAAAGGGAGCCACGCTCGAGCGTACACATCCCCGCTCGAGCGTACAGGCAAAAACGTTCCCCGCTCGAGCGTGAGCCCTTCCGCTCGAGCAGCCTGCAAAATATACTGGATGCTCGCAAAACACGCTCGAGCGTAAATATTTCCGCTCGAGCGGACAGCACAAAATTTGCAAAACTGCTGGGAACTTGATTTCTGCGCTCGAGCTCGCAACCCTCCGCTCGAGCGTACACCAGAAATCTGGAAAACCCAGAATTGTGCTCTGAATTTGAAACTCAAGTTTGGAACACAAAAATCGATCCTCTTGGGCCCTTTTCCTGGAAAACTCATGAAAACACATAGTATTACTAGGTTCAAAGCTCAATTTGTAAAATCAAAGCCCAAGGGAAGTTTAATCAAGCTCATTTCCAAACCAATTTTCAAGAACATGCATGAACAACATTCAAATATGACATGCATGAGTTTCAAACCAATTTCAAGCTTCAAATCTTGCTCTCAAGAGCTCAATAGTTGGAAAACAAAGTGAAAACATGGACAAAAGCTTAGACATGAACATGCATGTACAATCTACCATGAATTCAACTTCCAAATGCACCAAAATGGCCATGCATGCAACAATTTAAGCATAAATCAACCTCTATGCACTAAATCATGGTTTGATTCTACAATGGAGCCTAGAACATGCAAGATGGAGCTCAATGACAACAATAAGCAGATAAATTCTTACCTAGAGTTTCAATCACTTGTCTAGAAGTCCAATCTAGCAACCTATGTTATGAATCTCCAAGTTCTTCTAGCAATTCTTCAAGAGTTCAAGCCAAATGAACAAGAGCAAACCTCTCTCTCTCTAACTCTCTTCTAATTTCGGTGGGGACTAAGGAAAATGGCTGATCAAAATGTGTCTCTAAGTGTATAAGGCACAATCCATAATAAGAATAAACAAAAGCCACTCAATGGCAATTCCGTAAATAAGACGAACTCTAGAATTGGCTTAATTTAATCAAATTTAATCATTCCTAATCACATTTTAAATAAATATACCATTAAATCACAGATATTCTACTGATTCCAAAACTCTAAACGGTTCCTAATTCGGCCGCCGATAAGGCCTTCAATTAACAGTTTAAACATATGAATTCAAACAGATATTCAATCAATCAAACAGATAGAAATGCAATATAACAGATAAACTTATTCGATTTCAGTTTCGACTTCAATCAGTTCATTCAGTACTTCAGTTAATCCAATTATCAGTCATTATCAGTTCAGTTTAACATTAATCAGTATATAATTCAGTAGGTTATCGATAATCAGTACGAGGGTTGTTACATCGCTTTCCAATGGTCTTCTCCAGGGTTACTAGTGTACCTACTCAATTTACTGATAGCATAGCTATATCAGGACGAGTACAATTCATTAGGTACATTAGGCTTCCAATGATTTGGGAGTATTTTAACTGAGACACTGCATCACCTTTATTTTTCGATAAATAAAGACTGATGTCTACAGGTGTTCTTGCTAAATTCAAATCATCCTTGATAAATTTATCAAGAATTTTCTCAATATAATGAGATTGAGATAATGCATATCCGTCAGATGTTTTAGTAATTTTCATTCCTAATATAACATCTGCGACCCCCATATCTTTCATATCAAATCTTTTGTTAAGCATTTGCTTAGTTGATTTGATTATGTTTTGACTGCTTCTAATGATAAGCATGTCATCCACATAAAGACAAACTATGACATATCCTTGGTCAGCGTTTTTAACATAGACGCATTTGTCACATTCGTTTATCTTAAACCCATTAGTAAGCATTGCATGATCAAATTTTTCATGCCATTGCTTAGGTGCTTGTTTTAATCCATAAAGGGATTTTACAAGTCGACAAACTTTCTTTTCTTGCCCTGATACTACAAACCCTTCGGGTTGTTCCATATAGATCTCTTCATTTAGATCACCGTTTAAGAAAGCTGTCTTAACATCCATTTGATGTATTTCTAAATTAAACAACGCTGCTATAGCAATAAGCATACGAATGGATGTTATTCGTGTCACAGGAGAATATGTGGCAAAATAATCCAGACCTTCCTTTTGTCTGTAACTTTTAACTACAAGTCTTGCTTTATACTTGTCAATTGAACCATCTGCTTTCATTTTTCTCTTGAATATCCATTTATATCCAAGAGGTTTAGAACCTGGTGGAAGATCCACCAATTCCCAAGTATGATTCAATTTCATTATTAACAGCCTCTTTCCACAAAGGTGCTTCAGGACCTGTCATTGCTGCCTTAAAGCTTTGAGGTTCATTTTCTAACAGGTATGTCAGAAAATCTGGACCAAAGGATTTTGATGTTCTCGCTCTCTTACTTCGTCTTGGTTCATCATCAGTTAAATCCTGTTGGTTGAGACCATTACTAGTCTCTTGTGTCTGATTGTCATTAGTCTCTTGACTTTGTGTATGATCATAAGTTCTTTCCTGTGAACTTAATTCCTGTCCTTTCTTGTAAGGAAAGACATGTTCAAAAAACACAGCATTCCTTGACTCTATAATAGTGTTCACATTTATATCAGGTATTTCTGATTTATAAGTCAGAAACCGATATGCACTACTATTCTGAGCATAACCAATAAACACACAATTTATTGTTTTTGGTCCAATCTTAGTCTTTTTAGGAACAGGAACTTCAACTTTTGCCAAGCACCTCTACACTTTTAAGTATTTGTAGGAAGGTGGTTGACCTTTCCACAATTCATAAGGAATGCTTTTGGTTTTCTTGTGGGGTATTCTATTAAGAACATAATTAGCAGACAATATTGCTTCCCCCCATAAGTTCTGTGGTAAGCCTGAACTTAGTAACATGGCATTCATCATTTCTTTTAGGGTTCTATTCTTCCTTTCAGCAATTCCATTTTGCTATGGAGAATAAGGGGCTATAGTTTGGTGAATAATGCCATGTTGTGCACAAAATGCATTTAATGGTGCATCATATTCACCACCCCTATCACTTCTAACCATTTTAATGGTTTTACCAAGTTGATTTTCAACTTCTGTTTTGTAGAGTTTAAACATTTCTAAGGCTTCATCTTTACTTCTAAGTAAATAAACATAACAATATCTTGTGCAATCATCGATAAATGTTATGAAATACTTTTTACCTCCTCTAGTTTGAATAAATTTTAGATCACATACATCGGTATGAATTAATTCTAGAGGTTCGGTTTTTCTTTCAACCGATTTAAATGGAGCCTTAGTTAGTTTAGCTTCTACACAAATTTCACATCTATGATTAGGATTAATTTCAAACTTTGGTATATAATCTAAACCAATTAATCTACGCAAAGCATCAAAATTCACATGTCCTAATTTACCATGCCATAAATTTGACTCAAGAATATAAGCAAAAGATGTGTTATTCTTATTCATAGCAACTTTCGGTACAACTGTCATTACATTCAACTTAAAGAGACCATCACTCATGTATCCCTTACCAACATACATACCACTCTTTGTTAATACAAATTTATCAGACTCAAAGACAAGCCTAAAACCATTTTTACTTAACAAAGAACCAGAAACTAAATTCTTTCGGATGTCAGGTACATACAGTATGTTGTTGAGGGTCAATTCTTTTCCTGATGTCATCTTCAAGATCACTTTTCCTTGTCCAGCCACAGTAGAAGTAGAAGAATTTCCCATAAAAAGTTGTTTACCATTTGCAGCCTCATTATAGGTAGTGAACATCTTTTTGTCCACACATATGTGATGAGTTGCTCCAGTGTCAACCCATCATTCTTTGGGATTTCCAACCAAGTTAGCCTCAGACACCACAGCAGAGAGGTTGATGTCATTCACCCCGTCAGAGATGTAATCCAATTCTGTCACATTGGCTTGATTGGTGGTCTTCTTGCTTGTACTTCCATGATCCTTCTTAGGGACCGATGTAGGTGTAACAATAGGAGTACCACTGCCAGATGCAGTTTCAGTTGTAGTAGCCATAATCTCTGATTACAAAAATCAGAAAAATTAAAACACAAATTAATTTTCTAGTTACTAAAACTAGAAAATAAATTATAACACAAAATAATTTTATTTTCCTTGTTACTAAAACGAGAAAAATAAAATACCAAAATAATTTTCTGTAATACCAAATAATATTCTGCAATTGTTAATGACACCAGTATATTACTACTAGTTGTCAAAGAAAAGAGACAGTATATTACTACTATCTGTCAAATAGCATAAATCACTATTTGTTTTTCCAACCAGAATATTATTGTGAAAATACAGAAAATTAAATACAATGAAGCTACCAAAAAGGAATCTGTCTTAAGATTGTTGGACAATCTTCACTGTATTTAAAAGATTTAATTCTATTGTGTACAAAACAACAACTAGAATTTAAAGAAATAAAGAAAAGGAGAGAATTTGTTTGATTACAAAAATCAAACTCGAAATAATAAATAAATAAATAAATAACAGATTTTATTTTGTTACAAAAATAAAATTAAAATCTGATTAAATAAACAAATAAAAACAGAATAAAATTAAACAACTTACTTGGTTAATTTCTTTGAATAACTTTTCTGATCAAGTCCAGTGTTTAACACTGTGTCCTTAAGACAGATTCGTCCTCTTAACGGTGCTTTCAGAATTTGGACGTTTATCTCCCAGGATAAAATGATCTTATCAACGAATAAAAGCAGCACTACAGTTTAATCGTTCGTCGAACACACTAAGTGTTTACACTCTTTCTTTCAGAAATAAAATGTAGAGATTTAAAGCAGAGGATGGAGTACGAAAATTGGAGTGAAAATTCAAATGGGAGGCTAGTTTATTTATAGATGTAAAGGTGGCTGCTGGTTTTGAATTAAACAGGTATGAAACCTGTTGGTTTTGAATTTAAACAGATTTGAATCTGTTGGGTTAACAATTGAAACAGATAAAAAACGAGAAGGGCCCTATTTGGATGAACAGTAAATCCAAACCAGTTTAATTCTGTTTGAAAACGGGAAGGGCCCTGTTTGGATGAACAGTAAATCCAAACCAGTTTATTTCCGGTTTAATTTGAATTATGGATTTTATTTTATACAAAATAAAATTAAATTCAAATGTATTGGGCCGAACAAGCCCAACCTCACACCACGCCCAAGCCCAGCCCGCCCGACCAGACGGACGGCAGCGGCGGCGCGCGTGTGGTGGTTTTTGGATCAAATGGGTCTAGCCCATAACCTCTCCCTCTAAAACACTTGGGTACCCTTTGGGGCACACCCCAAGTACCAAACCCATGCCTTATAAACCCTTTCAAAACCTCCCACCAAATCAATGTGGGACAAGCCTTATTCAAACCTTTAAGGAATTTCCACAAAAACTCCATTTCCATGGAGCATACTTTGGCTTCAATTTCCCATTCACTCGGTAATGGTTTTGAGCAACCAAATATACCAAGTGAATCACAACGCGGTATAGAACGCGTTACCACTTTGACCCGTGTAAATCGATGCACGGGGCCCCACCTAAAAATTAGACCAAACTTAGGAAAAAATTCTGGTTTTACCCAGAATTTTATAACCATTTCCAACAATCCCCCACATGAATGGAATTTGATGACAACGGAAATGCAACAATATGCAGACTTAACGAAAGAGTATAAGTCGAAAATATCTTGCATCAGGATAGGTAGTTTTCGGCCTTGAACCTTCCCTAGTGATAACCTATCGGAATTACTGGCTAACCAATGGACGTGATGCCTTGAATTGTTCAGCCGTTTGTGTAAGCCAAGACAATAGATTTCACACAAAATATCTTCTAACACATCGTGGTTCTCACTGTTGTATTCATTTTGGCCTTGAACACTCCTGGTTTTCATGAGTGTTTCTAGAGAATGTAGCCTCTTTCATTCTCATAGAATCGACCCCAGTTCAACACTCATATAGGTGATTCTTATTGTGAGTATCTTCTTATTCAAAGAAATTAATCTTAAGACAGAATTTTATAACCATTTCCAACAATAAATTGTTAGCTAAAATATAAAAATAATTTTTTAGTTATAATTTGAATGAAAATTTGCGAAGTCTAAATACCTTAACCCGTATAAGAAAACCCTAGCAAATGAATGGACCATTTGACGCCCAGCAACTAGGGCTCGTTTACTTATCGAGCTCGTTTATTGAGCTCGAGCTCGGCTTGATAAGGAAACTCGAGCTCGGCTCGGCTTGGCTCGGCTCGACTCGACTCGATAATTTTTTTTAATATTATTTATATTATTTAAATATAAATATTTAAATAAAAAATATTATTTATATTATTTAATATATAAAAAATGTATTTATATTATTATTTATATATATATTTATATATTTTTAATATATAAATAATGTATTCATATATATTTATATATTTATTATATAATTTAAATAAAGATAAACGAGCCGAGCTTAACGAGCTGAGCTCATGCGAGCTCGAGCTCGACTCGTTTACTAAACGAGCCAAATATTTGAGCTCGAGCTCGGCTCATTTACTAAACGAGCCGAGCCGAGCCGAGCTTGTTCATGAATAGCTCGGTTCATTTGCAGCCCTAAGTAGGCCAAGTAAAGCTAATGAGGAACCAATATAAATAGACCCAGCACTCCAAATTCAACTTCTAACAACTCTCTTTGTTTTGTGTTCGCCTGCCTCCTCAGACTCTCTCTCTCTCTTACTCTGAAGATGGAAAAGAAGCCTGTTAAATACTGTGTGGTAATCCTCTCTCTCTCTCTCTCTCTCTCTCTCACATATCTTGATTTTGTGCTTTTTGTTTTTGTTGTTGTGTGTGACTCACTGATTTGAGTTGTGGAACTAGGTGGACACGTTCATTGACTCGCTGTTCAAAGGAAACTTGGCTGCTGTATGTTTGTTGGATAAAGAGAGAGAAGATGATGAGTGGTTTCAAACTGTTGCTAGTGAGTTCAACCTCCCCATGACCTGTTTCTTGAATTCGATTGCTGACTCTGAGTCGGAGACTCATGACTCGTCCCACTCATCCACAAACCCTTGGTTTCACCTCCAATGGTTCAATCCAGTTGCCTAGGTCACTTCACCATCGTTGAAAGTTCGAAAAAAATATAGAACTGTTTGTTTTCTGAATGATCTGTTTGGTTGCTAAGAAATAACAGGAAAAAGAAGAAACAAAAAATGAAAAATAACCTCCAATTCCCCTATCGAATTGTGCAATCTTCTAATTTGGCTACTCAAATTACTTACAATTGTCGACTTTTTTTTTTTTTTTTTTTGGCGTTAGATTTCTTTAAATTTTGATTTGATTGATTTTAGATTATTACTTGCTTTCTTTTCAACTTAATCTGAAAATATTTATACAATTCTTCATCAACTTCTTCTTCTTCTTCTTTTTTTTTTATTTTTTTATTTTTTATTTATCAATTTCATATTTGAAGAAAAAATTGGCTAAAACTGTGCTTGAACCATTTCATCAAATTTGTATGAAATCAAGGGAGATTCAATTTTTTTTACCAAGTCAAACATGAACCAAATCCTTCGTCAAAGTTTAGAGTTATATTTTTACTCCAATTTGACGAAATTTTAAAAGATTGGAGATTTATATATATATATATATATAATAAAAAATGGTTAAAACAGATTTTTTAGATTAGTTTGGAATTTTAAAAAAAAGAGATAATAAAGATTGAAGTATATCACATCAGATCAGGCTTTTAACCAAATTTTTACTCAAATTTGATAAAAAAAAAATTGATGAAACAAAAAAGCGCAAGGATAGAAAATGCTCTCATACATCACAAAGTATGATAATTGAGGATTGTGTTTCAATAACTAAGTCCATGGTAGTGAGTAATATAATCTGGACACAATTTTCCATGTCTGCTTGCAGGTTAAATTTTGTGGTCATGGAACATTGGCAGCTTCACACTTTCTATTCACTTCTGGTTTGGTAAATGCCGATAAAATTGAGTTTCTGATACTGTTTGGAGTTTTGATTGGTAAAAGAGTTTCAGAATCACAAGAATGCGTCTTAATTGAGTTGGATTTGCCAATAGTTCCACTTTCTGATTTTAACTCTACTGAGGTTCCATCTATTTCTAAAGCCTTGAGTGGTGCTTTTGTGATTGAGTTAAAGATTACAACTACTGAAGAAGACCTCATAGTATGCATTTCTTTTACACTCTTTTCTTAATTATTCATAATTATGCAACTTTGTATTTGAAGTAAATGATTAAAAGGGTGTGCAAATCATGCCAAAGGTCAGGTCGAGTGATCGTTCAATTTTAGAATTAAATGGTGGGAGTGATGTGATTTCTAAGATATTCTGAGTAATTCTCTTCAAACTTTAGTGTGTTCATGGATGGATGGATGTCAGAGAGGGAAGTCAACTTCAACTGATATACGGATATTCATTTTGTACTTAAACGAGAGTGAATGTAAATGCATTTTGGTAGGTTGTGCTGCCATCGGGAAAGGTTGTTACAGATATATAGCCCCAATTTGATGAAATACGAGGATGCCCTGGAAAGGTAGTCATTATTACAGGGTCGGCTCCCCCTGAATCCGGGTTTGACTTTTTTAGTCGCGTCTTCGATCCTAAAATGGGGATCAATGAGGAAATATATTATTGGCATTTTGTCCCAAACTACCTCACGATTTAAATTAGCTCCTTTCATCTTTCTAGGTGTCTCTTGATTAAGTGGGAAAATATGTTCATAATTAGTGAAGGAAAGCTGATAAAAAAAAAAAAAAAATTTAAAATAACATATCAAACATAATCCTCCAATCCATTGCTGGATGGCTAATGGTGATACTCAGATTACAAAGAACTCTCATTAGAGTTGATGGCTGCTCCTTCATATGTTGTTGCTATTCTTCACGATCTTGTTACTGGTAGTGCACATTGTGCCCTAGCAGGTTATTGGTCAAAAAAGCTGGGGAAATGTGATTTTGTTGCATATCAGGTACTCTGTCTCTCTGTCTCTCTATCTCTCTCTCTCTCTCTCTCTCTCTCTCGTGCAGTTGTGCCATTTGTGTTCTTTCTTCATTCATTAATTGTATTGTATTGTATTGTTTACTTGGCATAGGCATCAGCTCGAGGTGGCATATTGAACCTCCATTTAGATGAAAAGACTTAGAGAGTACTACTTCGGGGGAAAGCCATCACTGTAATGGAAGGTTCTCTCTTGGCTTAACTAGTAATTTTCCCCCATCTTGGCTTGTATGAATCAATTGAAATAAAAGGCTGTTAATGTTTGGATGGCTCGCTTTGAATTTTGATTGACGCTTTTGCCATCAAACTTAATTTTAGTCCTTGTATGTTTTGTACCAGACATCTTCTATAAAATTACATTTGGCACTGTTATTTGACATAAATTTACATCTTTGCTATCTGTAATGGAAATTCTCTTTCTTGGTACCTTTGACTACTAGAACAAAACCTGTGTAGCTGATGCAAAATTTAACTTAAGATCTTCAAAACAAATCTTGAAAACGCAAAAGAAGGGATTTTTTTTTTCTCTTTCTTTTAATTAGTTTGATTGTATTTTCTTCAACTCACTCTTCATAATTGACATGGAAATAGGAAATATTCAATGAGATATAATCTTCATTTCAAATAGCAGTCAAGTTGATCCAAGAAAGGGGCTAACGTGAACTTTCCTTGTAAAATAGTAACTTTGGTTGAAGACTCGAGATTTCCTTTACAAAGATGCAATAGCTCCATATCTCATATTCACAAAGAAGAAAATCAGTATGTAGATGTCATACCCTCTCTGTTTGTGTGTGTTCGAAACTCTTGTTATGTTTGTTATTCCAAAAAGAAAAGGAAAAAAAAAAAAAAAGCATTGCTAAACAAAATTGTTGGCAAGAGACCTAATAATCGAAACCGACCAAATCAAACTTGTACTAATTCAGTGCTTACTCTCATGTTGACAACTAAATACGAAAGTCAGCAATATCACTTTCAGTTCAGATTCTAATAATACTATCAAATCAATGTAGTATTTGCTGTGTCACTATAGTCAATGATAACATATCACATAATAATACCTAACATTTTATATTCAAATTTAATCACTATTGTATTTATTACTTATAGTCAGCAATATCACTTTTAGTATCACTTTAAAAATATCAAGACTCTTTAATTTGAATGGTTAATTTGAATGGTTGGTGACCTACTTCATCTGAAGTATGTTTAGTGGGTTATACTAATTAGGGGTGGACGTGAGTCGGCTGCGGTCACGGAACTTTTAATTCGCCATCTATTTGTTAGATTGGCGGATTGAAAAAAATCAATCTATATCCGTTCGTCAATCTGGCGAATGTAGATTAAGCAGATTGGCTGATTAATGCGAATCAGTTTGGCGGTTTAAAATTTTATAAATTTTCAACATAATTCAACTTGTACACTTTCTCAAAAAAAAAAAATTATATATATATATTATAGTCAATGATTTAAAAAAGTATTACAATCATTGCATGCCTCATCCAAAAAAAAAAAAAAAAAAGTTTGAAACTTTAGAATATTACAATCACTGCATGTCTCATCCACAAATTACAATCACAGCATACCTCATCCACATAAAGTATTACAATATGTGGTTCTTAAAATATAAAAATAATTCAAACCATCAAAACCATGAACAAAGTAGTAGTAGAGATTGTATGCCTCTGTATTGTTACATCTATATCTGTTTTTGAAAACAAAAACCAACCAGCATATATCATCATTTTTATTTATTATTTTTAAAATTAGATTTAAAAACCAAAAATATAGATAAATAATACATTTATGTTTTTCAATTCAAAAAATAAATTCAAGTTGAAAACTCTTTTTCAATAGAATATTTAAACTCTTTTTCAATTGAAAATACAAATAGAATATCTAAACAAATTGAAAACACAAAGCCTTACAAATTACTAGGGGTGTTCGCGGTTTGGTGGTTCGGTTGCGGCCAAAGGAATCACAAATCCGCTACCCATCCAAAATTAGGTAGATTGAAAAAAAATAAACTGCAACCGTTCGCTCGTCATTACGCATCCGTCCAAAATGCGCAGATCGATTCGGTTCGGTCGAATTGGACGGATCAATATATCCGATTCTAATCCCTAATACTAATCCACTCTATGAACAGTGGAAAAGTAAAGAGGCTTCTATCATTTGCCCTTCATAAAAAATAATTTACTCTCCGTTTCAAATTATTTGTCAATTTTCACTATTTAATACATTCAAAAAAGTCATTTATATTTTATAATTATTCTATTTTCAACAATTTTAAAAACTTCATCTACAAGAATTAATCAGCTTGTTTAGTTTTGATTTTCAGAAAACAGTTTTTAAAAAATTTTACTTTTTTATTTTTCGTATTTTATTGTTTTCAATGAATTTTTAATATTTTAAGCAATTTTTTTAAAAAAAATTTTTTAGACACACCTAACATAAATACACTTAATGAGTATAATATTTGTGAAAAAAATCTTTAAAAAATTCACTACATATCAAAAATACCAAACAAAAAAAAATACGAAAATTCAATACATTTTTCGTATTTTTGTGTATTTATTAATTTTTAAAAATATTTTTCACAAATATTTTACTATTTAGATACATCTACGTAAGTTGCATTAAAAAAGTAGAGAAATTGTTTAAAATTCTAAATATATTCATTAAAAACAAAAATAAAAAACGAAAAATAAAAAAATCAATTTTCAAAAAACTGAAACCAAACACACTAAATTGATTTTTTTTTTAAATATATATATTTTAGATTTAATTACCTAAAAGTAATATTTACAAATATTATGGTAGCTGAGTTCCTATTTAAGGTTTTTTAAACTAATAAGTTTTATTTAGTAAAACTAAGAATATTATCAGTTTTTCTCAATTTTTAAAATTAAGAATATTATCAATTTTACAAATGTTTCAAATAATTGTATGAAGAAAAAAAAAATAGAGCATGAGATTAAACATTTTTGCCCTTTTACTTATTAATTTGATTCAACTATCCAATAAAAATGAGAACATTAACAGTTTTTTCCAATTTTAAAACTGAGAACATTATCAATTTTTTAATTTTTAATTTTTTTTTAAGTTTTGCACATCAATGTTTCGTCATCATGCTCCTTTATAGACACAAAATTTTCAGTTTTGCACCAAAAAAAAAAAAAAATTACTTCAATTTTTTCAAAAAAACGTTCGCTTGTTTTTTTTTTCACATAATTTTTTTTTTCTAGTTTTTTAAATTTGACAGCTGATGTTTTAAAATTTTAAAAATCAAAATAAATGTCAAATCATTATGTTCTTTTATAAATGGGTACTGTTATGGTGTGTAACTTATGCCTTACATTTACGCCTTTCTGTGTTCAGTCCTGCTTTTTATTTTCACCTTCCACTTACACTTTTTGTGTAAGTGGCACATGGTGTGCAACCTTGAGGGTTGCACACTTAAGAAAAGTCCTTTATTAAATAATCATAAATGATGAATAATTATTGTTTGAAGGTTTAATAGGACTTGAACGTCCAAAAATCTTAGTTAGGACTTAGTGGTGTTTCGGAAAGTTGGTAAAAAATTAACTTTTTAATTTTTTTTTTGTGGTTTTTTGACTTTTTTTGTGTTAAAAAAATAAAGAGGTGATATGACTCAAAAAAGTCAAAAAGTCAAAAAATTGACTTTTTACTATGTTGTCAAAAGCGTCCCTTAATAGAGTATAAGTTCATAAATTAGGACGAATGGATAAATGTCCCTATATTTTATTACAAAAATTCAGTATTTATAGATCTCATTAAAATACACAAAATGCTAAAAGCAGATAACCGAAGAATGGACATCTGACGCCTAGCAACCAAACATACCCCAAGTAGGCCAGGCGAAGGAAGCCGTCGAGAAACTGAATATGATCTAATAGACCTAGCGACATGACTTCATCTTCCAAAAGCTCTCTACGTTTTAGTCCTCTCTCTCTCTCTCTCTCTCTCTCTCTCTCTCTCTCTCTCACTGAAGATGGGAAACAAGCCTGTTAAGTACTGTGTACATTTTTCAAATATATATACACTGAGAGCAAGTGATTTTCGTGAAGAAAGAAAGAAGATAATTTTATTTTAGTGTATGTTTAGAAAAATATTTTTAAATTAGTGATAAATTTTTTCATGAATTAATAATTTTTCCAACAAAAGAAATCAAAAAACAATTCAATGACGTTATGTTTGGTTAGAAGATTTGAGCAGAAATTTAGAAGGCGAAAGAGAAAAGTTACATTTCCACCTCATAAACCTTTTTTCTTTTCCTTTTCAAAATGTAGAACTGTTTTTTTTTTTTTTCCCTTCTAAATGATCCGTTTGGTTGGTGAGATATCGTAGGAAAAAGAAAAAGAAAAATGAAATATAACGTGGAATTCCCCTTGCGCAATCTCTAATTTGGCTACTCAAATTACTTATAATTGTGGACTTGTTTTTTTTTGGTGTTAGATTTCTTTAAATTTTAATTGATTGATTTTAGATTATTACTTGCTTTGTTTCCAACTTAATCTGAAAGTATTTATACAATTCTTCATCAAATTCATATTTCATGAAAAAATGGCCAAAGGTGTGTTCCAACCATTTCATCAAATCTGTATGAAATCAAGGCAGACTCAATTTTTTAACCAAGTCAAAGATGAACCAAATCTTTCATCAAATTTCCAATAGTTATATTTTTACTCAAATTTGATGAAATTTTAAAAAAGAGTAAAGATTGGAGAAGTTTTCTTTCATCAAAAATGGTTAAAACAGAATTTTAAGCTAAGTCCGGAATTTTTCAGGAAGATTTGATGACAAAATGATCATAGCAGATCAGGCTTTTAACCAAATTTGTACTCTGAAAACAAGATAGTGAGGATTGGAGATGCTCTTATACATCACAAGGTGTGATAATTGAGGATTGTGTTTCAACTGCTAAGTCCACGGCAGTGAGTAATTTAATTGGACACGAAAATTTTCATGTTGCAAGTTAAACTTTGTGGTCATGGAAACTTGGCAGCTTCTCACTTTCTATTCACTTCTGGTTTGGTAAATGCCAACAGAATAGAGTTTCTGACATAGTCTGGAGTTTTGATTGCTAAAAGAGTTCCAGAATCACAAGATTGCTTTTTAATTGAGTTGGATTTTCTAATAGTTCCACTTGCTGATTTTGACTCTGCTGAGGTTCCATCAATTTCTAAAGCCTTGAGTGGTGCTTCTGTGATTAACTTAAAGATTACTACTACTGAAGAAGACCTCATTGTATGCATTCTTTTTGCACTCTTTTCTTAATTATTCATAATTATGCAACTTTCTATTTGAAGTAAATGATTGAAAGGGTGTGCAAATTATGACAAAGGTGAGGCCTATATCCAATTTATCCCCTCCCAGACCCCCATCAAATGGGAGTTATTGTTCAATTTTAGAATTAAATGGTGGAAGTGATGTGATTTGTAAGATATTCTGATTAATCCTCTTCTAACTTTAGTTGGTTCATGGATGTCTCTCAAAGAGGGATGTCAACTTGAACTGATACATGGGTATTCACTTTGTACTTGAAAGAAAGTGAATGTAAATGCATTTTGGCAGGTTGTGCTGCCGTCGGGAAAGGCTGTTACAGATCTACTGCCCCAATTTGATGAAATACAACGACGCTCTGGAAGGGCAATCATTATTTCAGGGCCTGCTCCCCCTGGATCCGGGTTTGACTTTTTTAGTCACGTCTTTGGTCCTAAAATGGGAATCAATGAGGTAATAAACTTGCATTTGGTCCAAAACTACCTTATGATTTAAATTAGTTCATTTCATCTTTCTAGGTGTCTCTTGATTAAGTGGGAAAATTTCATTTACAGTAAGTGAAAGCTGATGAGAAAAAAGAAAAAAAAAATGCAATTTAAAAGAACAGATCAAACATAATCCTCCATTGCTGGATGACTAATGGTGATACTCAGTTTATAAAGAACTCTCATTCAACAGTTTTCTAACTGTAATAGAGATGCTCCCTCATATGTTGCTGCTATTTTCAGGATATTGTTATTGGTACTGCACATTGTGCCCTAGCAGGTTATTGGTCAAAAAAGCTGGGGAAATGTGATTTTGTTGCATATCAGGTACTCTCTCTCTCTCTCTCTCTCTCTCTCTCTCTCTCTGTGTCTCATGCGCGCTCATGCAGTTGTGCTAGTTGTGTTCTTTCTTATTCATTAATTGTATTGTATTGTATTGTATTGTATTGTATTGTATTGTATTGTTTACTTGGCATAGGCATCAGCTCGAGGCGGCATACTGAACCTCCATTTAGATGAAAAGACTCAGAGAGTACTACTTTGGGGGAAAGCCATCACTGTAATCGAAGGTTCTCTTTTGGTTTAACTAGGAATTACCCCATCTTTGCTTGTGTGAATCAATTGAAATAAAAGGTTGTTAATGTTTGGAAGGCTTGCTTTGAATTTTGATTGACCTGTTTGCCGTCAAAGTTAGTGTTACTCCTTGTAAGTTTGTACTAGACATCTTCCGTAAATTACATAAATTTGTATCTTTGCTATCTGTAATGGAAATTCTCTTTCTTGTTATCTCTGACTATTAGATCAAAACCTATGTAGCTGATACAAAATTCTAACTAAGATCTTCAAAACAATTCCTGAAATCATATAAGAAGGTATTTTTTTTTCCTTCCCTCTCTTTCTTTTGATTATTTTGATTGTATTTTCTTTAACTCACTCGTCATAAAATTGACATGGAAATAGGAAATATTCTGTGAGATATAATCTTTATTTGAAATAGCAGTCAAGTTGATCCAAGAGGGGGCTAAATGTGAACTCTCCTTGTTACTTTGGTTGAAGACTCGAGATTTCCTTCTACAAAGGTGCAATAGCTCCATATCTCATACTCACAAAGAAGAAAATCAGTATGTAGTGCCATGGCCAATACTGGAACTAATCCTCTTTGTTTGTGTTTGTGTTTGAACTCTGGTTATGTTTGTCTGTTATTCCTTTGAAAATAAAAAAATTGCTAAACAAAATTGTTGGCAAGACCCAGTAACTGAAACCTACAAAATCAAATTTCTACTAATTCAGTGCTTACTCTGTCAACTAGACCATTAGATACAAAAGTCAGGAATATCACTTTCAGTCCAGATTCTAATAATACTATCAAATTTTTGTGTAGTAGTTGACATGTCACCATAGTGTTAACTTCTTATATTCAAATTTAATCACTATAATATTTATTACATAGTCTTACTTTAGAAATCATGCAAGACTCTTTAATTTGAAAGGTTGGCGACCTACTTCATCTGAAGTTATGTTTAGAGGGTTATACCAATCTACTTTATGAACAGTGGAAAAGTAAAGAGACTTGTATCATTTGCCATTCATTAAAAAAAAAAAAAAAAAACTCAGTATTTGTTATTCTTTCGGTTTCAAATTTTTTTGTCAATTTTCACTATTTTAGATATTCAAAAAAATTATTTATATTTTCTACTTTATTCTATTTTGAATAATTTGAAAAACTTTATCTACAAGTATTAATTGAATTTTTAATTTTTATGTATCTGTGTCCAAATATTAGTCCCTTATTTCATTTTTTATTGTTTCAAAATATTTGTTCATTTTCAAAAATCACGAACTAAAAGAACATAAATTTCCTATTTTGTCATTTTTTAAATTCATTAGTAATAGTTTTGAAGTGTAATAATTGTACTATCAGAGGATAGTTTTAAGTTAATATTTTTGAAGTGTAATAATTGTACTATAAAAAAAATTTAGATTTCCAAAAAAAAATTAATATTATGAGACGGAAGAAGTACAAAAATACATTATTTAGAGTATCTCCAACGTTCTAACTTTTTTTTTCCCACTAAATTTGAGTAAAAATTTGATTAAAAACTACATCTGATATCACGTGATCCAACAGAGGATTTTAAATTTTTATCAAAATACCGGTCGACCGGGCGGACAACCGGACAGATGTCTGGCCAATCAGCCGGCCAGTGTAATTTTGTCACAAATTTTCGCAAGGAGGTGGTCATCCGAGGAACAATTGATTGGACATCCGTGGTGAACATGACCTGCAGCTCCAAGGGCTATGAACAGTAAAATGATGAAAAGTCTCAACTATCCTCAATTTAGTAAAAGATTTATCATATCCTCAATTTAATACTTATCTGATAAAACGATTAGAGTAACAAAAATAATATTTTTTCATCAAATTTAAATTTGATAAAATAATAAGTGATACGGTGGAAATGGTTTTATTAATCTGATTAAAAGACACAAATGCTAAAAATAGGAGAAATACATTATATAAGGAAAATTGTGCTTTTAGTGAAGAGCCCTGTGAGAGCTTCAATATCTCATACTAATTTTCTTAAGTTTTAAATAATTAAGAAAATCTCCATTAGTAGGAGAAATATATTATATAAGGAAAATGGTGTTTTTAGTGAAGAGCCTTGTGAGAGTTTCAATATTTTATACTAATTTTTTTGATTTTCTTAATTTTAAATAATTAAGAAAATCTTCATTGGCTAGCTTTTATTTGATAATCCCACATTGGGAAAAAAAGGAAAAAAATGAGTTATTTTACTCATTTAAAGGGAATCTTATACTCTCATCCCATTTAGTGAGGAGCTTTGTGAGAGTTTCAATATCTCGTACTAATTTTCTTGATTTTCTTAATTTTAAACAATTAAGAAAATCTCGATTGACTAGCTTTTATTTAAAAATCACATATCGAAAAAAGAAGAGTAAAAATGAGTTATTTTACTCATATAAAGTGAATCTTATACTCCCATCCCATTTAATATTGTAGTATTGTGTATGTTTCAATTCAATATAGTTTAAATTTTAAAAATTTTAATTAATTAATTATGACCTAACCGATTAGGCTAAATCATTTTTTATTTGATTGATTTGTTGGTTTAATCGTGATTTAATTGGTTTTATCAAAATATATTGATTAGATTTGTTTGATTCGAAATAAACTAAAGATTGATTTGATTAAAGATTGAAAGACTGAGATTGCTTGATTAGAAATAAACTTTCCGTCCATATCGGAAAAAGAAAAAAAAAAGTGAGTTATTTCACTTATATAAAGTGAATCTTAATAGTGTAATATTGTGTATACGCCAGTTCAAGATAGCTTAAATTTTAAAATTAAAATAACATTTAACATTTAAAAGTTTTAATTAATTAATTTTTGTATAAGTTGGTTGGTCATTTGACCTAATCGATTAGGCTGAACCATTTTGGGTTTGACCGATTCACTGATTTAATCATGATTTCTCATATTGATTTTATTAATTTTAAACAATTAAAAAAATTTCCATTGGCTAACTTCCATTTAACCATATAAAAATAAAACTCTAATTAGTGTATGATTTATTTTATAATCCCACATTGGGAGAAGAAGAAAAAGCAAAGTTTGTTTCACTATCTATCTATAAATTATATAAGGAAAATGAGATTTTTAGAGAGAAGCATTCTAGGAGCTCTAAACCCATATTCTAAAATTATTGAATTTTCTTAATTTTAAACAATTAAGAAAATTTTCGTTAGCTAGCTTCCGTTTACCTTCTATTTTACAATCCCACATCGGAAAAAGAAAGAAAAAATGAATTGTTTCACTTATATAAAGTGAATCTTATACTCCCATTTATATAAGCAAAATGAGATTTTTAATGAGAAGCCCTATGATCAATATCTCATACTCATTTTTTGATTTTCTTAGTTTTAAACAATTAAGAAAATCCCCATTGACTAGCTTCCATTGAACTTTTATTTTACAATGCCACATAGTTTTGATTTTAATAATAATTTTGTATGAGATTTTGAAACTCTCATAATATTTAACTTAAAAGTAATTACATTTTTATATCGAGAAAAGAAAGAAAAAGTGAGTTGTTTCACTTATATAAATTGTTACAATCTCACACCGGAAAAAGAAAGAAAAAGTTAATTGTTTCACTTATATAAAATGAGTTTTATAAAGGAAGTTTTAAAGGAGAAGCCTTCTAGAAACTCCAAATCCTCATTTTAAAATTATTGAATTTTTTTAATTTTAAACAATTAAGAAAATTTTCATTGGTTAGCTTCCATTTACCTTGTATTTTACAATCCCAAATAGGGAAAAACAAAGGAAAAAGTGAATTGTTTCATTTATATAAAGTGAATCTTATTGACGTAGGTTGAAAAAGCACCACATTGAGGCCACTTAAGTTACATTTTTAGTCTTTCAATGTTGTTTATTTGGTGGAGATGATGTGTTTTGTGCACTTGGCAGATTTGGCAAGCAATACGTAAATTCAAGCAAAAAAGGCATGAAAAACATATTCTTCGTGCGAGGAACGAAAAATCCTAGCCTGCCACCTCACCGCACGTGCGGCCCATTATTGCTTGAGCGGCCCACATGGGCGCTCAAGTGGCCTACCTAGAGTTGCGTGCGTGAAAAATTCAATCTATTTTGCTAGGAATAAAAAGGAAGAAAATAAGCTGCTCAAAAGGTTCGCAAATATTCAAAAGAAAATGGAGGTTAGGGTTTGAAGAAAGTGATTTTTCTCAAGCTTCAAGGGAAATTTTCATGGAGGCTTCTTCCTCTTCCTCCATCTCTTCCCGCTCTTCCATGAGTGGCTAGACACTTCTTTTCTAGGGTTTTGATGAAACCCTAGCCATGTAAAGGGATTTTTCTTAGGCTTTGATTATGAAACGATTTGAATAAATGTATGGATGTTTTAAAAGTTTATAATGATTTTGTTTTTTATCTCTTCAAGTATTTTATTCTCTGCGATTGTTTAATGCTTTCCATACATTAGTTTTCTTTGTGTTTGTATTCAAAGTATGAGACGAGTCATGTTACGAGAGACGGGACGTGTTGCTATTATAGTTTAGAGTAAACAACTCGTGTTAATCGGGATGATTTGTGCCTGTACATTGAATGCAGCAACCCTCTTGATCAATATTTCAAATTTGTAGTTGTGAAATATTAGGTGGTTCATACCATATTGCAATTGATGGCCGATGTTAAATCTTATTTATGTGGTTAGTAGTGAATTCTTTGCTCTAGGATTTTCCAACAATCAGTAATCTCAATTTCATTTTTAATCACTAGTTTAATTTGTTAGTATTTTAATTATTATTAGTTTATGAATCAATCAACTCTTGATCAAAACTAATTTAGGAATTTAGCAACTAAATTAGTTTAATTTCACAATTGTGCCTATGCATCGATACCTAGACGTGCTATTATTCTAAAAGAATTTGATATAATTTAGTATTTATATTTGGTGTGTGAAACGACCTACCACTTATGCTCCAATTTATACAAATTATTGAAATTTCTTAATTTTAAACAATTAAGAAAATCTTCATTGGTTAGCTTGTATTTAACTTTTATTTTACAATCCCACATCGGGAAAAGAAGGAAAAAGTGAATTATTTCACTTATATAAAGTGAATCTTAAGCTCCCATTTATATAAGCAAAAGAAGATTTTTAGTGAGAAGCTCTATAATCAATACCAATTTTTTTTTTTTTTTATTTTCTTAATTTTAAACAATTAAGAACATCTCCATTGGTTAGCTTTCATTTAACTTTTATTTTACAATCTCACATAGACGTTTTGATTTTAAAAATAATTTTATGTGAGATTTTAAAACTCTCATAATATGTAGTTTTAAAATAATTACAATCTCACATTGAGAAAAGAAATAAAAAAGTGAGTTGTTTCATTTATACAAAATGAATCTTATACTCTCATTTAATATTATAGTATTATGCATGTTTCAATTCAAGATAGTTTAAATTTTAAAATAAAATTTAAAAGTTTTAATTAATTAATTTTGATGTAAATTGGTTAGTCTTTTGACTTAGCCGATTAGGCTGAATCGTTTTCGGTTTGACTGATTAACTGGTTTAACCACAGTTTTACCTGTTTTCTTAAAATATATTGCTTAGGTTTGTTTGTTTTGAAATAAATTAAGATTGACCTTATTAAAAATTGAACGGTTGAGATTACTTGATTAGAAATGAACTTTCTATCCAAACAACTGTTAGCTTTTATTTTACAATTGCACATTAGGAAAAGGAGGAAAAAATGAGTTGTTTCACTATATAAACCTTATATTCTCATTTAATATTGTAGTTTTGTGTATGTTTCAGCTCAAGATAGTTTAAATTTGAAAATTAAAATAAAATTTAAAAGTTTTAATTAATTAATTTTTGTATACGTTGGTTAGTCCTTTGACCTAACCAATAGGGTGAACCGTTTTTAGTTTGACTGATTCCCTGGTTTAATTGCAATTTTAGTGGTATTATCAAAATATATTGGTTAAATTTGTTTGATTCGAAATTGATTAAAGATTGACCTATGAAAGATTAAATGGCTAAGATTGCGTAATTCGAAATAAACTTCTCACCCAAACAATTGTTAACTTTTAAACAATTAAGAAAATTCCTATTGGCTAGCTTTTATTTAATTTTTATTTTATAATCCTACATCGAGAAAAGAAGGAAAAAATGAATTGTTTCACTTACATAAAGTAAATCTTATACTCCTATTTATATAAGTAAAATGAGATTTTTAGTGAGAAGCCTTATGATCAATATCTCATACTAATTTTTTTTTTATTTTCTTAATTTTAAACAATTAAGAAAATTCTGATTAGCTAATTTCCATTTAACTTTTATTTTACAAAATATAAAAAAATTAAATATAATTATCATATTTTTATTAAATAATATATTATTTTATCCCGTACATAGCATGAGTGATATGCTAGTGTATCTATCTATATATTATATAAGGAAAATAGAGTTTCTAGTGAGAAGACTTATGAGAGTTATAAAGTCTCATTCCACAATTGCTAACTTTTGTGATTTTAAAAATATTTAAAAATAATTTTATTGGCTAACAAAGTAATTATAGATTTAAAAAAAAAAACAAAAAATCACCTAAAATTTTGAATTACAAGTTCCTAAAATCTCTTCCTCAATATTTCTCTCTTTCCTAAATCTTATCTCATAACAAAGTAACTATACATTAAAAAAAATTATATATTAAAAAAAAAAAAACACACACACAAATCTCATCTCATAACAAAATAATTATATATTTAAAAAAAATTATAGATTAAAAAGAACATAAAACCAGAATTGCTAATTTTTGTAATTTTAAAAATATTTAAAAATAGTACTATTGGCTAACAAAGTAACTATAGATTTTAAAAAAAAAAAAACTAAAATTACTAATTTTTATAATTTTAAAAATATTTAAAAATAATACTATTGGCTAACAAAGTAACTATAGATTTTTTTAAAAAAAATAATTGAATTATAAGTTCTTAAAATCTCTTTTCTAATATTGATCTATTTCCTAAATCTCATAATCTATTTATCTATGCTCTATATTATACCAAAGTGACTTTTTATTTTAGAGGCCCTAAGTGTTTCAAAACCTTATATCTAATTTTTTGAATTTTTGATTTTTATAAACAAAAAAAAATAAAATAAAATAAAACGTCTATTGACTTTTCCAAGAACATAAATATTAACCTTTAAAATTATTTAATACAAATATATTGCCGGCAAAAAAAGAGAAAGAAAAAAGCACACAATTCTCAACCTCTCTCTCACTCTCAAAATAAATTAAGCCTTTGTTTAAAAAGAAGATAAATCTCATACAATCTTCTCTCTCCTGAAATAAATCTAATGAAAATAAAACTCTTTCACCTCTCATAAAATGTATATTATTAATATCTTTTACGACTGGTCTGATCTATATAAACCTAAAATTAAGCCTAACATAAAATAAAAATTAAACCTTATATCTAGATTCTCTCTCTATTCCATAATTAAACACAATTTTATTCCCAAATAAATTTAAGCATATCTATACTATATATAATTTTTTTAAAAAAATCTCATAATTTATTATTTTTTTATAATGATTCTATGATTTATAATTTAGACAAGGAAAGATTAAAAAAATTATTCTTGTGCATTCTTTCTCTAACCAATTCTTTAATCAATCAAAAAATCCTAACCATCATACATTATATTTTTTCCAAGCCATTCTTGTCTTCCTCGCCCTATAAATATTACATTCATAGAACGATGAAACTCATTATTTTTTTAAAAAAAATTATGAAACAATTTGGAGGATAATTTATGTTTAATCTATTGTATTCTTTAAGCAGGCTCTTTTATCCTTTATGTACATTACTTTTTCTTCTTCTTTTTTTTTTTTTATCTATGATCATTTTTTTTTTTTTTTTTTTTGTATTTCATATTTTGTGTGTCATTTCTCCCTCCTCTCTACCAACTATTATCTGTTTTTTGTTTATAACTATTTTTTGTTGGTTAATATTGTTTTACTAGAATTTTTATACTAAAATGACGTGATAGGGTCATTTATATAATAAAAAACATGTTACTCATTATAAAGTGATAGATCAAAATTTAAACAAAATTATTATTAATAAGTTTTTTGTATTGATTTTATGTTTGTATATCATTACTTTAAAAAAAAAAAAATTACTTTTAATATTTTTTTGATATCATGATGTGTTAATTGACAGTTGGTGCAGAACATTACTTCAAAGGCATATAATAGTTTTTCAAAACTATTAAAGGTGTTAGTCAATTATTTAATTATTTATCTTTAATATGTGTAGTTTCTTTCTTCCTTATATTTTTAGAAAAAAAAATCATATGTAATTTAAATTTTTGAATCTTTTTATATAAGAAGTTAAAAAATAAATTTTGAAATTTAAAATATAGCTATATAAAACAATATCCTTTTAAATATAGCTATATTTATAATTAATTTTAATCAATCTATTATCTATCCTTATTTAAATTATTATATAAATAAAAATGTTGTGCAATAATTGAAGTTCAAAGTCCTAATCTATTTTTTTTTTTCAAAATTTAAATTTGTTAAAATGCATATGTTGCAATATCATTAATTTCTTCTTATTATAAATTTTATTATAAGATTTCTTCAATGAATAATATTCTTTTTTTTGTAAAAATATTTCAATATATTCCTTCCAAAAGTTAATATAGCAAGTTTAGAAAATCATATTTTAAAACTCAAAATTATTCTATTTTTGTTTTAAATAAGCATGTTAAAGTATAAATAGATATCCAAATAAAATTATGCTTATTAATAAATATGGCATTAGTTTTAATTGTAATCATATATTTTTAAAGTCTTTTTTCATTTTTTAAACTTTTTTTTTTGATATTTTAAATTACATGTTACGATAATTCTTTCTTACTCATTAAGTTTTTAAAATTTCTTTAATTATTTTCCTTTCAAAAACCAATATAACAATTTTTTAAAATTCATATATTTTTATTCTAAAATAGTGAAGTATTAGAATTATATCTTTTTTTTTATAACAAAACATAATTTTAATTGTTAATTGTCAATATAACAATTTTAATCTATTTATACTATATCTTATAATAAAAAAATATTTAAAACAAAACTTTTAAATTTATATATAAATTTTTATTTATGAGAGACAAAATATAAAAAATTAAATATAATTATTATATTTTTAATAAATAATATATTATTTTATTCTGTACGTAGTATGAGTGACATATTAATTTTTACATAAAGCGAATGACAATAATAAAAGATATCGAATGACATATATTATGTTCACATACAAAAATTGCTCGAATTGACGAATGGACATCGGACGCCCAGCAACCAAACATTACTCGAATTGACGAATGGACGTCGGACGCCCAGCAACCAAACATATCCCAAGTAGGCTAGACGAAGGAAGCCGCCGACAAACTGATATAAATAGATGCAACGCCATGAATTCGTCTTCCAAAAGCTCTCTTCGTTTTAGTTACTGAATATGGGAAAGAAGCCTGTTAAGTACTGTGGTAGTCTTCTCTCTCCTCACTATCATACGCACATTTTGAATTTGTGCTTTTCGTTTTGTTTTTGTGTGACTCACTGATTCGCGTTGTGAGATTAGGTCGACGCGTTCACTGAGTCGCCGTTCAAGGGAAACCCAGCGGCGGTATGTTTGTTGGAGGAGGAGAAGAGAGACGAGGAGTGGTTGCAAGCAGTTGCTAGTGAGTTCAACGTTTCCGAGACCTGTTACTTGACTCGGATCACTGAGTCTGAGTCGGAGACTTAAGACTCATCCAACTCAACTACAAACCCTCGGTTCCACCTCCGATGGTTCACTCCAGTCGCCGAGGTCAGTGGAAGATTGAAAAAACTGAACTGTTTCTTTTCTGATTTGATCCGTTTGGTTGCTGAGAAATTGCTGGAAAAAAGCAAAGGAAAACGTAACACTGAATATTTTAACTTGGCAACTTAAATTACTTGCAATTTGATTGATTGATTGATTGATATTTTAGTCAAATTGAGAGTCGTGTTTGAATAGCTAAGTTCATGGGAGTGAGTAATTTAATCTGGACAAGGAATTTATGAAGGAATAAACTAATAACGGAGATGATAGATAATCTCGTGAGAGTGTTTATCATGCAAGATGGAATCAATAATCCGGAAGCAACAATGATGATTATGTACGTTAGTTTTGCAATGAATCATGAGAACCCAATTTGCCAACTATTTATAAACATCTTGACAACCTTTGCCAAGAGTCGTCACCTTTTGGAAATAGACGCAATGTTTCCGTAATGCTATGAAGTATTGTGTCTCTTTGTGTTTAAATTCAAACACTAAAACACTCCAGATTATTCTATTCCCTTGCAGGAAGGTTCATAGATCACCATATGTAGGTTATGATTCGGTGTGAGAGAGTCCACCATATTATGGTGTGATCATCTTTCATACCTTTATCTTCCACTTAATCACATTATAATATTGGTGATAAAACCTGAGTTGGACATGTTTACCTTGATACCAAAATTTTTCCTTATACCAACTTTCATCTATGAATTTACCTCATAGATCGATGTCCGATTGTGACTTGGGTATACGTGCGCACGTTTTTGCCACCAATCTAACCGTATCCATACGAATGTGTTCTCCCACTGACAACACACTCCAAATGACTTCAATTCACTATATTTCAAGTGAATGGCATCAATTTTCAATGTTGGGTTCATAATCCATACCCAATCACCATTGACGACTTCAGCCATACACATTTCTCATGTGTCGACTTGCGCCGAAATTTTTTTTTAAGTACTTTTTCTAAGGCCCATTCTTGAAAGTTTTTCTTAACACACCTTATCAGTGACTTTTTGTTGGTCAAGAAGACAACATCATATAGTCAGCATGTTGCATATCATGGACTTTACATCTTATGTTAATTATGATGTCCGTTCCTTGTCAGTTCCTCTACCTTATTACCTGACCAAACACATGTTTCCATGTAAGATAGAATTGCATAACATCGATTATCCATGCGTCCCCAGAGTCATCCGACTATGCCCTTTGTGGGTTAGAAATTAAACCTCAAATTAAGTATTGGCCTAAGTGCTGAGGTCGGCCTTCTGAGACGACTAGGAATGAAAAAGAGCAAGGGCTAAAGCCCAAGGGAAGTGGGCCAACAGTGGGCCAAAGCAGGTTTGACCCGACAAGGGTCCAAACCGAACTCCACGAAGGAAAATGCCTAAGTCAAGTTGCAGAGGCAACACATGCAACGGTTAAGTTGCAGTGGTAACACTTGTAGCGATCAAGTTGTAGAGGCACTTTGCCTCTGCGTCGCCATTCCCCAATAATGTCGGTTCAGCCGCTATCTAAAGTTGCTAAGGGAAAGAGAAAGCCAAAGCAACTAAGTTACAGAGGTGACCCTTGCGACGGCCAAGCTGCGGAGGCACGTTGTCTTAGCGCCGCCATTCCAAGTATTGTCGGTATCGCCGACATTCTAAGTATTGTCGGTTCCGCTGCCACCTGGAGTTGCTAAGGGAAGGAGAAAACCAAAGCAACTAAGTTGTAGAGGCATTACTTGCAACACCCAAGTTGCAGAGGCACTTTGTCAGCGCCGCCATCTCCAATATTGTCTGTTTTGCCATTTGAACTTGCCGCGGAAAATGACTGCCACAGCAACTACAGCCACCGCAACCAACTTGCGGAGGGAACATCGCACCAAGGTGATAGTAGCCTTTGGGAAAAGCTTCATCTCTACAAGTAGAGGCTAATGCTTGGCGCTGATAGCAGGCCCCAAAGTTCATTACCTTGGCGCTGATAGCAGGCCTTAAGACTTACTGGTTGGAGTTGATAACAGGCCTAGAGATACTAGCTTACCGCGGCAGCCCCGCAAAGATAGGAGCAGGGTGCGAGGGACTCTCTTTCCATTTACCTAGGTCACGAACCTGCCTTAGTCGCACATGCAAGACTAAGGAAGCCCCCTTGGGCTTGGTACTAAGGCACAGCATGGCTGATAGCAAGCTTAGCTGTGGTCTTCGCCCTGGGAAGCTGGAGAGTTTGTGGTTAGGTGGTTAAGGGTGGAGGCTTCGCTGAGGTGAACACAAACATGGTTGATAGCAGGCTATGAAGTCTTGAGAATGCATGTACTGTCTAAATAGAACTGAGAAGGCAAGTGTAGCAGCAAGGTTTACCGCTGCAAGTGCACTTGCTGAGGTTCGAGCTGAGAAGGCAAGTGCAGCGGCAAACACTTCCGCCGCAACTGCACTTGTTGAGGCTCAAAAGGGAGTCGCAGCGCCAAACACTCCCGTCGCAACTACACTTGCTGAGGCTTAAAAAGGTAGTTGTGGAGGCAAACAGTTAGTACACAGTACATGCAGAGGGACACATGGCACCTTCAGCTTGGTGGCTCAAGGCAGAATATTCCATGTGATCCTCTGGGATACATGTCTTCTCTCTATTTGGTCACTTAATGTCCTCTTGGTATCAAGGAAAAGCCTATAAATAAGACCCATTTCCCAAGGTTCAAGAAGAAGAATTTTGGGGGATTTGGGGGAGATGTTACCTATTTGTGCACTGCCATATATTTCTTCTTGAGCTATTTGCTTTACCCTCACCCAGCTGCACACTCTCCAACTCCCAGACAGTTGTTACTGCTCATTCTCCAGCCACTTCCACCATTGTTGGACCATTAGCATAGTTTTGCCTCTTTAAACACCTTCTTAACATCAAACCTCCCTACACCTTATATAAATAGCCAAACCATCTAGCTAGACATTTTCAATCCCATATTAGCTACATGTTCTCTGAATTTTTCTAGAGACAACAATTTGGTCATAGGGTCAGCCACTATCTCTTCTGAGGGTATCTCTACTATATCTTGAATATAGTGATAACTTACATCAATATGTTTTCCTTTAGAGCTATTCGCTCCAATTTTTATTAATGAGATGGTGGACTGATTGTCACAAAACATATTGATCGATTTGGCAGGTATAACTAATTGTAAACTGTCAACAAATCATTTTATCCAGGCCGCATTACTAACGGTTGTGCTGCAAGCTATGTATTCAACTTCCATAATATATTTTGCAACCCAACTCTGTTTCTTACTTAACCAAGAAACTACCGTTTCACCAAACAAGAACACATGACCACTAGTAGATTTTCTATCATCTATATCTCCGACATAATCCGCTTTAGTGTATCATTTTATGTCTAGATCACACAAACCAAAACATAATTTCAAATTCTTAGTGCCTTTTAAATATCTGAATGTTCTTTTGACTGCTTGCAAATGTTTCTTACCTGGATTGGATTGAAACCTACTTACCAATCTGACTGCATAATAGATGTTAGGTCTTGTGCTTGCCATAACATACATTAGGCTACCTACTGCCTGAGCATATAAGACATCTCTCATTTCCTCAATTTCAGACTTAGTTTGAGGACTCATATTTTTACTAAGACTTTGTCCCTTGCAAACAAGTGTGCTTAAAGAATTACAATTATCCATATTAAATCTTTTGAACATATTGTCGATATATTTTTCTTGATCTAGATATAATAACTTTGAATTTTTATATCTTGAAATTCTAATTCCTAGAACATAGGTTGCAAGACCCATGTCTTTCATTTCAAATCTATGTCAATAAAGTTTTGGTTTTTATAATCATATCTAGAAAATTGCTTGCTAACAATATGTCATCCACATATAAAGACAATATTGCTAACTTATCATCATTTTTTCAAATATAAACACAATGATCTATTGGACTCACAACATAGCCCATTTGTAAAATAGCTTGGTAGAATTTCAAGTACCATTGTCTTGACAATTGTTTGAGTCCATACACGGATGTTTTTAGCTTGTAAACTTTATCCTCATTGCCTTGGATCTGGAAACCATCAGGTTGCATCATATAAATTTCTTCTTTTAGTTCACCATTGAGAAAAACTATTTTAACATCTACCTGATGCAATTCCAAATCCATCTTGGCTACTACAGCCATTAGAATCCTTATTGAGGCAAATTTTGCAGCAAGAGAATATGTATCCACGAAGTCTACTCCAGGTTGTTGTGTGAATCCCTTGGCTACTAGTCGTGCCTTCTATTTCTCCAAACTTCCATCTACTTTGAATATTTTTCTAAGAACCCATTTGCAACCAATGGCTTTTCTTCCATTCGGGAGATCGGTTAATTCTCAAACATCATTTTCTTGATTGAGTCAAGTTCTTCATTCATTGCCTCAAGCCATTGTGTAGCGTCACTGCTACTCATTGTTTCATTATAACTAGTAGGATTATCTACTAAGTTATTAGGTTCTTCAACTTGAAAAACATAATGATCTTTCAAAAATATAGATAAACGTCTTGCTCTCTTACTCCCACTTATCTTAGGATTCGAAACAGGTAACACAACGTCATGTAGTTGTCTTTTCCTTCCACTATTAGGTGGTTTTAGGAGAATAGGTGGTGCTGGTGACAAAAAGGGAAGAGAAAAATCTTGAGATACTTCGAAGAGCAGTTCAATTTGTTCAATAGGAGTAACAAGATCAGTGGATTCAAGAAAAATATCATCTCTACTTTCTATTAATCCACGTCTGGGATAGTAAAAACGATAACCACTCCCATTTTTAACATAGCCAATAAACTTGCATTTCCAAGTTTTGCTTCCCAATTTATCCATTAAAGGTTTGGGAATAAGTACATGTGCTTTACATCCCCAAACTTTGAGATTTAGAATATTAGGTTTAGTACCATTCCAATATTTGTAATGAGTTAGAGGTTTGGCTTTTGTTTCGACTCTATTTAATATGTACGCAACGTTGGACAAGGCTTCCCCCTAAAAATGAGTAGGCAGATCAGCATGAGCCATCATAGACCTTATCATTTCCATTAGAGTATGATTTCGTCTTTCTGCAACCCCATTTTGTTGTGGTGTGTATGGCATTGTAAACAAATGTTTTATGCCATTGTCCTTGCAGAAAGAATCCATAACTTCATATTCGCCACGTCTATTATTATTCAAGTTTTTAATGGACCGACCAAGTTGTTTTTCTACCTCTAATATATATTCCTTAAACTTTTTAATTACCTCTGATTTGTGTTTAAGAAGGTAGATATGTCCATATCTTGAATAATCATCAGTGAAAGTAATAAAGTATTACATGCCTCGATGAGTTTTAGTTCTTAAAGAGCCACAAATGAATTACTTCAAGTAATTCTGATGATTTCCAATGTTTTAAAAATGGCTTGCTAGTCATTTTTCCTTTAATACATGGTTTACATGTATCAAAATCATCGGAACACACTTTAGGCAATAGGCCACTTTTAAACATTCGAGACATTTATTTTTATTAATTGGACCTAATCTTAGATGCCATAAATAAGAACTATTACTGGTAGAAACATACTAATTATCAGAAATACATACTTTATTATTATCAATAAGAAGAGAGTACATGTCATTCACTCTTACATTTTTCACTAATACATTTCCTTTCTTAATCAACTCTGTGTTAAACCTAAAATTAATCTCAAAACCCTTTTGGGTTAATACTGGAATTGAAATTAAATTTCGGCGAATGCTGGGTACATAAAGCACATCATAAAAGCACAATGGAAGTTCCATTAATAGAGAATTGATAGTTGCCGATGCCCAAAACATCACTGTAAAAGTTGTTGCCCATATAGATTCTATGTTCACCAATCTTATTTTTAGTAAACTCCACGAACATGTCTTTGTTTTGCACAATATGTCTAGTTGCAACAGAATCAATCCACCATGAATTTGATGAAGGTTCAAGTACCATTACTTCAGAAACTATCATGGCAATGGGATTATGATCCTTTTTTTGCTTGTTCTGAGGACAAGTGGCTTTAATATGACCTTTTTTAATGTAATTGTAACATAGGCCAGCCTGATTCTTGTGATGTTGTTGTTTTTTCCATCCTTGCTGCTTCTTCCATCCTTTCTAGAACCCTTTCTTCCATTTTTTCTTGAACGAAATAGTTTTTCTCTTGTTGAATGATGTGTGGGAATTATTCTGTAGTTATAGTGAAGATTGCGCCATCAACAAGTTAGAAAACAATCCTTCGTTACTTCTTCACTTCATTCTTTCTTCTTCCAAAACTAAGAGTACAGACAATGTCACCATTGAAATCTCTCGTCCGCTATGAGTTAAAGATGTGACAACATGATCCCAAGACAATAGATGACTATTAAGTATGGTAGTTACTTGCATCTTGTCTGACAAAAGGTGATCAGCGTTGGATAATTCTTTAGCAATTAATTCCATTTGATTAACATGATCATCAACACTATCATTGGTGGTGTTTGGGAAGTTTGTGGGTTGGTTTTTTATTTTATTTTTTACACTAAAAGACAAACTTTTTTGCAAAACCAAAAAAAAAAAAACAAATCTAAACAAAATATCACATCCAACCCCATAATCATTTCACTTTTTCTCTCACAAACATCACATCCAACCACAAAAAAACCCAACTATCTTTCCAAACACCAAAAAATTTTTATCTAATAATATCCTACAACTAAAAAAACCTACATAAAAACCCACTTCCCAAACACCCACATTATCACTCATACGAGTGTTATTATATTTGTCCAAGAACAATTGTATTTGAGTGTCTGATCGAACTCCATACTTACTTTCTAGTGCTTCCATCAATTGTTTTGTAATTTCATGTTCTTCAAATAGCGGAATAATATTGTCTTTCATATTGTGTAACATGGTTGCCTTTGTTATTGCATCATCCTCTAACTACTTGTTTTGAAACCAATTAGAATTATCATCTAGTTTATAAGTGGATAAAGTGTGCAATGTTTTTTCATGTGTAAGAAGATAAGAAATGTGGCGTTTCCATGATCAGAAATTATTTCCATTAAGCATCTTAATTCTTAAAGCATCAATAATATTTTTAATTGCCATTTAAATATATGTGTGTGTGTGTGTGTGTTTTACTAAAATAAAATAAAATGTTAATGGACTTGGTCTTGAATCTTAACCCCATAGCCAAAAATAAATAAATAAAAAACGGTGTTGGAAACCAAGTAGGCTAGGCTTTGCTTTAGGCACAACACAAGGCTTAAGTTTTGAAAATTGGCTAAACGACTTAACCTCCTTATTTTTCAAAATTAACAACAACAGTATTTATTATTTTTGTTTCGTCTTCTTCTCCGGTGATGAGGTCGAAAACTAAAGTCTGAAAATGGTTTTTGTAGGATCAATTTGCTGCATTTTCACAACAAAATTCACTATCATGCTCGAAAAATGATTACCGAAAAATGATGGCAGTGATGGTGAAGCACCGTAATGATCGAAAAATGATTTATAAAATATTCTCCACCAACAGCATTCAAATTCAATTTCGGCAAGTGTTCTTCTGTTGTTTTCACACAAAACAACTTCCTTGGGGTACACTATTGGATTAATTATGTACTGATAGTGATCGAATAACTAAATGGAAGTCACCAAAGCAAAACACAAGTTTTCAATTTGTTCTCTAAATTTTGGACAAAATAAATTCTGAAAAATTTCTCTCATATGGATTATAATTCAATACTTGCGTACTCAGTTTAACACTGCTCTGATACCACTGAAGGAATAAACTAATAACGGCGATGATCAATAATCCCGTGAGGGTGTTTATCACGCAAAATGGAATCAATAATCCGGAGGCAACAATGATGTTTATGTACGTTGGTTTTGCAATGAATCATGAGAACCCAATTTGCCAACTATTTATAAACATCTTGACAACCTTTGCCAAGAGTCATCATCTTTTGGAAATAGACACAATGCTTCCATAATGCTATGAAGCATTATGTCTTTTTGTGTTTAAATTCAAACACCAAAACACTCCAGATTATTCTATTCCCTTGCGGGAAGGTTCATAGATCACCATATGTAGGTCATGATTCAGTGTGAGAGAGTCCACCATATTATGGTGTGATTCCCTCTCATACCTTTAATTTATGGCTTCTTGCAGGTTAAACTTTGTGGTCATGCAACCTTGGCAGCTGCTCACTTTCTATTCACTTCTGGTATGGTAAATTCTGATAAAATTGAGTTTCTGACACTATCGGGAGTTTTGACTGCTAAAAAAGTTCCAGAAGCTCAAAAAAAGGGCAAATTGGAAGATTGCTATTTAATTGAGTTGGATTTTCCAGTAGTTCCACTTACTGAATTTGACTCTGTTGAGGTTCCATCTATTTCTAATGCATTAAGTGGTGCTTCTGTGATTGAATTAAAGAAGACAACTACTACAGAAGACCTCTTTGTATGCATTCTTTACTTATTTAGTATTATTCATAGTTATGCAACCTCCTATTTTTTGTATGCATTCTTAAAAATGTACAAAGTGGATTATCGAATATAAAACCTCTTTGTATGCATTCTTAAAAATGTACAGAGTGGATTATCAAATATAGAACCTGTGCCAGGCTCAACGGGCGGTCTGGACAGCCAAGTGAGAGAATCCAGGTTCAAAATGAATAAGAATAATCCTAATTTTTGTTTACATTGATTTCTCTGGCAACAAAAGCAAATTAATTGTATTAAGATGATATAGTAATAAGATGAACAAGATAAAAGTTATATAAATATACAAATCTGAGAGGGTAATTTATGTGAAGAGTTTGGGCCGAGCTAAGTCCATTTATCTTAGACATTGGGCCGAACTACGGGCCGAAGTAAATGTTTGGATAACACAGTCCTAGATCATCTAGGTATCAAGTTGGTTAGAGATTGGTTGCCAGGGGCCTGACTTACCTATCCCAGGCTAAATCTTGTAGAGGACCGAGCTAAGGGTAGCTCTGTAGGGCACCATCTCACCGTTAGGACTACTACGGTTGTGACGACCCCACCACGTATAATAATTAGCATCTAATTAATTAAGGAGATTTGAATTTTAATTGCCCATTATTCTAATTTAATTTGAGATTTATGAAAGTTGCGGAGACTGATTCGTATATGATTCTATTGAGGATTTATTTTGGAATTAGAAATTGAAAGCCTAAATGGCTCAAGAGAGTATAAATGGTGAATTGAATTATTTTAATTTCGAATATCGGACCATATCGGAGTTTAATTAAATATTCGATTCAAATTTATAAATTTGAGATTTGATTAATTAGGTCCGAATTGGAGTTAATTAAGTTATACGAATTAGGAATTAAGATTATTATGAATTAAATTTATGTATGAGGTGTTCAATTGAGTATGTAATTTATTGACGAAGATTTTGAGTTTGATTTGAAATTGAAAGCCTTATTGATGTGAGAAACCAAAATTAAGGATGAAAATAAGTTTAATTTAATATTTGGAGCCTTTTGGGAGTTTGATTAAAAATCTGATTCAGAATGACAAATCTTAATATAATTAATTGGACTCTAAAAAAAGTCAAACTAGATAAATTAAATTATGTGAGATTTATGATTAGTTATGATTAATTTAATTATGTGTTAATTAAGATTTATTAAGAATAAGAGTTATTTAATTAAATTAATCTTAACCATAAATTAAATTGTAGAATGATTTAGAGTTTGAGAATATATGTGGGTGTGTGTACTAAGAAGTATGTGTATGTGTGTGTGCAGAGAAATCTGAGTGTGTGCACGTGTGCTATGTGTTGCCACCAAGAAGAGGTGTGCATGTGTGTATATGTTCAAGGGTTTGAATAAGACCTATTTGGTGCTCTGCGGAGAGCATTTCAAAAGAAAGAGAATGAATTCAAGAGTGTAGAGAGAGAGAACCGAGACAGAAAGAGAAGAGCAAAAGGACAAAAAAATAGAGGAAGTTAGAGAAAGTGAAATTGGGAAGAAGGCTCAAGAATTCAACAACATTAGGTAAATATTTATCTTAATTCTTGTAGATAATTTAGTTATAAGTTGAAATTAAGAAAGTTATGGAATCATTCTCATGAATTTTGTATGAAATTGGGTTTTGAGTAAGAAATTAAGTTAGGTTCATGGTTGTGAAAATTAATTTTGACAAATTAATTGTTTTTGGTTTGATTTTGTAGTATTTTCTTATAATACTTGAGACTAAGAAGGATTTGAGATTCTATTCATGGAATTAGAAGGAAATTGAGTTTTAAACATGAAATGGGTTACATGCATGTTTACGGTTATGGAAATAATTGTAAGAATTCTTCAAATTGAGCTTGGGTTTGGAAACCTTGATACATATGAAATGTATATTTGCATGCACAAGGAGTTTTGAAAGAATTTGAGCCATGCAAGTTTATTATGCATTTGATTTTGAAGAAAAAGTTTTGAAAACATTGAGTTCCTGAAAAGGGTTTAATCATGAAGTTAAATAAGGTTTTGATTTTTGTTTTGAAACCTATAAATTGGTTTGATTTTAATCTCTAATCCACGCATGTAATGTAATTTAAGAGTTTTATTCAATTTGAACATGTTTTGGAATATATTTAGTTAGTTTTATTTGAATTACATATATGCAATGTTTGCTAGGAAAATTGACAAGAAAATGAAGAATTGAAGCTAAGATCAAGTTTATGAAGTTTAATTAGAAATTAATTATTTTGGGTTTAAATTGAAAATTTATTGTTAAATTAAGCTCCATAAATTACATGCAACAAAGATTTATTGAAGATTGACGATTGCTCATAATTATTTTCATGTTTTGATGAAATTTTGCATGAGTTTTGAACATGAAATTAGGTTTTAAAAGCTTAATTTATGTTTTAGAATTTATGAGTTTGAAATTGGGTTTGATATGAAGAAAATGAATTAAATCTAAAATTGGACAAATTAAGAAAGGAATTATAATTTGAATTTGACAATCAAGAATTAGTTTGATCTTAATTTGAATTTTATATATGTAGATATTTTTCTAAGAGCCTTATAGCTTTAATTTCATATTTTGTAAGAAAAAAGAAAAATTTTGAATCATTATATTCATGGAGTTATAGCTTTAATCTTGACAAATTAAGGAGGTTTTTGCATTAAGATTTGGAAATTAAAGAACGAATAGAAATAACTGAACGAACAAGAACCGAATGAACTGAATAGGTTTAAGAACCGACTGAATGAATTGAACATGTTTTGAGATATTGTGCTTGGATGTGTTTGTGTAGGTTAGACGCCACACTGTGATCACGTGTTTCAAAGAGCCAACTGTGAGTAACAATGTTGTAAAACTATGTTCAATTATAATTATTTTCTAATTGATTGACTGTACTACTTTCTGAAATGATATTGTTTATTGAATGAATGTTGTCCTACTTTTGTAAATTGTACTCGTGGCATCCATAGCAACTGATTGTTACTACTACTGCTAGTGTTACTTTATTGCTACTATTACAGAGATATCTGTCAGTTCCAACTCTTGAAACTACTATTTATTGTATTTATGGCCATCAAATGACTGTTCGGTCTTTAAGACCTACTGCACTGTTCTGCTATTGGATGTACCACGTATGACTGCTATGATTTTCAAATGACTTATATGTTATGAGAGATACTGATTGAGAAAATGATTTACTGATGAAATTGATTGTTTCAATTACTGTAAGGATATCATTCATAACCCCTTTACACAGTTGTTATTCACTGGGCTCTAGCTCATTATTTTATATTTATATGTACGTGATGAAGTGCAAGAGCGAACTTAATGGCGTCAACCTAAACTCTGTTTTGTCAAACCAACTTCTGTGCCTCACTTTGAGGTTCCTACTGAGACAAGCTTCAAGGTTTCATGGGTGGTTTAGAGTTCACCCTTTTGTTTTGAACGTCTTGAGACTAGTTCTGAATGTTTTCATATCTAAAGTTAAGATTGGTTTTGTTAATGGGATTTAATCCCTAATTATGTTATGTTTTTGTACATAAGCTTGATGCTTGGACTAATGTGTATATACATATATGAAAGTTGTTTTGTTACATTTAAGTCCTCACAGCTCATTAGACATTATCTTTTATTATTTACAAGCTTCCGCTAGCCCCTATTATTGTATTACTGAGAAGCAGGCCTTTGGTAATCTCGGATTACTGGTCGGTTATGAAGCTAAACCTATAGGGGCGGGTTTGGGTAATGACAAAGTGGTATCAGAGCACGAGTTAATAACTCACACATGCGTCCATTGAGTTTTAGAATGTCTAGAACGGATTTAAGTTTCATGCATATAGTAAGTATGTAAGAAGTTGTGCATTCAGAAATATGTATATATGCTTGTGTGTAATACATTTAAGTATTGAAAACTAAGAATTAAGAGCTACTATGGAATTGTGATAATTATAAGGAAATCAGGATGTGTTTACTATGTAGTAATAAGGCTAAAGCTAAGAATTATTGTGGAATTTCTAATGTTATAAGGAAATCGAAATTTTTGGCTTGAACATTGGTGAGTACAAGTATGTTGATTTGAGGAAACATGGTATTATGAGGAAATTAGAATCTTTAATGGAAGCCATGAAAGCTATACGGGTTATATGTCATATTAGACTATGAGAATATTTGGGAAATTGAGGAATTTGATGATCAATGAAATATGTGGAACTATGGTAATTGAGGATAAGAAAATTACTTAATATGTGAGGTGTTATAATTTGTTGGGGAACCTATCATGTGAAATGTTAAACCGTAGAGTCTCATGCCTTTGTTGAATAACCTTGAAAGTCCGATTAGAATCACGTTTGGCCAGCATAGCTTCGAATCAGAATTTCTTAATAAATTCCATGGGAATGAACACGTTACCCTACCAGTGTCTTTATATGTCTATATGTGTATGGTTACTCGTATGTGATATGTGTTTTGTGTTATATTCTAAGTCAGTTGATATTAACCCAAGTGTTATCAACCATCATTTTGTGTTTAACCCTGCTCTTCTAACATTAGGAAAAGATGGTGAAAAGTAAACATGAAATAGAAGTTGATACTTTGGCAGAACGATGAACAAAGTAGAAGAAGTACTTGAGGGAGTAATGAAAGCTATGCAACAATGCTATGACAAACCGCAAGACCAAAAGAAAAAGTTAAGTGTGAAGTCAAAGAAGGAACCAAAGGAAAAGCCTAAGAAATTTGTGATAGGAGAGTCAAGCAATTCTAAGCAAAGTAGTAAGTTTCATTCATTATGTTCAACATGTCACAAGCGACATAGAGGGTTGTGTCATCGACTTACCGGAGCATGTTTCAAGTATGAGAAGATGGGGGCATCTAGTAAAAGACTATTCTAAAGCCTAGGAGAAAACTCAAATGATTTAATTGGTTAAAGGTTAGTACTTAACTATAAATTAGGAAATTAGTAGGAATGCTTTACATGCATGTATAGAAATTTGAAATTAAAATTTTATATATGTGACTTTCTTTGAATTGGTCCTAATCTATATTTGATGAAATTAGAACCCATCTATTTGACTATTCGAAACTCAACCTAAGATTGCTAAGGATTATCAGAATATCGCTAAGACTTAAGCTGAATAAAAGACTAAACGATTTAAGCTAATGAAAATTTTCCTGCTTAGTATCCGAATAAGTAAGACTCAATTTACTGAATGTTTTCATATCTGAAGTTAAGACTGGTTTTGTTAATGGGATTTAATCCCTAATTATGTTGTGTTTTTGTACATAAGCTTGATGCTTGGACTGATATATATATATACATATATGAAAGTCGTTTTGTTACATTTAAGTCCTCACAGCTCATTGGACGTTATATTTTATTATTTACAAGCTTCCGCCAGCCCCTATTAGTGTATTACTGAGAAGCAGGCCTTTGGTAATCTCGGATTACTGGTTGATCATGACGCTAAACCTATAGGGACGGGTTTTGGTCATAATAACGGTGCTGCCTCCAGCAGCACTGAGCCATGTAAGCTCGGTTGAGTGTGGTACCAGCCAAGGTAAGAGTTGCACATTTCACTTGGTTGGCAGTTGAGTAGGGTGTTATCAGGATATGCATTATCTTTGGGAGTGTGATTCCTAAGAGGACTCTACTAAGGAGAGTTAGAATCCTACTAGGATTATGCCAGGAAGAATCTATAAAAGCTTATGATAGGAACCTATGCAAAGGTATCACAATTCTTACTCCCAAATACACAGTAACTTTTGTTTCTATTGTCTATTTTGCTGACTTAGGCATCGGAGAGGTTTCTGGCACACACCTGCCGGCTAGCTCACGTTGGTGTTTTCAGGTAGTAAAGTGACGACATTTGGAGGAGTCCAAACTTGATCAATAGGATTATATGAGAAGATTATTCCTGTGCTCTTACAATTTGGCGCCGTCTGTGGGACGCTTTACAGGGAACAAACCTTTTGATCAAATTTTTCTTCGATTAATTCCAATAGCGCATAACAAAGACTTGCCATATGCTGCTATCGATGGGTAAACCCCAAAAGGAGGTGGGAGGAGCGAAGCTTTGCCTTTTGTCCCGCCCATGCAGAATTGGATCCCCAGCGACGGAACCCACAGAAAGACGCGCGAGAAAGACGAGGCTCAAGTCCACGCCGCTCTCAATGCCGTGATAGACAAAGGCAGAGGATGGGATCCTCAGGGTCTGGAAGATCGCGTAAGGGAGAAAGACAAAATGATAAAGAAGGATGGCGGCTGACATGCAGACTATGAAGTGCCAGATAAAAGGCAAAGGGGTGGCAGAAGAAGAGATGGGCAAAAGCAGATTGCACTCTCGCCACATAGGAGATCGTGACAGACAAGTCACACCATCTCAGACTGAAAGCAGAAGCCTCAAGACAGCCGACACGCAGTCAAGAACCTCTAGGATTCGTTACTCAGGTCTGAGAGAACAAGGATTGAAAGGTCTTGGATGGAGGGAAGCAGTTATCAACCCTCGTATACGCACCAAACGACATCTAGGCACACAGAGTTACCTAGGTCGGCAGACCTGAGGACAGTGCTAGAAGAAAGGGCTCGAAGAAGAGAAGACACTCAAGCACGCGACCCCGAAGGGTCTCTACTTTGCAGTAGTTGGCTCCTTGGACACATGGAAGTGTTGAGGTTGGAATGCCAGTACCAGCGCCTTACTTACGAGCTAGCAGGACAAAGCATTAGCAAGGTTGCAAAGCTCGTCGTTCGTTCTAGCAATTGAGAATGCACCGTTACCCTTGGGCTTCTATCAGCCCAAGTTCACCACTTATGAGGGGAAGTTAGACCCCTACATGCACTTGAGCCACTTCCTCCAGGTCATGGCTATATACCAACGAAATGAGCTCTAATGTGTATCTTGTTTCCTTCAAGCCTAAGCGACCTGGGCTTGACATGGTTTGAAAGATTGCCAGAAGGTAGCATAGCTTTATGGGCGTAACTCGCAGAGGCGTTTGTTACCAGGTTTAAGACGAACACCAAGACACTGGTGGAGATAGACCAACTACTTTCCAATCGACATGGGCGAGAAAGAAACACTAAAATCTTACAATAACCGATATTAGGAGACTTTTAATCAGATTGGAGATTGCCCCACAAACTTAGCTATTGCACAATACAAATAGGGTTTACTAATGGGCAATAAATTGAGTGACTTAATGACAATAACACCACTTCTCACAATGGAAGCCCTAATGGAGAGAGTGCATTAGCATATCAGGGTAGATGAAGATGGCGCTCGCGCCAAGACAAAATTCGGCATAACAGCGATGTCGGACAAAAAGCCCATGGCAAAGGTCAACACAATTGGCCGTGATGACCAATCGAACAAGAATGGTCGAGGCAGGCGACCAAGCGGTGAGGACATCCAGGCAAAGAGGTTGAGAGTCCGCACCGCCATCACCACGGTGTTCAATAAACCTATCTACCGAATTCTTAGTGAGATACACGATAAACCTTTCGTTCGGCTGCCAGCCAAGTTAGGAGAAACGCAAAAGGGTTACGACACTATGTACCGATGCACCTTCCATGATGAAGTGGGGCACCGAACTAAAAATTGTACACCCTTAAGGGCAGCATCTGGAAGAGTTAGTGGCCGCAAGCCACCTAGACCAGTATATTGAGGGGGGAGCTCAACCAGCCCCCCAGAAACCGCGACAAACTAGATGGAATACCAGTCGACAGTCTGCTCCAAGGCGTAATCAATGTGACACATGGGATCATCAAGCCTGAATGAGTATGTGAGCTTAGAGGGATGATAAAGAAGGCTGAGCACATAAAAGAGGTACTGAGTGCACAACCTACCATGAAAAAGGAAAAAAACGGAGGCAACAAATGTCATCACTTTCTCTGACAAGGACTTAGCACGATTACAAAGCCTTCACAACGACGCACTAGTGGTTACTCTGCGCGTCAAGAATTTCGACATCAAGTGGATCCTGATAGACTAAGGGAGCTCATGCGAGACAATGTACTATGAAATCTTCAAGAAACTCAAATTGGAGGACAAAGATTAGCACCCGCAACATCTCTCTTAGTCGGCTTCAACTCAATGCCAGAATGGCCAGTTAGCAAGATAAACTCTGCTAGTCAAAGTAGGAACAATGACAAAACAAGTGGAATTTTGGGTATTAAAAGTCCTATCCACTTACAACATAATCTTGGAAAGAGCATGGTTACACGCCATGTGAGCGGGTAGCATCAACCTACCACCAGGTGTTATGGTTCTCCAACGAAGCCAGAATGGTTGAAGAACTCTTAGGAGACCAAATCATGTCCGAGCAATGCTTTGTGACAGTGAACGGCAGTCGAGTTTACCAAAGGGTTTATACAAATGGTGGAGGAGCCAGAAAGTAACGAGTTGTTCGCAGACATTGACAAGGCGGCCAAACAAAAGGCAGTAGAAGATCTGGTGAAGGTCAAAATAGACTAGAAGATCCTAGAAAAGTTCTTTCTGCTCGGTTCATCTTTGTCCAGCATCGAGAGAATAGAGATCATGGAATTTTTGTTCTCTAACATCGAGGTATTCGCTTGGACACTGTACGATATGCATAGCATTGACCCAAAATTCATTTGTCATTAACTCAATGTCCACCCAACCGCCAGACCAATTATATAGCGAACTCAGCCGATCGGCACTTCACCACGCCGAGGTAGTGGCTGAGGAAGTGGGAAACCTGCTAAAAGTAGGGGCAATCAGGGAGGTTCATTATCCGTGGTTGGATCTCCAACACCGTGGTGGTGCCAAAAAAGAACGGCAAGTGGCGTGTTTGCGTAGACTACAAAACAGTCAATAAAGCGAGCCCAAAAGACAGTTTTCCTTTACCACGAATAGACTAATTGGTGGACTTAACTGCAGGTCACAATCGACTTAACTTTCTCGATACGTATTGTGGTTACCATCAGATTGCTATGCATAAACCTGACCAGGAGGTCACATCGTTTATAACACCCAGAGATTGTATTGTTACAAGGTCATGCCTTTTGGCCTAAAAAATACAAGGGGGACATTCCAGCGAATGATCACCAAAATGTTCAAGCCATTATTAGACAGAACAATGGAATCTTACACAGACGACATGGTGGTCAAAAGCAAGAATGAAGGAGACCATCTTAAAAACTTAGCTAAGATGTTTCAAGTTTTAAAAACCCACAAATTACGGCTGAGTGCATCCAAGTGCGCATTTGTCGTGGGGTCAGGAAAATTTCTGGGACAATCGGGGTATAGAAGCCGATCCGTCTCAGATCAAAGCCATTCAAGATCTCGAGAGGCCCCAACACAGTGAAGGAGGTACAGCATTTTCACTGGCCTAGCAGCCGTGCTAAACCAGTTCATAAATCTATCGTCAGACAGATGTCGACTGTTCTTACCAGGCACTAAAGGCCAAGTTTGAGTGGGATAAAGAGTGCGACCGTGCTCTGGAAAGCTTGAAGGATACATGACCTCTCCGCTGTTGTTGGTAACCCCAATAATGGGAGAGGAACTTTTTCTATACTTAGCAGTTTCCTAGTATACAGTTAGCGAGTATTGGTACGTACTGAAGGAGTACAGTACCTGGCTATCTTTTATATTAGCAAAACGTTGCTGGACACGGAAATGAGGTATTTTCCGTTAGAGAAGTTAGCCTTAGCTTTAATGATGGCTTCAAGAAAATTATCGTACTACTTTCATGCCCACACTGTGATCCTCCTAACAGTCTTCCCCTTAAAAGCCTTGTTTGAAAGGGCGAACTTTTCTGGGTGAATTCTGAAGTGGGCCATGGAGTTAGGGTAGTTCAACATTAAGTTTCAACCAAGAACCGTAATAAAGGCCCAAGCTTTGGCAGACTTCGTGGCCGAGTTTTCACCAGGCAGTCATCATGTTTGCCCGATCGACTTGACCGAGGCAACCAAGCAAAAAAGGGAGAATACCGTAGGGATAGCGCAGCCCCCGCAGCAGGACACTTAATTGCGTAGCAAACCATTTAGCCCTACAGAAAGGAAAGAAGGAACAGACCGCACTACTACAAGCAAGGACTCGCCCAAAAGTAAAGTCCTAAGATAGTCAAATAGTAAGGATCAAAACCTAATGACGGACAACAACTTAGAAGAAAACATCATCAACGCCCCTAATCCCAAGACATCATCAGATCCCTCAACTTGCTGGAAGTTGTTCATAGGAGAAATATGAAAGCTCTTCGTGGATGGAGCATCCAACAGGCACGGTGCAGGACTCGGCATAGTTCTCATCTCACCAGATGGCTTGACCATTGAACAGGCAATCAACCTTGGATTTCTAGCATCCAACAACGAGGCGGAGTATGAAGCATTATTAGCTAGTTTGAAATCAACAATTGTGAACCAAATTTCGGGTGACTACGAAGCCAAGGATGATAGAATGGCCAAGTACCAAGAGTTGGTTAGAAAGGAGATCATGAAATTTGAAGTGGTTAGGATAAAGCAAATCAGCCGAGAGGAAAATAAAGCGAATGAGCAAATGAGCTGGCCGGTTTTGCGTCAATGGCAAATATATCCATCCTGCACCCATTGTTAATAGACTTCTTGCCAAGACCAAGTATTGAAAAGCCTGAAGCGGTCGAAGCATGTTGCGTCGATCTAGGTCCTTCCTGGATGGACCCCATCATAATGTTTTAAAAGACGACATTTTACTTGAAGAAAAGAAGGAAGCCAACAAAATTCACGCCAAATCACAACAGTTTTGGCTTTCCCCCATCCTTGTTCGTTGTACAAGAAAATCCTTCACAGGTCCATACTTGATATGTGTCCATCTTAGCAAGGTTGAGGCATTCTTGTTTGAAATTCACGAAGACGTGTGTGAGAGTCATCAAGGAGGGCAATCCCTGGCCTACCGAGCTATTTCACAAGGGTATTGGTGGCCATACATGCAAGCGGACGCAGAAAAGTATGTCAAGAAGTGTAAGAATGTCAAAAGTTCGCACATCAAATACATCAACCAGCCAGAGAGCTCCTACCTTTGACCAGGCCTTGGCCCTTTGCAATGTGGGGCTTGGATATAGTAGGACCACTCCAACAGTGCCGAGAAATAGGAAGTTCTTTCTCGCGGCAACGGACTACTTCACAAAGTAGGTGGAGGCAGAAACATTCACATTCATCAAAGAAAAAGATGTCAAGAAGTTTGTTTGGCAGAATATCATAATCTGGTTTGGAATTCCCAAGGCTTTGATATCTAACAACGCCACTCAGTTTGATGGAAAAATCTTTAGGGTTTTTTGCGAAGAATACAAGATAGAATTTTATAACTCTACACCCGGTCTACCCCCAAGCCAATGGCCAGGCTGAAGCTTCCAACAAGGTAGTCTTAGATGGTCTGAAAAAGAGGCTGGAAAAAGAAAAAGGCAAATAGGCTGAGGAACTTCCCCACGTCTTATGGGCTTACCGAACTACACCTCGACGATTAACTAGCGAAACACCTTTTTCCTTGGCTTATGGCATGGAGGTAGTAATCCCTCTGAAAGTTGGCCTCTTCACCATTAGAAATGAAAATTTTGATTCAGACTTGAATGGAGAGGCCATAGCCCTAGAATTAGACCTTGCAGAAGAAAGAAGAGAAAGGGCATTGATATACATTGTCTCGTATCAACAGGAGTTGTCCAGAAAATATAATATAGCGGTGCACCCAAGGCATTCAAGATTGGAGATTAGGTACTGCGCAAAGTAATGGAAAACACTTTAGGTGCCTGGAGATGGCATATTGGGACCTAATTGGGAAGGACTGTACAGAGTGATTGGTTTGGCAGGAAATGGGGTATATCACCTGGAAGATGTAGACGGCCGAGCTCTTCCAAGACCATGGAACATAGTCAATCTCAAATGTATTTTATTTTTAGCTCTTTCTTAAAAGCTTGTAATTTTTCTTTTTGATATTCAACAAAGCAAGTAGACATTTTTTCTGTAAAAATTCTTTTCTCTGTTCGTAAAATTGTTTGTACTCATTGCCTGACTGGGGGGCAATTAAGAAGGTTGGCAGGTTTGACCAGTAATTTGTATTCTTTAGCCGAGATAAGGATCAAGACTTAAAAAGGTTGGCAAGTTTGACTAACAGTTTGCACTCTTTAGCCGAGATAAGGATTTAGCTTAAGAAAGTTGGCAGGTTTAACCAACACCCTTTTCATTCTTTAGCTAAGATAAGGATCAAGGCTTAAGAAGGTTAGACAGGTTTGACCAATAGTTTTCATTCTTTAGCTGAGATAAGGATCAAGGCTTAAGAAGGTTGACATATTTGACCAACAGTTTTCATTCTTTAGCTGAGATAAGGATCAAGGTTCAAGAAGGTTGGCAGGTTTGACCAACACTTTTTTTATTATTTAGCCAAGATAATGATCTGGGCTTAAGAAGGTTGGCAGGTTTGACCAACAGTTTGCACTTTTTAGCCGAGATAAGGATCTAGACTTAAGAAGGTTGGCAGGTTTGACCAACACTCTTTTCATTCTTTAGTCGAAATAAGGATCAAGGCTTAAGAAGGTTGGCAGGTGTGACTAACAGTTTTCATTCTTTAGCTGAGATAAGGATCTAGGCTCAAGAAGGTTAGCAGGTTTGACCAACACTTTTTTCATTCTTTAGCCGAGATAAGGATCTAGGCTTAAGAATGTTAGCAGGTTTGACCAACAACTTTTTCATTCTTTAGCCAAGATAAGGATCTAGGCTTAAGAAGGTTGGTAGGATTTGACCAACAATTTGCACTCTCTAGCCGAGATAAGGATCTAGGCTAAAAGAGGGTTGGCAGGTGTGACCAACATGTTTTTTCTTTAGCCGAGATAATCTAGCCTAAAAGAGGGTTGACAGGTATGACCAATAGGCTTTTCTTTAGCCGAGATAATCTAAGCTAAAAGAGGGTTGGCAGGTGTGACCAACAGGTTTTTTCTTTAGCCGAGATATCTATCTTGGCTTAAGGCAAAACTGGTGAGCCTAGCCAGGTATGCAGTTAAAAAAATACAACTACAATAAAGAAAAAAGTGCAATGACTGAGCAAGAAGCATAAAAAAAAAATTTCATTGATTGAAAGGTGATTACAAGAGATAGGGCTTATAACCCAGTTACATAGCAAAGAAAAAAAGAAAAACAAAGGTTGAACAGAGTCAAGTTCCACCATGGTTAGGCAAAAAGGTCACTAGCTTCGCATCTAGGTTGACACGAACCTCACCAATTGGTAGGTTGGCCCCAGTTTCACCTTCTCGTGTTAGATCAGTCACAGCTGCTCGTCAGTCAGATCAGCACGGCTTGGCTGAGCAGATCCACCCGAGCTGGCAATGGAGCCTGGTGACTGAGGTCAGTATCAGCGAGAGGAACATTGGCTGGATCTGGGATCCTCTTCCTCCTCATCTGCTTCCACCTGAAGGTACTTCTGCTGGACGACATTTGCATAGTCCATTATATAACCCAGTAATGAAGTGAGAAGGAGGATTCAGGAACACTTCGGAGTCGTACGACTGACCGAGCTTGTCGGTCGCAGCCTTCCAGCTGCACTTGAAGAATATGTCTTTAGCCGCTTCACATTGTTAGACGTAGGTTTCTTCACCCTCCTTGAAACCACAGTCCTCTCATCCTCCATCTTCTTCTGTGGCTCCTTTATTTCGGCGTCCTTTTTCTTCTCTGGCTTGGCAAGGTTGTGCAGATGCCGGTCTTTTTTCTCAACTAGGGCTTTTGCTTCTCCGCCTCAGCCACACTTATCTGGTTGGCTAGTTTCTCATTCTCGACATTCAGCTCGGCCAAAGAAGCCTTCAAGACCTTTAGCTCGGCGTCTTTCGTTTTCACCTCAGCGACGACAGCCTTAGCCGTTTTTCGCAATTCAATAACACATTGGTAGGCAGTGTGATTTTTTTGAAATGGCCAACAAACACAGATGAAAAGGTAAGTTCAACCACACTAGGAGACTGTAAAAAGTAGCAGTTATATTGAAATTTCAGACTTTACCCAGAATCATCGACTTGGTGGCAGACTGAATTGCCTTTAGCTTGGTCAAGCGGCCGTGTTTTTCTATGTCAGCTGGAAGGCACAAGTTTTTGGATAGTCCAAAGGCCAACAGGTGGTCTTTTTCGACAGTAACTGAGTCGGTCGTGGACATAGCATGGCCTTTGAAAGTCACAGCCGGAGCCTACGTTGAAGGAGAAAAACTAGCATGGCCGGGGTGGCCTCTCCCTTGACGAGGCTGGCTTACTGGTAGCTCGTCGTCTTCAGGCAGCTCGACTTCTTTATGCACCAGCCGCTATAGTTGAGAGGCCACAGTGCGTGGCCACTTGCTGGGCCGAGATGAAGTAGCCTGGGTGGAAAGCAGGGCAACAACGGTTTCTACGGTCTGACCGGTGGTAGTTTGCTTGGTCTGGACCTCGGCGTTTGAGACGGATGCCTGATCGATGATTAAAGCTCAGACGACTCTCTTCTTGGCCATCTCTTGTTCTTCGGTGAGAGGGATTAAGTTGATTTGGGAAATGGTGGGGTCTGGCTCAGGTGAGCACTGTAAAAGGAAATCAGTTACTCTGGTCCTTCCTCTTACCACTATAGCAGTAGGTCGATTACACATCAAGCAGTTCGGCCCAGTCTCTATGCCGATATCGTAGTGCGGCTCGGAGTGCGGTCTGGTTTGCGAATGCATAAGTGGATTTAAGTTGGTTTAAATCTGCAAAAAGGGGCCAAAACTTGCACGGGTTAGCACGACATGTGATACGATAGCAGAAAGGATTAAAATCAGACTATCCTTACCAGTTGTTCCTTCTGTTCCAGTTAATGTTGTAGCCCAGTATCTGGGCTTCCTGGTCTTCAAAATTTCTTAACACCTAGAGAAATTCGTCATCATTTAGGTCTTTGTCCGGTGTTTTCTTGACAATTTTCTTTCGGTCTTTTCCTGATTTTAAGGTAATAAACCTAGCCGTCGTCATTCTGGCCAAGTGAATATTGGTGGAACAGCTTGGCCAAAACCGAGATTGAGGCCAAAGTGACGATTTAGCTCGGCTATCCTGTTGATAATCCTATAGGTGTTGGTTGATAATTGAGTGGGGCATAGCCTGCTTTGTCTAAGGAACTCGCAGATTAATGGTTGGACTGTGAACCAAAGTCCCCCCTCTAACGATGGACACCACGGTGAAGGAACAAAACTTGGGTTACACCATGGCGTGGTGTCTAGCTCAGCCAAGGGAAAGGTGGACGTTGTCTGATATGTGGTAATCCTTCGGAATTCCAACCATGGGCACTAAGCGAGTTCACCAGAAAGCGGTATTTGCCCCATTATCTTAAAATTACTATGTTAAAAAAGTTTACACGGCGGCCTAGCATGGCGCTGGTGTGGACTTTTGTTGGCTCGGTTGAGCAAAAGAGCACCAGAGGCAAAGTGCAAGGTGTACCTGGCAAACCTAGTCAAGTCTACAAAGTGGAAATAAAAAGGTCTTATGCCCCAGGTGATAAACCGAGCTAAGTAAATAGTCAATACTAAAAAAGCCTAGCTCGACATTGGGGGGTCACGTGCCATGCTTAGTTCGGCCAAGGAACAAAATCGGCTTAAGGTTTAGATCAGTCTTAAACGAAGGTTATTTTAGTCCGGTTCGAGATTATAGCCCGGTTGTTGAGCAAGGCATTTCTAGTCTGATCAAAAGCCAACCTAAAGGTCGCAAACAAGTTTGTATTTCAGTCGCAGTACGATTTTGGATCAAAAACACGGTTCTAGACTAGTTCAAGTTCCAGTCAACGTGTTTTCAGGTTTGAGCATGGAGTTTTGAGTTTTTTTGACATTGGTTCAGTCTTTAATGTATAATAACACGCATATCTAGTGTTAAAATGTTTATTCTTTAGAATAAATAGAAGTATATCAGTAGAGAAGATAAGGAGGCATGGGCAACTTACGGATTTAGGACATGAAAACAAAATCCAATCAACAGAGGGAGCACCAACAAAAGGCAAGCGAGACAGGCGATTCAGATGCTTGGTTGGGACTTGAGCATAAGAGGGTGCAGATATGGAACTCAGAGTGCGAGGGTTTGCAAGAGGGAAGATGAACAGTGAGGGTGATTGTTCGAAGAAAAAATGAGTTTTATATGACATGAAAGCAAGACGGCAGGACTTTTTGAAATTTTTTGGGCATCATTTTGATGGGCTATCACAGTGAGTAGGGGTAATCAACGCGTGCCACGTGTTCAAGTGAGGACACGATGTCAGGAGCGTGAAAAGATGGGATATACGACCAGCGCAATTTTGGAAATCGAGCAAAAATTTAAGCTCGGTCAGTATGAGTATTTCCTCTCGGTTAGGCTGGATGGTTTAGGGTTTGGTTGACATCAACTTTGACAGCTCGATCGAAACTGGATAATCCCAAACATGCTGCGCAGATGGAATTAAGGGGAAATTGAGAGGGTAATTTATGTAAATAGTTTGGGCCAAGCTAAGTCCATTTATCTTAGACATTGGGCCGAAGTAAATGTTTTGGATAGCACGGTCCTGGATCATCTAGGCATCAAGTCGGTCAGAGATGGGCTGCTAGGGGCCAAACCTAGCTATCCCAAGCTAAACCCCGTAGAGGACCGAGGTGTTAGTAAGAAGGAGGACCGAGCTAAGGGTAGCTCTACAGGGTGCTATAACGCCCGCATCCTTTAATCCTTTGGAGAGTGTGTTTAATATCCTTATTTTTATCTTGGGAGTCTTTGGAGTTGTTGTCTATTGGTTTTGAAGGAGTACAATCTGATTTAAACTCATTGGGTTTGTTCGTTCGCGTTTGTTCTTGTCAAAAGTTTCTTGGAAACTTAAAAATTTTGCCTTGGGGTCGACATTAGCCTTCCTAAGGGTCGACCCTTGCATGTTGTCATGTTTCTGGAAGTGTTGTTGGAAAATAGGGTAGACACCAGCCTTCCTAAAGGTTGATCTTTACCTGTTGGTGAAGTTTCTGGAGGTGTTGCTGGAAAATAGGGTAGACACCAGTCTGGGGAGGGTCGACCCTCTTATGTTGTAGAATTTATGTGTTAGTTGCTGGAAAATAGGGTCGACCCCCTCCTGTCTAAGGGTCGACCCCCTTGCTTGTACCAGATTGTCTTTTCTACATAAAGGGTCGACCCCCCTACCCAAAGGGTGGACCCTTGCGTGTTTTTTTTCAGATTTTTTGGTTGGTTTAGGCCTTACTTTTTGGGAGTTTTGACTTGTTCCTTTCATTTGATTTTGGGGCTATTATTCTATTATTACCTTGCTACTATAAATAGGCTCCAAACATATTTTATTTCACTTTTTGTTTCCTTTCCTCTCTCTCAAACCGTGAGTTCTCTTCTCTCTCTCTAAACTCAAGCTTTTGGCACTGAGATCTCTAGATCTACTCACCTAGAGTGATCTTTTCACCATGGTCCTTTGAGAAAAAGTGTAGATCTCGTCAAAGGCATCATTTTGGTCCGAAGAGTTCGTGGTTTCGTCGCCATTGATGTTTAGGTCATCATCTCTTGGCTTCAAGAGGTAGAGGTCTCTAGTTCTCTTTCAATACCCTCGTTTATGGATAGATTTGTGGTATTTTCTTTATAAAAACACAAAAGTTTATATTTTTATGCATATTGTGATGAATCACGAGATTGGGGGTTAGGGCTTGAAGAGAGTTGGGTTTATTTGTTGGGTTATGATCTTGGGTCGTGAGTTTAGGTGTAAAAGGAATAGAAGTGTTGGAATAAAATACGTTTTTGTGAAAAGCTTTAACTTCTCTTAAAAATCCTAATTTGGCACATGAAGATGGTTAATGGTTTTGCTTCAATTAATAGTAGAATCATGAAATTGAGGTGTTAAATTACACATGTACAAGTTTAATTGAAATTTTAAAGAATTTGAGAAATGTATGTAAAAGTTGCGATTGAACTCATAATGTTGATGTTTTAAATTGTGTTATAATGTGAACCAAACTTGGGTGAAAAGAAATTACTAACGGTATGGATGATATGAACTTTGTGTTGAAAAGGTTGTGTTGAATCTTGTTATGTGTTATGTGAATAGTATTGGGTTATGTTGTGTTGAGTTGGTTGAGTTGTGTTGTATGGAATTGAGTTGTGTTGAGTTGAGTTGAGTTGTGTTAGGTTGTGTTGTGGTTGGTACCCTTGCGGGGAGTTGAAAAATGGTTGTTCGGTGCCCACAACCGTCCGTATAATAGCCGATAAATGTGGGGGATGGTTTTAAAAATTGAAAAATGGTTTTTCGGTGTCCACAACCGTTCGTATAATAGCCAATAAATGTGGGGGTGGTTTGAATTCAAGGTGCCCAATTGCCCTGTCTAGGCTTATCGCTGGACGAATGTATGAAAAGTGTTTTTGGGTGTCCACATAGTCCCACCGTATTGTAGCTGGCAAAAGTGGAAAAATAATTTTTTGGTGTCCACACAGTCCTGCCGTATTGTAGCCGGCAAAAGTGGAAAAACGGATGGTTTTTGAAAATGTTTTGGATTCCCACGTCCTGCTGTATAATAGCTGGAAAATGTGGGGGATGGTTTTTAAAAGGTTGAAAACGGTTTTCGAAAAAAACATGGTTTTTGAGAAAATAATTTTTGGGAGTTCACTCCTTGCCGTATAATAGCAGCAAAAGGTGGAATGTGTTATAAATTGGGTGCCTGCTTTCCCGCTGTATCAAGTCGGCAAAGGGTGGAACGTGTTGTGACGTGTGTTGAGGTCAGTGATGATATATGTGACTTGTGATAAACTTGTGAAATTACCATTTGATGTGTAAACTGGTATGGAATGGAAATGCTTATGGGAATTATTTGAAAATAATGGATAATGAAATGGTAATTGGATGAGGGGTTAGTGATAAAGAACTCACCGGATTGTTTGCATCTATAAAGAAAAATTAAGAGTTTTGTTTTGTGATTAATTGAGAAATTGAATTAAAAAGGGTTATTGTCCATGTGATATGTTGAATTATGATTGATAACACACATGTGGATATGATGTGGTTGTGATATGTTAAATTATAGTTTATAATGCAAGTGTTGATGTGATGTAGTTGTTAGATAAGTTGGAGTTGGGTGTAGGATAACAATTATTGAGTATAAAAGAGATTTGGGTTTTTACATTGAGAAGTAACAACAAATATGAATAGATTGATGAGAATAACATGTACGTGGGGTGTTTAGAGTGTTAAGGGAACTTGAACTTGAGGTTACGGCGTTATAATAAATGTAACTAGAAAAATGGGAGAATGGGAATAAAAAGAGGAATGTTAAGATGGAAATTAAATGAGGAATATTATGGAATGGGTTAATAAAATTAAAATGATGTTGTTCCTTAAATATATTTGTTTTCAAAAAGGAAATTTTTTTTTTTTTTTTTTTTTTTTTTTTTGATAAAAAGGGATAGTTTTGATGATTGAAGGTTTTCTTTACAATGTTTCAAATAAACTTTGAGAAAAAGGTACTCTACGTATGATATTCTGAAATTACAAAACATTACTTTACTATATGGTATCACCCTGCATGCATGATCATTTCTATCTATAGGATGGTTATTGTTTTTGAACTATGAGATTCCTACTGAGCAATTGTGCTCACCCCTTGTTGTTTCATTTTTTTTATAGGAAGAGATTTCGGATTGTTTAGTTGAAGGATTAGGAAGTTCATGTATCTCTTATGTGTAATCTCATTGCACATTGATGGTTGTATTTTGTTAGGTTTTTATTGTTGGCAACCCCGTTTGACAAAACTCCTTTGAGTTGTAATTTTATTCGCATTTTTTATTTCAGTGAGGCTATGAGTTTATTAGATGCAAATCCAAACCCGAATCGAGCCATGCAGAGAAGTTTGTGATGTTAATGCTTTCAAGATTGCCACTTCGCTGATTATTACGGGGGTCGAGCTGCCCGGTCAGCTCGCGGTCGAAGAAAAATTGAAAATTGCATTGAAAATTGCATGTCTGCCATTGGTCGCTCGAGCCAAGAAGGGCTCGCTCGAGCGAAGGTTTGCTCGCTCGATCCAAGGAGTTCTCGCTCGAGCCAAGGACTGCGTCCATACAAAAACCTGAAAAAGTGTATTCCTCGCTCGAGCCAAGGATCCGTCGCTCGAGCCAGGGCACTAGTAGAAATCACGAAAAATACACTCCTCGCTCGAGCCAGCAACTCTTCGCTCGAGCGAGCCTCAGAATCCGGATTTCTCAAGGAGTTTGTTTTCTTCCCAATCTTGGATTACTTTTGGTTCTCTATAAATACTTGGTTTTCTCCCAAAACTAAGTAATTGATTGAAGTCCTCCAGATCTTCTTTTTGGTTCTTAAGGTTTATATCTGAGGATATTTTGTTATTTTTCTTTGATGTTTTATTGAGTATTCAACTCATGGTTTAAAGAGAGTACATCAAAGGTTTTGTTTGTTATACACAAAAGAGAGAGGTGTTCTTCAGTTGTGGATTCTAAAGAATTCGAGCCTGAAGCTTTGGTGGAATCCGGAGTGGCTCATCAGAAAGACAGTTCCGTGGTGAAGATGGGGTTGGAAGAGGCACATAGAGGTTGGTTCAATTAGGCATTGTGGATTTGCTAGATAATTGAGAGTATACCTGTGTAATTCCTTTAATTCTTCTTAGTGGATTGTCTTGTGGCAGTTGCCCGTGGTTTTTTTATCACAGTTGGAGGTGTCCAATTGTGGTTTTTCCACGTAAAAATCATTGTGTCTCTTTCTCTTGATTGTTTGATTGAGATTGTTATATTCTGCTTAAAATTGATACATAATCACAAATCAACATCTAGGAGGTTTCTAGTTTTTTCATATTTATTTATTTGTAGCTCCACAGTGGAAGTGGGAATGTATTATTATTATTGTTGAACTCATCATGAGGGAGAGAACATGTACTATTATGTTTCTATTTCTCAAGGGTAATAGATATTTTTAATTTTTAAAAAAAAATGAACCTAAATTCCAAGCTCTTGATAATGTTTTCGAGTAATTAAAATTTGGGGCGTAACAGGTGCCATCTCACCGTTAGGACTACCATGGTGCTGCCTAAATTAGCACCGAGACGTGTAAGCTCAGTTGAGTATGGTACCAGCCGAGGTAAGAGTTGCAACCATCTCATTTGGTTGGCAGTGAGTAGGGTGTTATCAAGATAGGCATTATCCTTGGGAGTGTGATTCCTAAGAGGACTCTGCTAAGGAGAGTTAGAATCCTATAAGGATTGTGGCAGGCGAAATCTATAAAAACTCATGACAGGACCCATGCAAAGGTATCACAATTCTTACTCTCAAATACACAGAGTTTTTTTGTCTATTGTCTATTTTGCTAACTTAGGCATTAGAGAGGTTTCCGACACACACTTGCCGGCTAGCTCACGTTGGTGTTTTCAGGTAGTAAAGCAATGACGTTTGGAGGAGTGCAAACTTGATCAATAAGATTATACGAGAAGATTATTATGTGCTCGTACAAAATCTTACAAACTCACCCTTTGTAAAATGAGAGATTTTAAGAAATTTTATAAATTTAATCTTGGGTAATTTTATTTACATACCACTAATCCTCTCAATACACATAATTACTTAGTAAACACACATAATAATTTTTAGGGTTTAAAAATATCTTAGGTTACACCTTAACTTTCCATTACTAGCCCTAAGATAATACACCATCTGTCTGTTTGAGTGCACATCACAACCTACACATAAATATCTCTATCTTCAGAATACCAGAGACCTCTATCTTCAAAACACCATAGATCTCCATTGTCGGTGTTGAAGATCTTCATTGCCTGCAGAGGGTTTCATTCAGCTAGTGTATTCTTGTCATTTTAGATCTCTATCGTCACCGTCGTTTCGCCGTTGGCTTACTAGTGCATTGTCGTCATTTCAAATCTCCATCTTCACCATCGTCTCGCCATTGTTTCGCTGGTGCATTGTCGGGGTTGAAGATTTATCATTCTCACCCTTGATTCACACCTTTGATTCTCACCTTGATATGTTTTTCCTATCTTCTTTTCATTTGGTTACCGATTCAACTCTCATAGCAATTTCTATTTCAAGTTTGGCTCAATTCTGGTTATCTAAACATAATATTATCATACAAAAAAATAAAATCAAACAAATTGAATATGTTCAAAATATTTATTTTGAATAAAATAAATATGTTCATACTTTATATGCTGAACAATTTCAACTCGTTCAGACTTATTATGTTGGACATTGATTAAATTTTGTATGTTATCTATTTATTTATTTTTTGTAAATGTTGAATACATCAATTTTTTGTATAAAAAAAAAAGGAAAAAGAAAAAAAAGAAAAAAAGAAAAGAAAAGAAAATATACAAAAATAAATTAAATTATTGAATTGAATTAAATTTAATTTAATTTGATAAATGAAATTCTTAAGGAATTAAAATGTTCAATTTTATATATATGAACATTTATAATTTGGTCAGCCGTAATAATTTGAACAAAATTGTTTTCTTCGAATAAAAATAATCAAATATTATGTAAAAGTTCAACTCTGATTATCCGAATATATGATGAACAAAGTCGTCTTCCCAATAATTATACGAATGAGATAAACAAAAAATTAAAAAGCTAAGTATTAAACTGATCTTTTTATTGTTGCATTGTTCGAAATCAACAATATCAGTGTCATCAATAGTGTGTAAATCTTCAAAAACAATGGATTTTTATATTTTTAAACCTTAAATCTTCAAAACCAATTGATTTCAATACTCTTAAACCCTAAAACCAATTGATTTCAACATTCATAAACCCTAAATTTTCAAAACCAATTTATTTTGGATGTTTTATTTTGGATGTTTATGTCTGTAGGTGATAATGATGTGTAAAGAGTATTTTGTATTTTTATATATGAAATGTTTAAATGAGTAAAATACACCCGTGTATTATCCTTAATAGTCTTTTCATTTGAGGATATTATTGAAATATAAATTTAATCTGTTAATGATATGTACTAAGAAAATTAATGTGTAAATAGAATTTCCCTTTAATCTTAATTAAACTAATATCATGATATTTATACACAAATAAACACAATTTATTTTATACTTCCAAATACCATCATATTAAAAATCAAATCATTTAATTTCTGCATACTCATCATCTCAATCAACTTGCAATAATTAATAAAACCTACAAAGTGCTGATACTGCCACCTAGACAATTTGGTACAAAAGTGAGCAATACCACTTTAGTACTAAAGTGGGAGCTTTAGAGCATCACTAATGATGTGGCACAGTGGCCTCTACCAAAGTGATGTGATGTTTTAGCTTGAGTTTGTTTGTTTTTTTTTTTTTTTTTAGCTCATTAGAGCTATTAGTGGTTCAAAAATTAGTGGAATGAATCACCACTCTAATAGAGATTCTTACCAAACATAAGTTCACAATCTTCAAAATGATTTAAATTGTTTATATCACTGTCAGACATAACCCTAAAAAAAAAATTAAATATATTAATGATCAACATATCAATAAAGATTGTGAAGGTCCTCCTTTGTGAGTCCAAACATTTTCCTATCACTTTCAGATTATACTTACCAAATTGGTTTAGTATTCCATATGATAGGTCACAAATTGATTTGCATCCCGAAACGCTTGATATCATCCAAACATTTTCCTATCACTTTCAGATTATACTTACCAAATTGGTTTAGTATTCCATCTGATAGGTCACAAATTGATTTGCATCCCGAAACGCTTGATATCATCTGAGGGGTCACCATAGTCAATGACAAACAAATATATATCGTTTTGATATTCAAATTCGATCACTATAGTATTACTGTATATCACTTCAAAAATCACGTGAGTCTCTTTTAATTGAAGGGTTGACAAAGATGTCATTTCAAAATAATAATAATAATAATAATAATAATAAAAATAAATAAAATTTAAACATATGTCTACTTAGAGTAAGTGATAAAAAATAAAGGAATTTTATTTTAGTGTATGTTTAAAAATATACTTTTAAATTAGTGATAAATTTTATGAATATTAAAAAATAAAATCATAAATTTTTTTTATGAATACATAATTAATTTGGGTAAGTTACACTGGCCTCCCCTAAGGTTTACCTTAATTACAGGGACCTCCTCTACAGTTTCAAAAATAATACAGACCTCCCTTACTTTTGAAACTAATATACAAAGGCTCCCTTCTGCTATCTATCCGTCCAAATTTAAATAGATTATGCTGATGTCATCCATAATTATTCTTCAAATTCAAATACTACCCTTCAGGGGAGGTAAGTGTAATTTACCTATATATATATAAACACACACATTCTATCTCTCTTCCCTCTCACTCTCTCTATGTGCTCTGCATCTCTCTCTCTCTCTCTCTCTCTCTCTCTCTCTCTCTCTCTCTCTCTCTCACACACACATCGGAAGTTTCTGCCGCTGTGTTGGACCCAAGGGGAAACCCTAGCTCTGACTCTTATCGGAAGTTTCTGCCGTTGTGTTGGACCCAAGCGAAAACCCTAGCTCTGATCGACGTCTACCGCAAGCAGTGGTACGCTCTCCGACAGGGCTACCTCCAGACTGACAACTGGGACGCAGTGGTTGCCACCGTCATCCTCCGCTACCCCAACACCTTCCCTTCTAAAACCTCTGCCCAGTGCCGCCACAAGGTAGTGGAAATGCAACATGATCGGCAATCCAGAGCTCAACAGCTTGGAATGCGACTTCGAACTGGTCGCATGTTCTTATTTTTTTCCTTATTTTTTTTTTTTTTTTGGTTTTATTGTTGTATAAGTTGCTTGATAACTGTTTGTTGACATACAATTGTGGTCGTGGAACTGATCGAACTTTTTGCTTGAATTGGTTCACTATTGAAAATGAAATAGAAAAATAAAATTGAAAAAGCTAAGTTTAGGTGAGGATGAGTTGGTTCACTATGCATATATGCATATATGTGTATATATATATATATATATATAAGTAAAATTGGAGAAGCTGAGTTTGGGTGAGGGTGAGTTGGTTCACTGTGTACATATATATATATAGAAAAGTAAATTAGAGAAACTGAGTTTGTGTGAGGGTGAATTGGTTCACTGTGTGTATATATATATATAGAGAGAGAGAGAGAGAACAGGGGTGAGAGTGAGTTGTTTCTTCCTTTATGGTCGGACTGGTTTTTGGATAGTTGCTTCTTGAAAATTTTAATCTTTGTTGTGATATATGATATTGGGTATTTGAAATTAATTTTCAATCTCTTAATTTCTATTCTTTTTAGATCTTTCTTGGAGACTCTCTCTGTCTCTCTCCCCAATTCATTTCTTTTTTTATTCAATTTGTTCATGTTGTGATTAACCTAAAAATGAATTTTTGATTAGGATTACCAAATTGAATTTTTCTATGTGTTTGATTTGGTGTTTGTTGTGATTTAGGGATCTGCCAAGCTGAGAGAAAGAGAATGGGGGTTGAAGGGTAGTTGTGCCTTTTCACAATATGGTTCAAGGGTATTATGGTCAATTCAGCTGTCAAGTTAACGTTGTTCATGTTCTTTTAACGGGAAGGGGGAATCTGTGTATTATTTTCAAAAGTCGAGGAGGTCAATGTTATTTTTGAAATTATAGGGGAGGTCCCTGTAATTAAGGTAAACCTCATGGGAGGTCAGTGTAATTTACCCAATTAATTTTTGAAAACTCCATTGGCATATAATTTTTCAAAAGAAAAAAAAAATCACGTAAACAATTCAATTGAAAAAGAAAAAGAAAAAGCGCACTAAAATTTACCTAAAAGTGAATAATCTTCTCATCAATATCAGCGCTATAATAGTTTTGGAGTTATATTAGCAAAATAAGGTTCAAAATCACTCTTGTATCAGCCTGACTACATCAAAATTAAATTTAATATTATTATAGTGTATCGCTTGATGTAGCGATACATTGTTCACATGTTATACAACATTTTATTATTTATTCTAGATAATGGCAAGAGAAAGGATGACAACCGATCAGACATCCTACCAAACAACCAGCTGCTACACCAAATCTTCATATACCACCAAATTTGCTTTGTTTTCCTAGGGTCCAGCAGATCATGTGCAAAATGATCCAGTATATCATTTACCTTAGAAAAAATTAAATAAATAAAAATAAATATTTTACAAAATTAAATTTTTGAGAATAGACAGACTCATATACTGTATACATGTAGAAAAATGTTAGGTAAAATATAAAAATAATTTTTTAGTTATAATTTGATTAAGAATTTGCTAAGTTTAATGTGGATGCTATTACTTTAGAACTCGGATTACCTTAAACCGTATAGAAAACCCTAGGCAAATGAATGGGAGGGTGATGCTATGGTACATTTGGATGAACCATACATCAGTTATGAGGATATGTGATTTTATATTATAACTAATATCATATAGATCATAACCATTATCATATTAACTCATAACTTAGTTATATTTAGTTATTCATACATACCATATTATCTCATAACTACCATATAACTAAATTATTTTAATAATTTAATTTTGAATTGGCAATCAGTGTAACCGATTACCAAAAAGAGGGCAAAGGAAATCAGAGGAGTCTAGGGGCCCCAACATCACATACCTCATAACTACTAGTCACATATCTCATAACCAACTTCATATATCTCATAACCACTAGTCACATATCTCATAACCAACACATTTTTTGCATAACCAACATCACATATCTCATAACCACTAGTCACATATCTCATAACTAACACCATTAACCACACCACTTTGTTCATAACCAATATCACATATCTCATAACCATTGATCACATATCTTATAACTATTACCCGCATGAATCATAACCACATCTCATTACCAACCCCTTTGAGTCAAAACCAACATCACATATCTCATAACCACTAGTCATATATCTCATAACTAACAATCCTTTTGCTCATAACTACACCATTTTGATCATAACCAATATCTCATATCTCGTAACCACTAACACATATAACATAACCAAACACCCTTTGACACCACTTTGTTCATAACCAAAATCACATATCTTATAATCACTAATCAAATATCTCATAACCATTACCCACATATCTCATAACCAACATCACATATATCATAATTACTAATCACATATCTCAAAACCACACCACTTTGATCATAACCAACATTGCATATCTCAAAACCACTAATCACAGATCTCATAACTAAACACCCTTTGACTTATACCTACATCACTCTGCTCATAACCAAAATCACATATCTAATAATCACTAATCATATATCTCATAACCTTTACCTACTTATGTCATAATCACATCTCATAACCAACATCACATATATCATAACCACTAACCACATATCTCATGACCATTACTCACATATAGGGGTATAAATTTGGCCCCCAGGCTCACAGCACACCCCAAGTCCAGAAATTACTCTCTCTCTCTCTCTCTCTCGTTTAGGCTAAAGAAAGGGTCTAGGGATTTGTCAAAAACAATTAATGAGGGAATTTTGATTTTGACAAAATTTGAATATTTGTTCCAAATTTTTGGAGAACATGGGGCCGAAATTATGTAATAATTATTATAAAAAACAAAATTAAAACATTTATGAATAGAACCTTATAATAAAATAAATTATTAATTTATAACTTTGTCAATTTATTTTTTTATTTATTTTTAATATAAATCCTTCATCTATTTTTATTAAGTAAAATTAATAAAAAAAAATTATTTTACTCATCAACTACAAAATATATAATCACACCATTAATTGGCGTAATAAAAATATTTAAAATTTTAAAAACCACAAATATCATAATCAAGTCATAAAGTTTTGTAATATAAAACACAAAATACATAACGCCATCACTAATTGGCGTAACAAAATTGTTTAAAATTATAGAAAATCACAAATGTCATAACTAATTCCCAAAAATTATGTAACTATCCACTAATTGGTGTAACAAAAACATTTAAAATTTTAAAAACCACAAATGTCATAACCAACTCACAAAATTTAATAACATCAACTACAAAATACGTAACTGTACCACTAATTGCCATACTAAAAATAATCAAAATTTTTACAAATCACAAATGTCATAACCAACCCAAAAAATTTCATAAATCAATCACAAAATGCGTAACGACACAACAAATTGATGTAGTAAAAATATCTAATTTTTTTATAAACCACAAATATTGTAATCAAGCAACAAAGTTTCATAACAATTATTATAAAATGACTAAACAAATCACTAAAAATCTTAGAATCACCAATCGGGATCTCTCATAATACAGAGAAAATAAAATATAATGACAATCATTAAATAATTTAATCAACGACTTAAAGTCATGGGACAAAAAATGAGAGCTAGAGAAGATTAGCTAATAGAGCGAGAGGAAAGAGAATATGAGAAAGAGAGACTGAACGTGCTTATCGCATGTGAAAATGACGTCAAAGGTGATGTCGTTTCTGATAAGGAACATCGGATATCTACAATAACAGTAAAGAATGAGAGAGATGCTTGAGGGATGAAGAGGACAAAGATAGCAGAACAGTACAACAAAATGTGTAATATTCATTTTTCAACAGTTCTATAACACATGTACAAATTGATGATAACAAAACCTTTCAAATCATAACTACGGCCAAAGGTTTGTGTATGTATGACACATTAATGTGAAAGAGCTAGAGTTTTAAGATAGATGCATTTACTAGATAGAGAAATATCACCAAAATGAATAGTGTTGAAATAGACAAAGAGAGTAGTGAAGAGTTCAAAGATCTATTGCAGAGACAGGAGTAGAGAGAGGAAGAATCTAGTGAAGAAGTACTATCAACAATGGTCGTTCCATAATTTGAGCAACAAAGAAAAGTTTGAGTAAGAAATAGAGAGAGCTCAGGCACAACTAGGACAAATCAAGGGAAAGAAAATAGAGTAGAGAAAAAAATGAAGAAAAGTTAGGGAAAAAAACTTAGGAAAAAATTTATTTAGTAGAACAAAATAAAATCACGTCAGTAGATAATTTTTTTCAACATGTTTTAAAAGTATATCGTTTGTATATTACTATTTCTATTATATTTAATGAAGATACTATGACTAAAAATAAATCTAAAATAGAGATAGGTGATCAATTGCAATTGTCACTTAGGAATGACACTTCAAAATTAATTGAGAGAGTTGAGAGTTCAGAGCTAATGAGAGTTTAAGAGACAGAATTGTTTGTGAGAAATAAAATGAGAGAGGGGTGGTATTTATAGGACTTGGGAGAGAGGGATTAATTTATATATATAAATAAAATAAAATAAAATTGGTTGTTAGTGGAATTAACAGTTATAAGACTGTTTCAATTTTTTTTTATTTTAAATTTTTGACCGTTGCACTAACAGGGGGCAGGGAGCCGTTGGGGTTGGTTCGGGGTTGAGCTCACAAGATAGGTCACACTCCATAACACACCAGAGTCAGGCCGGGCTCTAGAACACATAGCCCAGGGTCTTAGGTTGGGCTTAGGCTCAGGCCTAGTTGGGCCTACCCAAGGTGCGACTACACTTGGGCTGTGCCGCAAGCTCGTGGGCCAAATTTACACCCCTATATGTGGATAGTAGTTATGAGATATGTAATTAGTGGTTATGATATATGTGATGTTGGTTATGAGGCAAATGGTGTTGGTCATGAGATGTGGTTATGACATAAGTGGGTAAAAGTTATGAGATATATGATTAGTGATTATTAGATATGTGATTTTGGTTATGAGTAGAGTGGCGTAGCTATAAATCAAAGGGTGTTTGGTTATGAAATATGTGATTAGTGTTTATGAGATATGTGATGTTGGTTATGATCAAAGTGGTGTGGTTATGAAATATGTTATTAGTAATTATGATATGTGCGATGTTGGTTATGAGATATGTGAGTAATGGTTGTGAGATATTTGATTAGTGATTATAAGATATGTGATTTTGGTTATGAACAAAGTGGTGTCAAAGGGTGTTTGGTTATACTATATGTGTTAGTGGTTATGAGATATGAGATATTGGTTATGGTCAAAGTCGTGTGGTTATGAGCAAAATGGTTGTTAGTTATGAGATATGGACTAGTAGTTATGAAATATGTGATGTTGGTTATGACTCAGAGAGGTTGGTTATGAGATGTGGTTATGATTCATATAGATAATAGTTATGAGATATGTGATCAATAGTTATGAGATATGTGATATTGGTTATGATCAAAGTGGTGTTGTTAAGAGCAAAAGGGTGTTAGTTATGAGATATGTGACCAGTGATTATGAGATATGTGATGTTGGTTATGACTCAAAGGGGTTGGTTATGAGATGTGGTTATGAAATGTGTGATTATGGTTATGAAATATGTGATATTAGTTATGAATAAAATGGTATTGGTTATGAGATGTGGTTATGACTAAGTTATGATCAATTTGATTATAGTTGTAAAGAAATATGATTTTGGCTCATAACTATAAAAAGTGACCTGTTTAGCAGGTCACTTTTAATAATATGGCTCAATCTTAACCATTAATTTTTTATGTATCGTACATTTTTTAACAAAATGTACTATACCCAAGTAGGCCAGGTAAAGCTGACGAGAAACTAGTATAAAATAAAAGGGTACTTACATGTAGGACCTAATAAGTGAATTTATTGTCTAATAGGCCTTATGGAAAAAATTTGTCATAAAAAACATTACTAATTGTAAGTTTTAACGACAATTTATAAAAATCATGACAAAAAAAAGAGTCATTAATTGTCAATTTTTAGCGACGTATGTAAAAAATTGTCACAAAAAAATTATTTTTAACGATAATTTTACTAAGACTTATTTTCAATAATACTTAATAAGAATTAAGTTTAACTATTAAGACTTATTGATAATTTATCCTAAAATTTATAAATAGACCCAGCACTCCAAATTCAACTTCCAACAGCTCCCTTTGTTTTGTGTTCACCTGCCTCCTCAGACTCTCTCTCTCTCTCTCTCTCTCTCAATATGGGAAAGAAACTTGTCAAATAATGCGTGGTAATCGTCTCTCTCTCATCTTGATTTTGTGCTTTTTGTTGTTGTTGTTGTTGTTGCTGTTGTTGTGTGTGACTCACTGATTTGAGTTGTGGAATTAGGTGGACACGTTCACCAACTCACCGTTCAAAGGAAACCCGGCGGCTGTATGTTTGTTGGATGAAGAGAGAGACGATGATGAGTGGTTTCAAACTGTTACTAGTGAGTTCAACCTCCCCATCACCTGTTTCTTGACTTTGATTACTGACTCCGAGTCGGAGAGTCATGACTTGTCCCACTCATCCACAAACCCTCGGTTTCGCCTCCGATGGTTCACTCCAGTTGCCCAAGTCACTTCACCATCGTTGAAAGTTTGAAAAAAATATAGAACTGTTTGTTTTCTAAATGATATGTTTGGTTGCTGAGAAATCGTATGAAAAAGAAGAGAAAAAAAAATGAAATATAGCATCCAATTCCCGACCTGAATTGCGCAATCTTCTAATTTGGCTACTCAAATTACTTATAATTGTCGACTTAGTTTTTTTGGCATTAGATTTCATTAAATTTTGATTGATTAATTTCAGATTATTACTTGCTTTCTTTTCAACTTAATCTGAAAATATTTATACAATCCTTCATCTACATTTTTATCAAATTCATATTTGATGAAAAAATTGGCTAAAACTGTGTTTGAACCATTTCATCAAATTTGTGTGAAATCGAGGGAGATTCAATTTTTTTACCAAGTCAAAGATGAACCAAATCCTTCGTCAAAGTTCTCAAGTCATATTTTTACTCAAATTAGAAGAAATTTTAAAAAGATTAGAGATTGGAGAATTTTATATATATATATATAATAAAATATGGTTAAAACAGATTTTTGAGATAAGTTTGGAATTTTTCAAAAAAGAGATATAAGGATTGAAGTATATCATATCAGGCTTTTAACTAAATTTTTACTCAAATTTGATATAAAAAAAATTGATGAAAAAAAAAAGTGCAAGGACTGGAAATGCTCTCATACATCACAAAGTGTGATAATTGAGGATTGTGTTTCAATAACTAAGTACATGGTAGTGAGTAATTTAATCTGGACACAATTTTCCATGTCTACTTGCAGGTTAAACTTTGTGGTCATGGAACATTGGCAACTTCACACTTTCTATTCACTTCTGGTTTGGTAAATGCAGATAAAATTGAGTTTCTGACACTGTTTGGAGTTTTGATTGCTAAAAGAGTTCTAGAATCACAAGATTGCATCTTAATTGAGTTGGATTTGCCAATAGTTCCACTTTCTGATTTTGACTCTGTTGAGGTTCCATCTATTTCTAAAGCCTTGAGTGGTGCTTCTGTGATTGACTTAAAGATTACAATTACTAAAGAAGACCTCATTGTATGCATTTCTTTTGCGCTCTTTTCTTAATTATTCATAGTTATGCAACTTTGTATTTGAAGTAAATGATTAAAAGGGTGTGCAAATCATGCCAAAGGTGAGGTCAAGTGATCGTTCAATTTTAGAATTAAATGGTGGGAATGATGTGATTTCTAAGATATTCTGAGTAATTCTCTTCAAACTTTAGTGTGTTCATGGATGGATGTCTCTCAGAGAGGGAAGTCAACTTCGACTGATATACGGATATTCATTTTGTACTTCAAAGAGAGTGAATGTAAATGCATTTTGGCACGTTGTGCTCCCATCATGAAAGGCTGTTACAAATCTACAACCCCAATTTGATGAAACACAATGATGCCCTGGAAGGGCAGTCATTATTACAGGGCCTGCTCCCCCTGGATCCATGTTTGACTTTTTTAGTCGCGTCTTCAGTCCTAAAATGGAGATCAATGAGGTAATATATTATTGGCATTTTGTCCCAAATTACCTCACAATTTAAATCAGTTCCTTTCATCTTTTTAGGTGTCTCTTGGTTAAGTGGGAACATATGTTCATAATAAGGAAAGCTGATGAAAAAAAAAATTAAAATAACGTATCAAACATAATCCTCCATTGCTGGATGACTAATGGTGATACTCAGATTATAAAGAACTCTCATTAGAATTGATTGCTGCTCCTTCATATGTTGCTACAATTTTTCAGGATCTTGTTATTGGTAGTCCACATTGTGCCCTAGCACGTTATTGGTCAAAAAAGCTGGGGAAATGTGATTTTGATGCAAATCAAGTACTCTCTCTCATGCGCGCTCGTGCAGTTGTGCCAGTTGTGTTCTTTCTTCATTCATTCATTGTATTGTATTGTATTGTATTGTTTACTTGGCATAGGCATCAGCTAGAGGTGGCATACTGAACCTCCATTTAGATGAAAAGACTCAGAGAGTACTACTTCGGGGGAAAGCCATTACTGTAATGGAAGGTTCTCTTTTGGTTTAACTAGGAATTGCCCCATCTTTGCTTGTATGAATCAACTGAAATAAAAGGCTGTTAATGTTTGGAAGGCTTGCTTTGAATTTTGATTGACGCGTTTGCTGTCAAAGTTAATGTTACTCCTTGTAAGTTTTGTACTAGACATCTTTTGTAAAATTACATAAATTTGTATATTTGCTATCTGTAATGGAAATTCTCTTTCTTGTTATCTTTGACTATTAGATCAAAACTTGTGTAACTCTAACTAAAGATCTTCAAAACAATTCCTGAAATCGCATAAGAAGGGCTTTTTTTTCCTTCCCTCTCTTTCTTTTGATTAGTTTGATTGTATTTTCTTTAACTCTGCTCTTCATAAAATTGACATAGCAATAAGAAATATTTTGTGAGATATAATCTTCATTTGAAATAGCAGTCAAGTTGATCCAAGAGAGGGCTAAATGTAAACTCTCCTTGTAACTGTGGTTGAAGACTCGAGATTTCCTTCTACAAAGGTGCAATATGTCACATACCGACTCATTGGGGATGCGAGTTCTATACCAAGCACCTTGCAAGCGCATTAGTTTGTGAGCGGCAAGGCAAGCAGGGTAGATCTTTATCACATCTCCTAGGTTGGTCCATAGGCATAATTCACGGGGTATGCAGTACCACTCGTGGAGCCGACTTCTCAGGAGGATAACAAGCGCCTAGTCTGTGACAAGTGGTATTAGAGCCAACCTAGGAGCACTGTGATGGGGACGGTACGTGGGACTTATACCAAGCACCTTCATTGTAGGGTCCGCACCAAGGGTGGTGTCCGCACAGGACAGGTTCACATGAGTAGGGGAACGGACAAGCATGGAGGCATGGATGGAAATGTTCCCCTGACGTGAGCGTCAGGGACTGGTGGTGATAGTATGTCACGTACCAACTTATTGGAGGTGCTAGTTTTACACCAAACACCTTACAAGCGCATTAGTTTGTGAGCGGCAAGGCAAGCAGGTAGATCCTATCTTATCTCCTGGGTTGGTCCATGGGCATAATTCACGGGATATGCAGTACCACTCGTGGAACCGATTTCTTAGGAGGATGACAAGCGCCCAATCCATGACAAATAGCTCCATATCTCATACTCACAAAGAAGAAAATCAGTATGTAGTGCCATGGCCAATACTAATCCTCTTTCTTTGTGTTTGTGTTTGAGCTCTGGTTATGTTTGTCTGTTATTCCTTTGAAAATAAAAAAATTGCTAAACAAAATTGTTGGCAAGACCCAGTAACGGAAACCTACCAAATCAAATTTGTACTAATTCAGTGCTTACTCTGTCAACTAGACCATTAGATACAAAAGTCAGGAATATCACTTTCAGTCCAGATTCTGATAATACTATCAATTTTTTGTGTAGTAGTTGATATGTCACCATAGTATTAACTTTTTATATTCAGATTTAATCACTGTAGTATTTATTACATAGTCTTACTTTAAAAATCATGCAAGACTTTTTAATTTGAAGGGTTGGCCACCTACTTCATCTGAAGTTTGTTTAGAGGGTTATACTAATCTACTTTATGAACAGTGAAAAAGTAAAGAGACTTGTATCATTTGCCATTCATTAAAAAAAACTCAATATTTCTTATTCTTTCTGTTTCAAATTTTTTGTAAATTTTCACTATTTTAGATATTCAAAAGAATCATTTATATTTTCTACTTTATTCTATTTTGAACAATTTAAAAAAATTTATCTACAAGTATTAATTGAATTTTTAATTTATGTGTATCTGTTTCAAAATATTAGTCTCTTATTTTATTTTTCATTATTCTAAAATATTAGATCATTTTAAAAAATTACGAACCAAAAGAACATAAATTTTCCTATTTTGCCATTTTTTAAATTCATTAATAATAGTTTTGACGTGTAATAATTGTACTACCAAAGGATAGTTTTGAAAAGTTAATGGGTGTGTTTGGTTTATGTTTTGAGATAATAAATGGGGATCAATGAGGTAATAAATTGGCATTTGGTCCCAAATTACCTCATGATTTAAATCAGTTCATTTCATCTTTCTAGGTGTCTCTTGATTAAGTGGGAAAATTTTGTTTATAATAAGTAAATGAAAGCTGATGAAAATAAGGGGAAAAAAAATTACAATTTAAAATTATAGATCAGACACATTCCTCCATTGCTGGATGACTAATGGTGACACTCAGATTATAAAGGACTCTCATTCAATAGTTTTCTAACTGTAATAGAGTTGATGGATGCTCCCTCATATGTTGTTGCCAAGGCTGGGGTTGCGGTCGCTGTAACGGTGGCGGTGGCGCGGTGGCGGTTGCAGGGTGTAAAGGTCGTAAGGTAATGGTTGCGGTAATCGGAATCGTAAATTTTTTTTTATTTTTTGCACAATTTAAAAAAACTTACCGATACGCATATTTTTTTTCTATGATCATATTTATTGAGTTTTAAAATAAATATTGATCAATTTTTGTAAATTTTTAAGTATGATCCAATATATTTCATATTTTTAAATCACTATAAACTGAGTTTTTTACATTTTATTTTAATAATTAATGACTTTATATTTTATAAAAAATCAATCACTAACTATTATATATAAGATAAACAATGACAAAAGTAAGAGAATAAATAAGAGCCTAAATATATATATATATACAAATTTTAATCAAACCAAATAAATAATAACCACGCTTATTATTATTATTATTATTATTATTTTTTTTTCAAACAATATATAGATAGACACACATAAACAAAATGGTTGAATGATAGCAGCTAAATAGAATAGCGTAGGTCTTACAGTTTCAACAAATTAATAACATGTTCTTCATCTTCCCTCTTCTCTCTCCATCTCTTGCTCCTCCATCTTCCCTCTTCTCTTTCTATCCCTCTTCCTCCATTTTCAGCTTTTTTTTTGTGTGTGTTTTTTCGAAAGAAGAGTTTGGAACCGTTACGTAACGGTGTGTAACAGGCCGTTACGGCTGTTACGGCACCGTTATGACCACTACGGCAGCCGCCACGGCCGACACACCTGTAAATCTCAATCACATTGCAAAAGCGGCTTTAACGGGTGGTGGTAACCACTACAACCGTTACGTAACGGCATTACGTAATGGTTTGGCTGCTTTTTAAAACCTTCGTTGCTGCTATTTTCAGGATATTGTTACTGGTAGTGCACATTGTGCCCTAGCAGGTTATTGGTCAAAAAAGCTGGGGAAATGTGATTTTGCTGCATATCAGGTACTCTCTCTCTCTCTCTCTCTCTCTCTCTCTCTCTCTCTCTCTCTTATGCGCGCTCGTGCAGTTGTGCCAGTTGTGTTCTTTCTTCATTCATTAATTGTATTGTATTGTTTACTTGGCATAGGCATCAGCTTGAGGCGGCATACTGAATCTCCATTTAGATGAAAAGACTCAGAGAGTACTACTTCGGGGGAAAGCCATCACTGTAATGAAGGTTCTCTTTTTGTTTAACTAGGAATTGCCCCATCTTTGCTTGTGTGAATCAATTGAAATAAAAGGTTGTTAATGTTTGGAAGGCTTGCTTTGAATTTTGATTGACCCGTTTGCTGTCAAAGTTAATGTTACTCCTTGTAAGTTTTGTACTAGACATCTTCTGTAAAATTACATAAATTTGCATCTTTGCTATCTGTAATGGAAATTCTCTTTCTTGTTATCTCTAACTATTAGATCAAAACCTATGTAGCTGATACAAAATTCTAACTAAGATCTTCAAAACAATTCCTGAAATCGCATAAGAAGAATTTTTTTTTTTTTTTCCTTCCCTCTTTTTCTTTGATTAGTTTGATTGTATTTTCTTTAACTCACTCTTCATAAAATTGACATAGAAATAGGAAATATTCTGTGAGATATAATCTTTATTTGAAATAGCAGTCAAGTTGATCCAAGAGGGGGCTAAATGTGAACTCTCCTTGTAACTTTGGTTGAAGACTTGAGATTTTCTTCTGCAAAGGTGCAATAGTTCCATATCTCATACTCACAAAGAAGAAAATCAATATGTAGTGCCATGGCCAATACTAATCCTCTTTCTTTGTGTTTGTGTTTGAGCTCTGGTTATGTTTGTCTGTTATTCCTTTGAAAATAAAAAAATTGCTAAACAAAATTGTTGGCAAGACCCAGTAACTGAAACCTACCAAATCAAATTTGTACTAATTTAGTGCTTACTCTGTCAACTAGACCATTAGATACAAAAGTCAGGAATATCACTTTCAGTCTAGATTCTGATAATACTATCAATTTTTTGTGTAGTAGTTGATATGTCACCATAGTATTAACTTTTTATATTCAGATTTAATCACTGTAGTATTTATTACATAGTCTTACTTTAAAAATCATGCAAGACTTTTTAATTTGAAGGGTTGGCCACCTACTTCATCTGAAGTTTGTTTAGAGGGTTATACTAATCTACTTTATGAACAGTGAAAAAGTAAAGAGACTTGTATCATTTGCCATTCATTAAAAAAAACTCAATATTTGTTATTCTTTCTGTTTCAAATTTTTTGTAAATTTTCACTATTTTAGATATTCAAAAGAATCATTTATATTTTCTACTTTATTCTATTTTGAACAATTTAAAAAACTTTATCTACAAGTATTAATTAAATTCTTAGTTTATGTGTATCTGTTTTAAAATATTGGTCTCTTATTTCATTTTTCATTATTCTAAAATATTAGTTCATTTTCAAAAATTACGAACTAAAAGAACATAAATTTTCCTATTTTGCCATTTTGTAAATTCATTAATAATAGTTTTAAAGTGTAATAATTGTACTACCAGATGATAGTTTTGAAAAGTTAATAGGTGTGTTTGGTTTGTGTTTTGAGATAAATTTTCAAAAAAATTTTTGGGTAGAGTTTAGAATTTTTTTTGGTTTGTTTAGTTGTATATTTTGAAAATAGTTTTAGAGTTTGGGATGATTTGATATTTTGTTGTAGTTGAGTAAATATGTGTGAGAGAAAAAGTGATCGAGAAGGAAAGAGGAGAGAGAAACAATGATTGATTAATGTGTAGGAGTGAGAGTGATTTCAAAAAAAAAAAAATTCAAAAAATTTGAACCAAACAAAATTTTAAAAAAATTTATCATAAATTGTTTCTTGAGATACAAACCAAACAAATTTTTGAAGTCAAATAATTGTACTATAAAAAAAAAAAAAAAGATTAATATTATGAGACAAAAAAGTACATAAATACATTATTTAGAGCATCTCTAACGTTGTAACTTTTTTTTTTCCACCACATTTGAGTAAAAATTTGACTAAAAACTCCATCAAATATCATGTGCTCCAACAGAGGATTTTGAACTTTCATCAAAACACCTGTCGACTGGACAGACAACCGGGCAGATGTTTGACCGGACAGACAACCAGGCAAATGTTTGACCGATCGGCCAGCTAGTGTAATTTTTTCACAAATTTTTGTAAGGAGGTAGTCATCTGGAAGGATAATCGACCGGACATCCGTTGTGAAAATAACATGCAGCTCCAACGGCTATGAACAGTAAAATAATGAAAAGTCTCAACTGTCTTTAATTTGGTAAAAGATTTATCATATTCTCAATTTAATATTCATCTGATAAAATGATTAGAGCAACAAAAATGACATTTTTTTCATTAAATTTAAATTTGTAAAATAATAAGTAATACATTGGGGATGGTTTTATTAATATGATTTAAAGACAAAATGCTAAAAATAGGAGGAATTTTTATATGAAAGGAATCACAATAAATAATAAAAGGGAACGTATGACATTTTATTCGTATACAAAAATTACTCTAAGAGCATCCGTATCAAATTAGTTAAAATCATTTTTTAGCTAAATTAATGATACTGTTCATCAAAAATGAGCTGTATCAGTCTCACTACTGTTCATCGCTAATATACGAGTGCTACAGTACCTCACTACAACAAGTCAGGTACTGTTCATTGCTAGTTGTGTGTTACCGAACTTCTGTCCAAAAGTCCGGCCGGTCAACCGGCCAACAGCAAATTTTTTTTTTTTTCCCCCTCCAATTTTACTTGTTGTAAAATATAAAAATTGTTTAGTTCATAACTCATCAATTTAATTATAAAAATAAATAAATAAATAATAAACATTTTAATAAAATTAAATTAAAATAAAGAAATTGATGCAATGAAGTGACTAGCTAAAATGAAAAAAACGACTTTTTAAATTATAGTTTGACTAAAATTTTGAAAACCCTGATACGATGCCCTAATAGACGAACGAACGTCGGATGCCCAGCGACCAAACATATCCCAAGTAGGCCAGGCGAGGGAAGCCGCCGTCAAACTAATATAAATAGATGCAGCGCCATGAATTCATCTTCTAAAAGCTCTCTTCGTTTTAGTTAGTACTGAAGATGGGAAAGAAGCCTGTTAATTACTGTGTGGTAATCTCTCTCCTCACTATCATACGCACATTTTGATTTTGTGCTTTTCGTTGTTGTTTTTGTGTGACTCACTGATTCGAGTTGTGAGATTAGGTTGACGCGTTCACTGACTCGCCGTTCAAGGGAAACCCAGCGGCGGTATGTTTGTTGGAGGAGGAGGAGAGAGACGAGGAGTGGTTGCAAGCAGTTGCTAGTGAGTTCAACATTTCCGAGACCTGTTACTTGACTCGGATCACTGAGTCCGAGTCGGAGACTCAAGACTCATCCAACTCAACTACAAGCCCTCGGTTCCACCTCCGATGGTTCACTCCAGTTGCCGAGGTCAGTGGAACATTGAAAAAACTGAACTGTTTCTTTTCTGATATGATCCGTTTGGTTGCTGAGAATATCAGGAAAAAAGCAAAGGAAAACGTAACACTGAATATTTTAATTTGGCAAATTAAATTACTTGTAATTTGATTGATTGATTGATTGATATTTTAGTCAAATAGAGAGTCGTGTTTGAATAGCTAAGTTCATGGAGTGGGTAATTTAATCTGGGCATGGAATTTATGGCTTCTTGCAGGTTAAACTTTGTGGTCATGCAACCTTGGCAGCTGCACACTTTCTATTCACTTCTGGTTTGGTAAATTCTGATAAAATTGAGTTTCTGACACTATCGGGAGTTTTGACTGCTAAAAGAGTTCCAGAAGCCCAAAAAAATGGCAAATTGGAAGATTGCTTTTTAATTGAGTTGGATTTTCCAGTAGTTCCACTTACTGAATTTGACTCTGCTGACGTTCCATCAATTTCTAAAGCATTGAGTAATGCTTCTGTGATTGAATTAAAGAAGACAACTACTGCAGAAGACCTCTTTGTATGCATTCTTTGTTTATTTATTGTTATTCATAATTATGCAACTTTGTATTTTTTGAAGTAAATGGTTGAAAGGGCATCTAAGAAAAAAAAACTATAAATGAAAGAGTGATTGCTCCATTTTAAAATTAAATGGTGGGATGATTTGATTTCGAATTTGGGTGCATTCTCAAACTTTCATGGCAGTATCTCAAAGAGGGAAGTTAACCTGAACTGATATATGGATATTCATTTTGTACTTGCATTTTGGCAGGTGGTGCTCCCATCGGGAAAGGCTGTTGCAGATCTACAGCCCAAATTTGATGAAATACAACGATGTCCTGGAAGGGGATTAATTATTACAGCGCTTGCTCCCGCCGGATCTGGGTTTGACTTTTTTAGCCGCTTCTTCTGTCCAAAATTGGGGATCAATGAGGTAATATATTGGGCATTTGGTCCCAACCCAAACTACCTCGTGATTTAAACCAGTTCCTTTCATATTTCTAGGTGTATTTTGATTAATTGGGAAAACCTTGTTTATTATATGTAAAAGAACAATTCAGACATATTAACTAGTCATGATTTGAAATGAAATTGCCAACACAAAAATGATACAAGACTACATTTTTCCTTGCGGTGTACATTGTCTTAAGTGTCGGATTTTCTACTATAGCACTATAAGAAAAGCTCCATATCTTGACTGTTTGGCATCACTCTCTATTTGTTGAAATGTTTTGAGAGATAATTACCATCCAAACAAAAGGCTATTGCATGACATATTTTTGGCATAATCCTCCTTTGCCGGATTACTAATTGTGATACTCAAAATATAAAGAACTTACATTCAACAGTTTCCCCCATATGTCACTTGCTGTTATGTTTTAGGATCCCGTCTGTGGGAGTGCACATTGTGCCTTAGCAGCCTATTGGTCTAAAAAGCTGGGGAAATGTGATTTTGTTGCATATCAAGTAAAATCTCTCTCTCTTTCTCTCTCACAGTTGTGCGCAGGCGCATCACTTGCTTTTTTTGCCCATTCATTAATTATCTTGTTTATTTGACGTAGGCATCACCTAGAGGTGGCATTCTAAACCTCCATATAGACGAAAAGAGTCAGAGAGTATTACTTCAGGGGAAAGCCATCACTGTAATGGAAGGTTCTCTTTTGGTTTAATTAGGAATTACCCCATCTTTGCATGTATTAAGTAATTGAAATAAAAGGTTGTTAATGTGTGGAAGGCAGGCTGTTAATGTCTGGAAGGCTTGGTTTGAGTTCTGAACGCTTCCAGGTTGACTTTACTCATCGTACTAGACATCTTCTTAAAATTACATTTGGCCCTATTTGAAATAAATGTACCGGATTATTCCCTTTGTATGTCTGCTAAGAATTTCATTCAGTATATAATTCTGCTATGGGAATTCTTTTTATTGTTACCACTGACTAATAGAACACAACCTGTGTAGCTAATGCAAATTACTAAATTAAGATCTTTAAAAGAATTCCTGAAATCACATAAGATGTTTTTCTTTTAATTTGTTTGATTGTATCTTCAACTCACTCTTCATTAATGTGATTTGGAAATAGGAAATATAATCTTTATTTTTTATTGTTTCGCAGTACTGGGATCTATAGCAACAATGGCAGCACCAGCAGTGTGATGACCCTGTCTTGTGTTAAGTTAATTAATCGTGATTATGCTGTGATTATGTGATTAATTTGAATTTGGGTGTTAATTGCATAATTAAGGCCTTGTTTGGCAAGTTAACATTTTAGCCAAAAAGCTAAAAAGTTACTAAAAAAACTAAAAAGCCTATAACCTATACTAAAAAGTCAAAGATTCCCTTTTCTCTCTACTTTTGTATATTTTTTCGTAAAAAGTTAAAAAGTTACCCCAAATATACTAGTTTTTTTTACCTCATATTTTAGCCAAAAAATCAAAAAGTTACTAAAATAGCATGTTCCCAAACGAGGCCTAAGTGTGATTTTGGCCTTATATCTGTTCACTGTAGGAAAATCTATTCAACTTACTATTGTAAACTGAAAATTGAAGGCCTTGTCGATCATAGAAACCGAAATTGACTACGTCATTGTGATTAGCGTAATTTTTAGAGCCTATGGTGAAATTTAATTGAAAACTGATTCGAAACGAATTGATTGGTTTAAACTGGTTGAATTAAGCACCATTACTTAGCCCTAATCAAATTTGATAAGGCAAGCTTATATAAGTGGCCTATTTACACTTATGAGCATTGTTTTTGAGCTCATTTCTCTCCTTTGGCTGAGATTACTCTAGAGAGAGAGAGAGCGTCGGTTGGAGAGAGAGAGAGAGAGAGTGAGTGAGGGCAATTGGAGAATTGAGCAAGAAATTTGAAGATTGTGAAGATTAATTCAAGAACTAGCTAGAATTTGGAAGATTGGAGTTCATAAGTGAGTAATTGGATATGAATTCATGAGTTTGAATTTATAATTTTGTGAATTCAAGCTAAGTGGTAATCAAGAACAAGAATTAACATGAATATGAAGAATTTGAAGTCTATATGCACATGCATGTATAGAATTGTCATGATTTTACATACTCAAGCATGAATCATGTTGAACATAAAGAATTGAACACCAAATTTCACATGCATGCATAATTTTGTGTAGCTTCATGATTTTGAACACCACTTGCACCATTTAAAATGAAATTGAAGTCAATAATTCACATGCATGCAAGATTCATGCAAGTAAGGAGTTTCATTATTTGAGTTTTGAAATTGACAAGAAGAATTTGAAATGGTTTGAGAGATGAACTATGATTTTGGACAATTGGTTTCAAATTACCTATATTCTTATGTTATACAATGTCTTTCCATGCCTTTGTATCAAAAACATGAGTTTTGGGCCTTTGAACATCAAGATTGAGCTTCAAATTCAGTTTTGGAAATTCCAGAATTCGTCAAGTCCGCTCGAGCAGGGAAAGCGCTGCTAGAGCATAAAATGTTAGCTCCCAGAAGTTTTGCAGACATTGATGTCCGCTCGAGCGAGAAGAGTTATGCTCGAGTGTCCAGTCACATGTTTAACTCTCAGCTCGAGCGTTCGAAATCAAGCTCGAGCACAAAAATGAAGTAACCAATACTTTTGCATACCAAAGGGGTCCGCTCAAGCGGAGAGCCCTGTTTCAGAAATTTTAAAAAGTTGTTTTGTGTTTCATTTTCCGTTCTCTTCAATTTCTAAGCACTCTTAGGCATGCATTGAGCTTTGTATATGACCTAAAACAATAAGAAAGAGGCCTAAGAGAAAGAAATAAACTTAGAACGGATTGAATCGTTTGTGACCCAATATGTGTTATGTATTATGTAAGGTCGAGCACAAGAACAAATCCATTGGCAGAACACTGTAAGTAATATCTTAATAAAGATATTTTGAAGTATGCTATTTGTCCAATTGTTTACTCCTATTTGAGTTTCATAGGTTTGTTAATTTGAATTGTGGACAAATATTCGTTATATCATATGATTGGATAAGGTCGTTGGATTACAATTATGATTATGATGTGATTGTGATCTCAAGTACGAATGTGCATTTTATAAATGATTGAGCCAAAGGCCGTTTGACATGAATGATGGGCCAAAGGCCGTTTGACATAAATGATTGGGCCAAAGGCCGTTTGACATGAATGATTGGGCCAAAGGCCGTTTGATGGGAATGATTGGGCCAAAGGCCGTTCGACAAGAGTGAATTGGGCCCGAGGCCGTTTTATATGAATGAATTGGGCTCGAGGTCGTCTGTTAGGAACAAAGTGGGACAGAGGCCGTTTGATATGTTTGGGCTTGAAGTTGTTAATGTACCAGATAGAAACACAGACTGGCCCAAGGCCGTTTGATACGTCTGTTTCAAATTTCATTCATGTACCTTCTTCATTTGATAATTATTCACTAGGCTTTCGCTCACTCTCATTTATGCGTATGCAGGTGAGCAAAGAGATGTCCAAACCCAGCCTCAGTGAAGTATGTGAGGAATGTCAAGTTTTGTGGAGTCAGCCCGAATATTTCACGCACGAGACACCGTTTTGCTTCTTTTGGTTTGCTCTTTTGTTATCTTAGTGAACACGTCGCATCACTTTTGTATATAAGCTTTGATTTGGCTAACTATGATTTGAATGATCCTGTATGTGTAAAATTCTATGTTATGTTCCCAGTGTGGGTTATTAACGAGTATATGTAAGACATTATGATGTGCCATGTAAACACAGCTCTATGGACAAAATTTTTAAGTTTGTTTCCGTTTTAGCCCCTTGACTCTGTTGAAATATGTTTCATTAGGTTTAAGGCCGTAGGTAATCTCTTGATTACTGGTCGGTTATGACCTTAATCCATAGCGGCGGGTTCGGGTCATGACAAGCAGTCTCTAGCAAACTAAAGTTTTGGCCCAACGGGAGATTGTGAATAAATGGATGTCCAATAAAAGGCGAGGCAGTGCATCTTGGTATGATACACGCTGCCCAACTGAATTGAACTCCTTGTATGCCTAAAGCAAGAAAGCCACTATACATTAATGGTAATTTCCCGTTCTTTGAAGTTGCCTTGTGTGAGTGTCCTCCATGCTGGTGTCTTTGATTTAATTAGACACTATACATCTCCTTTGTTTTGTTCATTTATTTAGTTATGCATTCGTTTTTGCAAGGTGTGTACTCAATTAAGATTGATGTAGAACAAGGAAAGGTGTAGCACTTATACCGTTTTAAAACTTTTGGGAAATGCATTTGCATCATTTATTTTATTTTAGAAATCTTTGGTGTTGTTATATCTTGGTTTTGGAGAAGTGCAAATCGATTTGAACTTGTTGGGATTGTTCGTTCACGCTTGTTTACGTTGAAAAGTTGTGTGGGAACATAAAAATCTTGTTCTGGGGTCGACACCAGTCTTGGTGGTGTTCACACCTGCCTTTTGTTGTTGGCCTCAAGGGTCAACACCAGTGTGGAAAGGGTCAACCCTTGTCCTGGAATTGCTTGCTGAAATTTGGTGTCGACACCAGTCTAGGAAGGGTCGACACCTTACCTGTTGCACTCTTTGCTTTTCTGTCTGAAAAGTCGACACCTCTGCTCGAAGGGTCAACACTTGCATGTAATTTTCAACTTTTTGGGTTAGTTTGGGCTCTACTTTTGGGGGTTTTTGACTTGTCTTTTTATATGACTTTAGGGCAATTTTCTACTACTATAAATAGACCCAAACCACTTTCCTCTCATTACTCTTTCCTCCTCTTTTCGTCTCAAACCGTGATTTCTCTCTTCTCTCTCTAAAACTTGACTTTTCGCACCTAGAGTGATCTTTTCACTATGTCCTTTGAGAAAGATTGTAAATCTCGTCAAGGGCTTTCTTTTTATCCGAATAGTTCGTGATTTCGTTGCCGATCAATTTTGGGTTGTCATCTTTTCGCTTCAAGAGGTAGGGATTTCTTTGCTCCTTTCTAATACCTTGTCTATAGATGGATGTGTGGTAGATCTTATTGCATAGAAACCATATTCATTATGGATTTTTTTGAAAGCCATGAAAGGGGATCTAAGGTTTGATATTTGTGATTGGAATTGTTGAGTTGTTTGTTGTTTGGGTTAATTGGGGAAATGATTTAATATGTTTGTGAAGAGAGGGAGGAAAGCCCTAATTTAATATTATTGATTTAATAGATTTAAAAGGGAAGGGAGTTGAATAATCTTTGTATTTTGCTAATATAGGTTGCATAATCATGTTTATATCAAAAGAAAATAAAAAGAGAAGTAATCACGGTGTTGGTATTGTTTTAGACTAATCATGTGAAGTTGAGTTGAGTTATGGTTTTGATACTAATGGAATTGGTTTTGTAAAATAAAGAGGATGGATTTGGTTTCAGTTTTGGTTTTGTAAAATGACGAGAATGAATTTTTAGAAAATGGTTGGAGTTGTGTGGATTGTAAAATAAAGAAAAAAAGTGGTCTTTTTGAAAGAAAATGAAATCATCACCCTTCGTAAATTGATAATGAACTTGAGGTCAGATTTTGGAACTTTTAGATATTACCATTGTTATTGGACTGAAAATCTTGCGAGAATTGGATTTTTGTTTTCCTTTCATATTAGATGTAGAAATGGATAGATATTAATGTAAATGGTGAAGTTGGATATTTGTCATCTCTCACCTATGAAAATATGGATAGTTTATCTATTTTAGAGATTATATATCTGTTTAGAAATATATGTTTTGGGTTATTGGTGGAGGATAACTATGACTGTTGTAGAAATTTCATGAGAATTAGGTGAATTAAAACTAATCTCTTGTTGGTTGTCATTAAATATGACCATGTTTTATATACCTTGTATATGTATGATGTTTGGAAGAAGAAGGGGGATGCACTCCATGTTTAGGAGGTAATAGGAGATGGACTCTATTGAAATTAAGTTGGCTGGAGTGTCCAGGGTGAAAGTCCCGAAACCGCATGTACATATATATATATATGGGTGCCGATTCCCGCGGATGAAATTTTCGTAAAATAGCAAATTAAAGTATTTGTATAATAATTATGTTGATTGAGAACCACTGAGTTTTAGCCTCAGTTAGGTGTCTAAAATGTAATGAATTGGCTCACGAATTGAGATGAAATAAATTAACTTGAAATGAATTGTCATGAAATGAAGTAAGACTAAAATGGCTTGAGGTGTATTTTTGGCCTAGCATTTCGTTATGGGAAGGTGTATCCTTGGTTTACCGGCTTAAGGTAGAGCAGAACTTATTTATCATTATTATCTCAGTGTATCTGTGTATATTATGGATTATGATGGTTATGGTTCTGGAAGGCCGAGTTGCCCCATTCGTTAAGTGGATAGTTGTTGGTTGCTTGTTGTTTTCCCTTTGTACTAAATGTATATATGTACAGATGTGAATGTGTTGGAAACAGACGTAAGTACTGTATTGAGATTGTGAATAATATGAAGGACATCGGATACTTGTGAACATGTTTCAAAAAGGCAAATCAGGTGTAAGTCCAAAAAGTGAGAGACAGCGTAATGGGCTTGTGAAATTGTTTTCAGGAATTTGTTATTGTCATATGAGTTTTGGAAAAAGGTACCAAGAAGGAAAAAAAAGTAAATTGCTTATGTTGTTGAACGAAGTGAATGATTTTGAGAAAAGTTCTTATATAAGTGTGTTTCTGTGTAAAACGTCACATTATGTATATGTTATGATTTAAATCATTCATGATCATAGCTATCTATATGTTGTTATTGTTTGGGATCCCTACTGGATTTTATGTTCATCCCACGTTGCTAATCCTTTTTCTGGTGAACGTCAAGAAGTGTTTCAAGATCGAAGATTTTCTTTATGTGTTGGCCACGGGGGCCCTTTATTTGTGGACAAAATGCCATTGATGTAAAAGGGTTAAACCCTTTCCTTTAATTTAAAAGATGTAAGCCTATGGGCAATTTATTTATTTATTTTTTTTTAACTCATGTTGCATTCACTTCATATTCGAATGAGAGAATCTTTAATAATGGTACTCATTATTGTATTGAATTTCCGTACATGATCTCTAAAATTGTATTATAATAAAGAATTTGGTAATGGTATCCGTTGGCATAAAAAGTGTGTCACGACCCACTCCCCATACCCAAGAGTTAAGCATCGTGATGGTTAATAACTGAAGTTACCTCCGGCCAATTCTTAAACAAATTAGTAAACGCAAGCGGAAAAATATTTAAGTGAGGGTACCAAAATAATCATTGGAACTTCTATTTTTATAACAAAATTTATTGACCAAAAGGCCGATATTTACATATAAAAATACCATAAAAGTGTCGTGTGTGTCTATTCCGCCGTCCCACGTCTAAGACTCTTCTAACTTGCATTGTTTCCTGAAAATTGGAAACAGCTATAAGCACATAGCAAAGTGAGAAATATTATACTAAGAGCATAAGGGCATAAAATCACCATGGATAATTATTGGCTAAACAAAGCTCGATATTAAAATACAGAGTATATAATACGGAAATCATTTGACAGAAATCATATAAACAAAATAATCATAACCACGGTACAAAACCGAACAGAACAGATGTATGGACTTAAGAGGTGGCTCGTACGAACTCTAGAGGTGGCTTCCACCATAGTGTAGCACTTAGCTCCATACAACACTTTGTTCCACACCAGAAATCAGTGTCAGTGGATCCATGACAGACAAAGGGTCACAAAGTGACTAATCAGAGGGCCAATAGTTATTTAAGTCCCCCAATGTATAGGACCTCCGTGATGGTACTTATAAAATAATTACTCAAAAAATATTTTAATAAACAGTTATATCCATGAGTTTTCCTTATTATATAAAATGAGGTTCATAAATTAAAAATGCTAATATAATTTATGAAACATAAATTGTGTAAAATAAATTATGGCAACTCAAAACATACATATAATATATGATGGTAACTCAAAGTATAATATGACTCACCTTAAAATTAATACCTCACTTTTTTTTTTCTTTACTTCTAGTATTTCTTCCCCTTTTCTTGCTTCCGTTTTTCCTTCTTCCCATTCACAGCCCCACTCCTCCTTTTATACTAAGTTTAATACTTGCTCAACACGTTTGGGTGACACGTAGCCTCTCTAATTGCAGTCATCATCATGCTATGAATCTTATCCTTCAAATGGATAAGTGTAAATTAGTTCCTTATTTATACTTTGACCCTTAAATTTCGTACTAATTACATTGTTTTACAAAATTACACATAATAATACAAATAAATCATATATTTCCCAATTGTAATTAAATAATATTAGTATCAATTTTAAAGAATAATTAAAATATGGGTTGTTACAAAGTGGGGCATGACAACTTGGTATCAGAGCGAGTCGGGTTTGAATACTTTAGGCTCGTGGAGAGTGGTTTTTACCACATCGGGTTTACTATGCTTGGTGAGGACGTTGCATATTGTTAGGATAAGTCTTAGGATTTATATGTTGCATTTGTGTGAGCATGGGATTAAGTTTCTTGGATGGTACGTATGACCGGTGAACTTGCTTTGAGATTTTATCAGAAACACGCCTGATCAACATTGTTTCTGATAGGAATTCCTTGGGAGTTACGGGATGAGTGTCTATCCTTGAGGAGTTAATTCAATTATATGCTTAGGTGTTTAATTGTTAGAAATTGCATGTTTTAGGAGGCAAGCGCATCTTGTAGCCTAGAGATGGCGAGTGCGTGCCTTAGGAAAGGTCGTTGTGTTGAGTATTAAGCTTGGTTCTGTTTTTGGATTTTATAAGATGTCTACACGAGGGAATAGAGGTCGAGTTGGGAATAAGAGTGCCGGTAGGGGCACAACGGTTCCTTTAGCACCTGTCGTTACAGCATCAGTTGTTGGTGAGGAAGTTGTACGTGAGATTGTAAGAGCAGTGCAAGAGGCTCTAGCTTGCAGTGAGGGTAACGGCAGGCATACCCTTAAACTTACTATGGAGTTTCTTTGCTCTAGTCTGCCAGAGTTTTTGGGGGAGGCTAAACCGTTGGAGGCGGAGGATTGGTTGGAACAGATTACCAAGACTTTTGATATGTTCGGAGATGAAAATAAAGGATTGAGGGTCTCTTTGGCAACTTTTCATTTGAGAGGAGATGTGAGTTATTGGTGGAAGTATGCTAAGAACATAGTAGGTAACATGTGGGTTGCTTTCACAGAGGCCTTTTGGGCCAAGTACTTCCCTCCTTCCGCTTCGGGAAAGGTTGAAGGAACAGTTTGTTGAGTTGTGCGAGGATGCTACTCTTTTGGCACAATTTGTGATACGGTTCACTAGTTTGTCGAGGTTTACTCCAGAGTTGGTTGCAATAGAGGAACATCGTTGTTATGAATTTGAGAGGCGATTGTGTGATGATATCCGGAAAAAGGTAGCGGGATCTATGTGGAAGAATTACTATGGTCTAGTTAAGTAAAGGCCGTGGTTATGAGTGTTGGTCAGATTATGGAGGAGGCCACTTTGGCGACTCCTACTGTTCATAAGCACTCTAAGCTTAGTAAGAAGTAGATACGAGCGCATGCTTAATCGCAGGCTCAGTCCTTGTCTTTGTCAGGAGTTTCAAACTCGTCAATTGGGAGGCCTAGTGAGATTCAGGATTCAAGTCAGTTGCAGAGTAGAGAGTCTCATGTTTGTTTTAATTATGGTCATTTGGGGCATGTTAGACGTTTCTTCCCTTTGCGTGTGAATGCTTCTGGTGTTTTAGAACCTAGTCGGACTCAGTCTTTTCAGTCCAGTCAAGGACGGTACCGATACCAGACCCGTGTAGGCCAGGCTTCGAGAGTTTCGTGAGGGTCTACTTTTCAGCTAACACAGTGGTATTACCCTAGAGAGGGACTTTTGTATTAGAGGCCGGTGATTCAATGTGTGAACCTTTTGTTGTTGACCGGTGTACTATTAGGTGTTAATACACCGTGATTATCTGTTGTATATACATATGAATTGTTGTTTGTTTACTCTCATGTATTGAGGGCACACAGTGAATCTCGAACTATCTTTTATACATGTAACGAGAAGTGGTTCATGGATTGATAATCTTAACAGTGTGGTATACGTGTTATTGTCTTATGAGATGGTTATGTGATGTCATGTGAGCCTTGTTTTGTTTGGGAGTTAACTGTTGAGAACGGGTAACCAGTGGATTGGTGTAGTTAGTGGTGTTGTGCAGTGAGAATGAAATTTAAGGCTTGAATGTATTGAGTATAGAGGAATGTGAGATTTGGATTCCTAGGTAGTGAGGATGGTACTGGTGAGTGTGGTTTAGTGTTTTAGTTTGTTAGTCAATGAGTTTGTCGTGATCCTATAGATCTTGTTAAGGATAATGTTTGCATTGTGGTTGTTATGAGTTGGTATGGGTTTGCGGTGTCATTAGATATTGGATGGAGTTTACGAATGTGAGGAAAATTTAGTGTTAGATACTAAAGGTATTCTTTTGAAGGAAATAAGGTTGGGTGCTCAGAGAACGAGTGTGGCATTGGTGAAAATTCTTTTGTGTCCAAAATTAGGTGTTTGCCGTTGACCATATCGGTCTTATGTTTGAGAAGTGAAGGAGTATTTGCCATGTAGGCATATGAGTGGTGGTTTCCTTAGAAACGATGGTGGTTTGGCCAAATCTTGAGGAATCCGGTGAGATTCAAGGAATATGAGGACTTGTGTATGGAACTCCATCTTGGAGTAAGTGGTGTTAGGTATCATGTCGATGTTTGGTACCGAGTGCAAAGTTTTATCCAGCTGGTTAGTCAGTTGGTTGATATCGGGGTTTGGTTAACATGTGGTCACCTTGGGAATGGCTTGGGTTGGTCTGCGAGGTTGTAAGGTTGTGGATGCATTAGAGTGGCTTGGCGAAAAATAAGTCTCGTGTAAGTGGTTATGAAGATTGTATGTAGATTGTCTTGAAATTATGAAAAATCTTCTGGTTGGGGTAACGTATTGTGAACTCTTCATTTTGCGTGTGCTATATGCCTTGTGTAGCTGAAAACTTATGATGATGATATACCGGAATGGAATTGCAAGATTGTGGATTCCTTTGTTTGGTGTTTGTGTCTTATTGTGTTGTAATTTCTATTAATTGTTATTATAGAAATATTATGTTTATGTTGGTTGTGAAATCACTATAAGAGTGATGGGAATTGTTGGGTGATTATGTTGAGAAATGAACTCAGAAAATGAATTTTTCCTTGTGATGTAGCCTTGGATGGCAATGTTGAACTATAATGTCTTGGATTTAATCTAAGTGTTAATAAAGGATTTCGATGCGTAGTTTATTTGATTTAATAATGGCTGAATTTAACAAAGTATGATAATGTAAATGATTCAGTGTTCGGAGTAACACTTTATTTTATTATTGGAAAATGGTTGCAAAAATTTTAAGAATTTACTTGGAAATCGAGAATGTATTTTGGTTGTGGAAACCTTCAAAGAAAAGGAGAAAATGTGGAAATTTTTTTTTTTTTTTTTTTACATGATTGTGTTGTAAATAATGCCACCTTTTTGTGGTTGGTTCACCTCGTGTTGCGTTGTGTTTTTAATTTCAGGGACGAAATTTCCTAAGGTGGAGAGGTTGTAGCACTTGTACCCTTTTAAAACGTTCGGGAAGTGTATTTGAATCATTTATTTTATTTTGGGAATCTTTGGTGTTGTTGTATCTTGGTTTTGGAGGAGTGCAAATCAATTTAAACTTGTTGGGATTATTCGTTCACGCTTGTTTACGTTGAAAAGTTATGTGGGAACTTAGAAATCTTGTTTTGGGGTTGACACTGGTCTTGGTGGTGTTGACACCTGCCTTTTGTTGTTGGCCTCAAAGGTCGACACTAGTCTGGGAAGGGTCAACCCTTATCTTGGAATTGCTTGCTGAAATTTGGTGTCGACACCAGTCTAGGAAGGGTCGACACCTTGCCTATTGCACTCTTTGCTTTTCTGTCTGAAGGGTCAACATCTCTACCAGAAGGGTCAATACCTACGTGTAATTTTCAATTTTTTTGGTTGGTTTGGGTCCTACTTTTTTAGGGTTTTTGACTTGTCCTTTTATTTGACTTTAAGGCAATTTTCTACTACTATAAATAGACCCAAACCACTTTCCTCTCATTACTTTTTCCTCATATTTTCTTCTCAAACCGTGATTTCTCTCTTTTCTCTCTAAAACTTGATTTTTCGCATCTAGATCTCTAGATCTACTCACCTAGAGTGATCTTTTCACCATGGTCATTTGAGAAAGATTGTAGATCTCATTAAGGGCTTTCTTTTGATCCGAATAATTCGTGATTTCATCGCCGATCAATTTTGGATTGTCATCTCTTCGCTTCAAGAGGTAGGGATTTCTTTACTCCTTTTTAATACCTCGTCTATAGATTGATGTATGGTAGATCTTATTGCATAGAAACCATATTCATTAAGGATTTTTTTGAACGCTATGAAAGGAGATCTAAGGTTTGATATTTGTGATTGGAATTGTTGAATTGTTTGTTGTTTGGGTTAATTGGGGAAATGATTTAATATGTTTGTGAAGAGAGGGAGGAAAGCCCTAATTTAATATTATTGATTTAATAGATTTAAAAATGAAGGGAGTTGAATAATCTTTGTATTTTGCTACTATGGGTTATATAATCATGTTTATAGCAAAAGAAAATAAAAAGAGAAGTAACCACGGTGTTGGTATTGTTTTAGACTAATCATGTAAAGTTGAGTTGAGTTATGGTTTTGATACCAATGGAATTGGTTTTGTAAAATAAAGATGATGGATTTGGTTTCAGTTTTGGTTTTGTAAAATGACGAGAATGAATTTTTAAAAAATGGTTGGAGTTGTGTGGATTGTAAAATAAAGAAAAAAAAAAGTGGCCTTTTTGAAAGAAAATGAAATCATCACCCTTCGTAAATTGATAATGAACTTGAGGTCGGATTTTGGAACTTTTAGATATTACCATTGTTATTGGACTGAAAGTCTTGCGAGAATTAGATTTTTGTTTTCCTTTCGTATTAGATGTAGAAATGGATAGATATGAATGTAAATGGTGGAGTTGGATATTTGTCATCTCTCACCTATGAAAATATAGATAGTTTATCTATTTTGGAGATTGTATATCTGTTTAGAAATATATGTTTTGGGTTATTGGTGGAGGATAACTATGACTGTTGTAGAAATTGCATGAGGATTAGGTGAATTGAAACTAATCTCTTGTTGGTTGTCATTAAATATGACCATGTTTTAAATACATTGTATATGTATGATATTTGGAAGAAGAATGGGGGATGTATTCCATGTTTGGGGGGTGATAGGAGATGGACTCTATTGAAATTAAGTTGGCCGGAGTGTCCAGGGTGAAAGTCCCGAAACCGCGCGTATATATATATATATATATGGGTGCCGATTCCTGCGGACGAAATTTTCATAAAATGGCAAATTGAAATGCTTGTGTAATAATTGTGTTGATTGAGAACCACTAAGGCCAAGTTTGGCATGATTGAAAAAAGATAAAAAGTCAAAAAGTCACTATCTTATTTAAGTCACATCATCTTATTTAAGTCACATCACCTCTCTAACACATCACTTTCAACCCAATCCAAACCCAACCCATATTTCATAAAAGGTCAAAAAGTGCACTTATTTAGATCATCCCAAACAACCCGTAAGTTGTAACCTCAGTTGGGTGTCTAAAATGTAATGAATTGGCTTATGAATTGAGATGAAATAAATTAACTTGAAATAAATTGTCATGAAATGAAGTAAGACTAAAATGGCTTGAAGTGTATCTTTGGCCTGGTATTTCGTTATGGGAATGTGTATCCTTGGTTTACCAGCTTAAGGCAAGTAGAGCAGAACTTATTTATCATTATTATCTCAGTGTATCTGGAAGGCCAAGTTGCCCCATTTGTTGAGTGGATAGTTATTGGTTGCTTATTGTTTTCCCTTTGTACTGAATGTATATATGTACAGATATGAATAAGTTGGAAACAGACGTAAGTACTGTATTGAGATTGTGAATAATGTGAAGGACATCGGATACTTGTAAACATAAAAGGCAAATCTGGTGTAAGTTCGAAAAGTGGGAGAAAGTATAATGGACTTGTGAAATTTTTTTCAAAATTTGTTACTGTCATATGAGTTTTGGCAAAAGGTAACAAGAAGGAAGAAAAGTAAATTGCTTATGTTGTTGAACGAAATGAATGATTTTGAGAAAAGTTCTTATATAAGTGTGTTTCTGTGTAAACCGTCACATTATGTATATGTTATTATTTAAATCATTCATGATCATAGCTATCTATATGTTGTTATTGTTTGGGATCCCTATTGAACTTTATATTCATTCCACGTTGCTAATCCTTTTTCAGGTGAACGTCGAGAATTGTTTCAAGAACGAGGATCTTCTGTGTTGGCCACGGGGCCTTTTATTTGTGGGCAGAATGCCATTGATGTAAAAACGTTAAACCATTTCCTTTAATTTAAAAGATGTAAGTCTATAGACAATTTATTTATTTGTTTATTTTTTAACTCAAGTTACATTCACTTCATATTCGAATGAGAGAATCTTTAATAATGGTACTCGTTATTGTATTGAATTTCCGCGCATGATCTTTGAAATTGTGTTATAATAAAGGATTTAGTAATGATATCCGTTGGCATAAAAAGTGAGGCATGAGAGAAGGTAACCATATCTGGCACTGTGGATCCACACACGATCATAACGTTGCTGTGGAAGGCTGGAAAGAAAGTAGAGCTGTTGTCGGAAATGAACAACCAGAACCAAACTATGCAGGCTGCTTAACCCACGCCAGTTCAAGGCATTGATCAGCATAAGGATGCCAAACGGCACAGCTTCTTCAATTGTCACAAATTAATCGCCTAAAACAAGTGGAGCTAACCCATTCCAAGAACATGAAGATGACCTTCAATGACCACAACTACAATTTGGGTCGTAAAACTGACACCACCAAGAGTAAAAAGATAGTCATGGATGATGTTCAGGGGCATCCAAAGCACCATTGTGGCAATGGTGGATCTGCTGCCGCTGCAGCTCTTGCATGTTGTGGTGGTTATGATCATGTGAGTATCTTGTGAGTTGCATCTTTCCGTCTTCGGTTCTTGGACTTTGATCTTGTTTTCTTTATTTGTTTTGACCTATTTTAAAGTCATTGTTATGAAGTCTTTATGAAGTTATTATTGTAGAAGAGGAGTTTTATTCAAATTACGAATTTAACTAATATGCAATAGACAGAATATATTATAATCTTAAATGTTTAAAAATAATTTTTTTAAAATATTACTTTAATATTTTAAGTCTCATTTTATATTCTTATGTGTAGGTAACTCATAAATAAAATGAAATTATTTCATTGGATACGCCACAGGACTCGGTCATATTGACCATTATAATTTATGTCCATTTATTATTCCACTTGTGGTGTTTGTCTCGTCCGGTCCAAGTGATTTACCTACTCATTATATATAGGGTAAAACTTTTTAGCACTAAAAACTTTAGCACTAAAGCCCCGAAATTTTCAGTTTTGGTGTTTTTTTTTTTTTTTTTTTGCCTTGACTGTTTTTCTTTTTTTCCATTTTAGGCAATTTCGGGGCATTAGTGCCCCTATATTCGGGACACCAATCATGTTTGTTATATATATTGACCTTTGTGTCGGTGAATTGGAATCCAAGTCATATTTTTTATTATAATATATTTAGAATAATGCTTGGGACCCCCTTGTGGGGGTCACCCCCTCACCCCCTTTGTCACGTGGCGGGTGGTGATTGGAGGAGCAGGAAAAAAAAGAAAAAAAAAAAATGTGACCAATGAGAGAGAGAGGTGGTCAAAGGGGGTGGGGGGAAAAGGGAAGATGAATCATTACTCATATATTTATTATCTATTTAGAGATCTTTTGAAAATATTCACGTGTACATACACAGCTGGATTAAACTTTATCTCAAATCAACTAACAAACATAAATAATTTAAGATAGATGTTTTTTTTTTAATAATGCTTGGGGCCCCATTTTGGGGGTCACCCCCTCACCCCTTTTGTCACGTGTTTACTTGTTAAAAATTACACTATCTTTTAATTGAGGTAGCATAAAATGAAAAATAACTTTGCTATTCTTATACTACGGTGATGTTATATACATTAATTAATATATACATTAATATATTAACATTATAAAAAATTAAAATTTTAGAGACCAAAATTTAGGAACAAAATTATTTTTTAGGGACCAAATAATTTTGTTACGAAAAGTGTCATTATATTTTTAGCAATAAAAATTAGATATTAGTGATGAATTATTATCCTTTTGGGACTAAATTTTTTGTCTCAAAAAATAAAACATTTTGAGATCAAATTATTTTGCCCCTAAAAGTTTATTTATTAGTGACATTTTCAAAATTTTATCACTAAAAGTCTTATTTTTTACTTTTCGGACGATCTTTTAGCGACTATCCTCATAACAATAAAAATTGGTCCTTAAATGTCTTTTACAACAAAATTTGTACTTTTAGAGATCAAAACATTTGATATCTAAAACTCTTATATGTTGTCGTGCAACTAGTATTATGATATCATTAACGATCTTATTTATTATACAAATTATAAATACTCAAAATCTCTAAAATTATATCATATCATCGATTAATACATTAATATATATTAATTAATACATATAATATTATTCCTTACACTAAAATAAAATGAAATAAATTATCCTCAGCACCACCTCCCTAATACCCTCGCTACTGGCTCTCTTTATCAACCCTCGAGCATTTGTGGTATTCTCATGAAATTTGAGTAACAAAATATTGACCAGTTCTTTAGCTTCGAATTTATCACAAAGTCCAACTTTTTGTTGGGTTATAGAGGGGATAATGCCAATGGGGCCTACAAGTTGGGCAATAAAAGATGTAATTGTAGAGTGATGGTTAGCTGAAAAATGGCGGCAGTGGGTGACAATGGCGATGTTAGACTACTTGCCATAACCCACCCCAATATTGTCTCATTGCCAATTTGCCACCAAACCCAGCAATATTGTCTTAATACCCAAATTCCATGTCTCTATCACAATCTCTGAAACCCATCAGCACCAATTTAATACCCAAATTCCATGTCTCCATCACAACCTCTGAAACCCATCACCACCGAATCAACATCCAATTCCACAAACCTTCGAGATAGACACGACTGTATTCAGTAACATTCTAATAGTGTGTTGAGTAAAAAGTCGATAGTAGCTCGCGGTTTTACCAATCTTCTCTCTCTCGATGGTAAAACCGTGAGCCACCATCACTCAATACACTATTGGAATGTTGCTAAATAGTCGTGAGCCACTATCGTCTTCCTCGAAGGTTTGTGGATTTGGATGTTGATTTGGTGGTGATGGGTCTCAGAGGTTGTGATAGAGAACACAAATGTGAACGATTATCGAAATGAGCCCATTTCACTGTACAACAGTCATTCCAAATCCTAGTAAATGTGGTACAGTGATGGTAGTGGACAAGTATGGAGCAATAGTGATGGCTACAGTATGTATGAAGAAAGGAAATATAGTGAGAGCAAATAAATAAAATGAGGGTAAAATTAATATTTTAAAAAAATTAATAGTTGAGGTTAGCAAAAATTGTTAGTTAACTAAACAGTCACTTAATGGAGAGGACAATTTGTAATGTAACTTTAAATTTTACAAAGGGGATTGTAATATTCAGAATGTGATGTGAGAGTGGAATTCGTATTAAATTCAAATTTCAAAAGATATCAGTATAATTTATTCATAATTTAAATTTAAAAATTATATTAAAAACACATAAATCAAACATAAAAACATAAATGTCACACGACTTTATCACAATTTGTGTTTGACTTAAACTTATTGTTAATTTAAATAGTACAATTTTAAAATAAAATCAAAATAACCTAATGCTTAGTTGGCAGTGAAATTAAAGTTAGTACACGTGGTATCGTGGATCTTCAATAAACATCAAACAACCCATCTGAGTCAAAACCATAAATCTCCAACTATTTTTCTAGCTCAAGAACCTTTCTAAATAGAAAAGTGAAGTCAATTTTCAGAAACTTCAATGAACATCAAACAATGGTAAGAAAAGGCAATGCATTTTCAACAACAAAATCATAATTTTTTTGTAAATAGTCCATAGTTGCAAACACCCACCAACCTCATCCCATCTCCTCCACTCAACCAACATCCACCACCCAACACTTTTCCCTCTCACGGCACCCATGGTGGTAGCTACCGTTACAATTTGGGTCTTGGCTTAGTTAATTGGGTATACCTATGTATATAATGTATGTGTGTGGGAATATATTTCTGAGTACCAACACGTGGCATGATGACGCCGACGTGTCAGCCGAGGTGCCACGTGTCGAGGTAGTTATGCCGAGGTGATCTCGGAGTTGCCGAGGTTACATCCGAAGATATCGGAATCTGGGATAAACGAATGAGGGACAAGAGTCCTAGATTGAGGGAAGACTCAGTTTGGGTAAAGATAAAACTCTTAGAGGGTTTTATCCTAATCCCACTGGGAGTTCTAGATTAGCAGTAATCCTGAGTCCATTGGAGTTAGGCTCCTATTGGGACTAGGATTGTATTGGCTATAAAAGAGAGGCATCCTCATGGGTCTAAGGTATGCTTTTTATACTCAAGCTTGTGAGTTGAATACTTGATTATCTTTGAGATATATACTGACTTGATCGTCGGAGTGCCCCCGGGTGGAAGAACCACCGCCAGAGCTTTCTATTTCTGTGCAGGACAGCAAGGTGCCACCTATTCTGCCCGTGTTCTACAGCTAAATCACCAAGGAGGGCAGTGTGATCGGAAAATCACTCACACAATTTGGCGCCGTCTATGGGAACGAAAGACGAATAGATGGCCAGTAACGCACAAAAAGAAAAGGTTGGGGACGACGCACCCGCAGGGAGTGACAGGCCTATCGACCTTGACATTGAAGGAGACAACCACAATACAGAAACCCGTGACCAGGGGCACGGAGGAAAAAATGTCGGCTAGGAGGGCGACACTTCAAAGAAGACAGACCAAGACAGATACTACAACGAAGATAACCTCAAGATATGGAGGGATAGGTGCTTACGGAGGGATGAGGAAGTAAAAGATTTGGCAGACAAGTTGGCAGACCTGCAGTCGGTGGTCAACTTCATGATGCAAAATAATGTCATGCAGCCGCCCTACCCACTGCAAGACACGCCGATCCCAGCAGTCAATACCCAGAAGGGAGGGAGGAAAACAATTCCCGAAGTACCTCAGCACACCAGGAGCGGAAGACACTCTCACCCACCTTCCAGGGGAATCGGACGAGAGGAGCCAAGACAAGAGAAGAGCGAGGAAACACTGAAGAAAATCCTCGTCCAGGAGGGCGACGAAGAGCGCTTCTTTCTTCTCGGTTCAAGGTTAGCCGAAGAAGAAGAGAAAGAACTGGAAGCTTTTTTAAGAGCAAACATAGAGGTGTTCGCCTGGACACCTTATGAAATGCCTGGCATTAACCCTGAGGTCACATGTCACAGACTGAACGTCGACAGGTCGGCAAAACCTGTAATACAACGAGCTAGAAGACCGACGTTAATGCACGTCGAAGCAGTGGAGGAAGAAGTAGACAGACTTCTGGAAGCCAAGGCCATCAGAGAAGTCAATTATCCAACATGGCTATCAAACACTGTGGTGGTAAAGAAGAAAAATGGTAAATGGAGGGTCTGCGTGGATTTTACAAGCCTGAATAAAGCCTGCCCCAAAGACAGCTTCCCGCTACCCAAAATCGATCAATTAGTAGACGCCACATCGGGACATGGAAGGATGAGCTTCCTGGACACTTATAGGGGATACCACCAGATAGCCATGTACCCCCCAAATGAGGAGAAGACAGCATTCATCACCCCAAAAGGCCTGTACTGTTACAGGGTAATGCCTTTTGGGCTGAAGAACGCAGGTGCAACCTACCAAAGGCTGGTAACCAAAATGTTCAAACACTTGATCGGCCGAACAGTAGAAGTGTACATCGATGACATGGTCGTGAAGACCAAGGAGCCTAAGAGTCATCTTACCCACTTGAAAGAGGTATTTGAAATACTCAAAACATATCAGCTCCGACTCAACGCATCTAAATGCGCGTTTGGAGTTGGATCTGGTAAGTTTTTAGGGTACCTAGTAACAAGAAGGGGAATAGAGGCCAGCCCAGATCAGATCAAAGCCATCCTAGATCTACAGAGCCCAACATCGGCAAAACAGGTTCAAATACTCACTGGCAGGGCCGCAGCCCTAAACAGGTTCATAAGCCGAAATTCAGACAGGTGTAAACCCTTCTTCAACTTGATAAAAAAGACCGCAGATTTCCTATGGATTGAAGAATGTGAGGCCGCTTTGGCCGACCTAAAGAAGTATTTGACCACCGCCCCAGTCCTCTCAACACCTGAACCTGGGGAGGAGTTGTTTCTGTACTTAGCCGTATCAGAACACGCAGTAAGTGCAGTACTAATCCGAGAAGAACAAGGAGAACAGAAGGTTGTCTATTATGTAAGTAAAACCATGGCCGACGCAGAAACAAGGTATCTACCGCTAGAAAAGTTAATGCTGGCTTTAGTAATGGCCTCAAAAAAGTTGAACCACTACTTCCAGGCACACAAGATTATAGTGCTAACAGAACACCCACTGAAGTCCTTATTGCAACAAGGAGACTTAACAGGAAGAATTGCAAGATGGGCAGTAACCTTGGGCCAGTATGACCTGGAGTTCATACGCAGAACAGCAATTAAGGGCCAAGTTTTGGCCGACTTCGTGGCCGAGTTCACGCCAGAATCAATCGAACATCGGGCCCCGTTGAGCCATGATGAACGATGTCCAAGCAAACAAGGAGAATCCCACCCTAAGGCAAAAAAGCAGAGGAAAGAAAAACTCAGACCCTGCAGCATCTACATCGGCGACTCCTTTAGACTGTTTGTCGATGGAAGTTCAAACCGACAAGGAGCGGGGGCAGGAATACTGCTGATATCTCCAGATGGGGAAATAATAGAACAGTCCATCCGTTTGGGGTTCAAGGCCTCAAACAATGAAGCAGAATACGAAGCATTAATTGCAGGACTAAAGCTGGCAGCAGCAGCAGAAGCAGATGAGGTAATAGTTTTTTGTGATTCACAGTTAATTGTTAACCAGTCAATAGGAGAATTTGCAGCCAAAGACGAGAGGATGTCGGCATATGCAAAAGAGGTCATCAGATTGGCCGAGCTATTTCAGAACTACCGACTTCTTCAAGTAAGCCGAGATGATAACAGCCACGCCGACGCGTTGGCCAACCTGGCAAGTTCAATACAGACGGGAAAAACAAGAACAATTATGATTGACTATATGCCGGGCCCAAGCATAGAACCACAGAACACAAAGCAGGAAGCAATGTGTGTGGACATGGGGCCAAGCTGGATGGATGCAATTATTGCATATCTGAAGGAAGGAAAGCTGCCAGAAGACCGCAAAGAGGCACACAAAGTCAGATTGAAGTCGGCAAGATTCATCCTGACCAAGGACGGACATCTCTACAGAAGGTCCTTCACTGGATCCCTTTTAAGGTGCGTACACCCTTTTCAGGTTAAAGATTTTTTATATGAAATTCATGAGGGAATTTGTGGAAGCCATGCTGGGGGCAGATCACTAGCCCATAGGGCCATTACCCAGGGGTATTGGTGGCCCTACATGCAAAAAGATGCAGAAGCATACGTGAAGAAGTGCGAACAATGCCAAAGGTTTGCACCTTTGATTCATCAGCCAGCTGCTGACCTGAATCCAGTATCCAGCCCCTAGCCGTTTGCCCAATGGGGCATGGATCTGGTTGGACAACTTCCCCAAGCAACTGGGCAGAGGAAATACTTGCTGGTAGCAACGGATTACTTCACAAAGTGGATAGAGGCAGAATCTCTTGCCAAAATCCGAGATGTGGACGTCAAGAACTTCATATGGAAAAACATTATCACCAGATTTGGCATTCCAAGAGCCATCGTTGCCGACAACGGAACACAATTTGACGGCAAACTCATCAAAAACTTCTGTGCAAAATTCAGGATCAAGAATTACTTTTCAACACCAAGTTTTCCCCAAAGCAATGGGCAAGCAGAAGCATCCAACAAAGTAATTTTGGATGGAATAAAGAAGAGACTGCAGGCAGCAAAAGGGAAGTGGGTAGACGAATTGCCCAACGTACTTTGGGCATATCGGACTACGCCGAGAAGATCAACAGGGGAATCCCCCTTTGCCATGGCTTATGGCACAGAAGCAGTCATTCCACTGGAAGTCGGCATCCCAGGGATCCGAACCCAGGGAGTTGAGGATGGGACTAATGATATACTCCTAGCCCGAGATCTGGATCTTTTGGAAGAACGAAGAGAGAAGGCTGCAATTCAGCTTGCAGCATACCAGCAACAGCTTGCCAGAACCTACAACAAGAAGGTCAATCCAAGAGATTTTCAAGTCAGCGACTTAGTCTTGAGGAAAGTCGTCGGCAACAAGAAGGATCCCAGAGAGGGCAAGCTTGGCCCAAACTGGGAAGGACCCTACAGAATTACTTCGGTATTAGGCAATAGAGCTTATCGGCTTGAAGACAATGAGGGCAAAGCATTACCAAGACCTTGGAACTCTTGTAATTTGAAATTTTTCTATCATTAGCTATTTTTGGCCGATGTCATTAATAAAATCTTTCCAGAATTCTTCAAGCACATATGATTGACAAAAACACATAATGTTGTTTCCGGAAAACATGAATAATGAGAACCCAAGTGGAACTCAGGTTCACAATGGGGGCAGAAAGAAGGCAAAGATACAAAGTTTACCACTTGTTGAAATTTGTAGCAATTTACAAGTTGGTCAAACCGATACAAAGTTTACCACTTGTTGAAATTTGTAGCAATTTACAAGTTGGTCAAACCGATACAAAGTTTACCACTTGTTGAAATTTGTAGCAATTTACAAGTTGGTCAAACCGATACAAAGTTTACCACTTGTTGAAATTTGTAGCAATTTACAAGTTGGTCAAGCCGATACAAAGTTTACCACTTGTTGAAATTTGTAGCAATTTACAAGTTGGTCAAACCGATACAAAGTTTACCACTTGTTGAAATTTGTAGCAATTTACAAGTTGGTTAAACCGATACAAAGCTTACCACTTGTTGAAATTTGTAGCAATTTACAAAGTGGGAGTTAAGCCGATATCACTGTTTCTCTTCGCTTGTTGAAATTTGTAGCAATTTACAAGTCAAGGTGAAGCCGATATTATCGCTTACAGACTTATGGCAATCTACTGGTTAGTTAAACCAAAAAAGATGCTTAACACTTGTTGAAATTTGTAGCAATTTACAAGTTGAAGTTAAGCCGACATATGATCATTTGTTGAAATTTGCAGCAATTTACAGGTTGAGGTCAGTATCTGGCCGAAGTAAAACTTATAGTTATTATACCCGAGGTATGTAACCCCAAGAAGATTGCACAAAGGAGGCAAAGTAAGAAAATATATGCAAAATATTCTAAGTATAAACCAATGCAGAAGCAATCAAGAGAAACTAAAAGATTGAAGCATTCAAAGATAAACAGTTGCAGTTGGATACACAAAGGGCACTACGGCCGACCAGAAGTAAGTTGTTCAGCAGTAACAAAGAAAAGAAAATATAAAAAAGGTACAAAAGACATCAAGGTTGTGATTCTTCAACATCAGGCGCAATTTGAGTCTGGACCTCGGCAGATTCTTGAAGAACTACCTCGGCAGACTCTTGAGGAACTACTTCAGCAGCCTTCTCCGCCGCAACCTCAGCATCAATCTCTGCAAGTGTTCTATCAAGGCTTCTTTCAGCTAAGAGAAGGTCGGATGATAAGTGAACTGAGTCAGTTTCAGTGGGCACCTTCTCAACCTCCTCATCCTCCTCTTGGGTCAGGTCCAGGACTTGATCACCCTGAGGAGGAGACTTGGTCTCATTGACGTCTTTGGGCCTCCTTACTAAAGCCTCATCATCATTCTTGTCCTCATCTTCGGATTCGGACTCAGGCTCTTCTTTAGTTTGACTTGGAGGAGAGATTCAAAGGGTAAGGCATCTGCAGCATGTCTACCAAGTCGGGGAAAAAAGACATCAGCCAGAGGAGTACCAAGGACCGATGATAGCCTTCACCGAAGCTGACCTAGAGATGGTACAGCACCCACATAATAATGCCTTGGTAGTATCCCTCCAGGTTGGGGAGTTGTAGACGTCCCCGAACGCCCCGGGGGGATGAACCCCGTTCTGTTCATTTGGGTTTACTACAGTTCGGACTCAAATTGTCACGGTTCTTAATCTTGAACCAAAGAGTCCAAATCCGGCAAATCGTTTTGAGAAAAACAGATTTTTTGAAAAAAGAGTGCCAAACATGGACTGCTTTGCCAGATACAGAGTCGCCACCTAAATATTTTAAAATGGGGAAATTTAGGAAACCCTGACTCGGTGCCGAAGGCCACGTGTCCGTCATCACCAAAGTGGTCTTGGCTCGGGAGCTTGGGTACGATCGGGGAAGGTCAGCTATGAGCACCCCCTTTCGCCCGGTCCGAAGACCGGCCTCTACTAACCGTGATATCCGGGTTTGAAAACTTTATGCGTTCTTATTCCAGTTATTAGCCTAGAATTACTATGTTATGCGCACAGCAAACAAGTATAGACTAGATCGCCTAATTTGGAAACAGGCATTGCATATCCGTTGGTTTTGAAAACGCTTTGGAATTTGCTACTCGCAAGTAGGCTAAAACACGGATTTCAACGAGTTTTTCCAACTCAAGTAATCCAACCTCCACCCACAGGCATTCAAGCAGTTATATCACATAAGCAGCTAGCCTCATGGTAATCATGCTATTATGGCAACACTCACACGCATGCGATATGCTAAAGCATAAAAGCTTACCTAGTACTCCAAGCCAAAACAGAAACCAGTTAGTAATCATATGCATGATCCTAGTTCATGTTAAAAATGGCTAATGCAACACATGCAAAGATGCAATCTAGACAGGCTTGGCTATCCTAAGCATGGCATGTGAAATGCTACAAATAGCACGTATTCAATTTGGAAATTGGAATACAATGCAGTTAGCGTGATGTACCGAGCCCGATGCATGTAAACAAATGCATGGATGCACGCATGCATTGCATAAGGTATGCTAAAATAAACGTGCCCTAATCTACCATCATAAGCAGGTAAATAAAAGGGAAGAAAGAAGTGGGGGTTGGAAGACATGCACACACCCACACACACTTATTACAAATACGCCCTCATACGGAGGGACCGAATAAATATTACAGTCCGAATAATAAATAAATTAATTATTACAAAATTTCTAATTATTTAACAAATAAATGCAAAAAGGAAAAGTGGCCACAGCCGCCCGCCTCGGGATGCGCAAATGATGCATGCTCGAATCCGACTTGCCCGGAAACCCGCGCCATGGCACTGCTGCCTCTGTTTTTTACTGCCCTGTCTCGCCAAAGTCTCAGAATCGCCAAAGTTTTGTCAAAAACTTGAAACGGCGGCAAACAAAAGCATTTATTGCGCCTGGAGTAACGCAGGCGTCAGATGGCGCAGACAGAGGAAAGGCAGCTTACAAACGCGTCGCAGGCACGCACCAATAAGGATAAAATGCGTAAGTAAAACAGTTGAGGAATAATGCATGACAATTCATGCGCGTGGGAGAGTTTGTTTGAACTCTTGTTCTTGAAAGAAGACATGTCGGCCTAAAGAGAATAATCTCGGCTAAAGAGTTATTGAACCAACGTACTGAAAGGAATTAACGGTGTAGATTCCATCACCTCAGAATGCCGAGGTAATAGAACCTAGGGGACAGTTGTGGGAATATATTTCTGAGTACCAACACGTGGCATGATGACGCCGACGTGTCAGCTGAAGTGCCACGTGTCGAGATAGTTATGCCGAGGTGATCTCGGAGTTGCCGAGGTTACATCCGAAGATATCGAAATCCGGGATAAACGGATGAGGGACAAGAGTCCTAGATTGAAGGAAGACTTCAGTTTGGGTAAAGATAAAACTCTTAGAGGGTTTTATCCTAATCCCACTGGGAGTTCTAGATTAGCAGTAATCGTGAGTCCATTGGAGTTAGGCTCCTATTGGGACTAAGATTGTATTGGCTATAAAAGAGAGGCACCCCCATGGGTCTAAGGTATGCTTTTTATACTCAAACTTGTGAGTTGAATACTTGATTATCTTTGAGATATATACTGGCTTGATCGTCGGAGTGCCCCCGGGTGGAAGAACCACCGCCGGAGCTTTCTCTTTCTGTGCAGGACAGCAAGGTGCCACCTATTCTGCCCGTGTTCTACAGCTGAATCACCAAGGAGGGCAGTGTGATCGAAAAATCACTCACACAATGTGTGTCTATAATGATAAAGAGAATATGAAGGATGATGGTGGTTACCATGGTAGAGAATGATAGACATAGATTTTAATTTATGGATCAACTTTATTTGAGTTAAAAGAATGATAGACATAAATTTTAGAAGAATAATGAAATAAAAAGGAAAAGGAAATACGGAGAAATGATGGAGATAAGCTAGAGAGAGAGAGAGAGAAGTAACGTCTTGGGTTTTCAAAAAACTTGGAAAGAATAAGAAGGTAAGAAATTATCCAGTGTGGTTGAGGCGGAAAAATTTTGGTTTTATGATCATGCAACACACGCTCTGTTGAAACAATCGGCTCTTTCCAAAATTACACTTTGGTATGAAGTCTAGAGATTTAAGTGTTACAAATGAAATTAGAAGGGGTTTCCGTGTTTTTTGGGTAAACTAAAATTAATATTTAAAAAAATTAATAGTTGAGAGTAGCAAAAATTATTAGTTAACTAAACAGTCACTTAATGGAGAAGACAATTTGTAATGTAACTTTAAATTTTAGAAAGGGATTGTAATATTCAGAATGTGATGTGAGAGTGGAATTCATATTAAATTCGAATCTAACTATACTATATATATGTGTGTTTTCAAAACTCTCCAAAACTTCAATACTAATTTTTCAAGGAAAGTTAACGTTTTCTCTCGAGATTTCCCCAAATTTTAATTTTTTAATAAAATAAAAATTAAAATAACGAAATTTAGGTAAACATATGATTTGTTAATCTATATCTATCAAAAACATTTGTATCTAAATCTTTATTTTGATTTATTCCAATTTTTCCTCTCCCTCTATCACATATATTAAAAATTTAAAATTTTGAAATAATGAAATTTAAATAAGATATGATTTTTAATTATTTTTCAATCTATACTACACTATATATATAACCAAATGTAATGTGTTCTAAAAAAAATTTTAAAATGATTATTCTTAAATTTTTATAATTTTAATATTTCTCTCTTCTACTTAGGAATCATCTTTGATTGTTTTTCCTGTTTTCTTTTTTGCTTCATTTTTTAATTGTTAAATTAATTTTCCAATGGAAATTAATTTCATAGCCTATAAATAAGATCTAAATTTCAAAGTTAACCAAATGTAATGTGTTCTAAAAAAAAATTTAAATGAATATTCTTAAATTTCCATAATTTAAATATTCTCTCATCTACTTAGCAATCCTCTTTGATTGTCTTTCGTGTTTTCGTTTTTGCTTCATTTTTTAATTGTTAAATTAATTTTCCAATGAAAATTAATTTCATAGCCTATAGATAAGATCTAAATTTCAAAGTTTAAATTTTATTTAATTTATTCTACTTTCTCATGTTTATCTTATTTTATCTTTAAATTTGAACATAATTTTTTTATTATCTTCATAACTCCCTCTCTCTTGGAGTTTATCTTCTATTTGAACTTGATTGTTGTAGATTCTCATATATTTCAGATTAATCTTTTCAAAATTTATCTTTAAGTTAAACTTTATTTTATCTTTTAAAATTATCAATTAATTATCTATATAAATTGTATAACTTTTGTCTAAGTTTAATCTTTTCAATATAAAAACAAGTGCCTTAAAAAGGAACCACAAAAATAAAATTGAAAAGCAAAAAAAATCACAATCAACATCGAGCCCTTTTCGACTCTTTTTCACGGTGCCTTGAAAATCTTACATTAAATTTCAAGTCACAAGTGAATTTTTTTTTTTCCAATTGTATCTACTTTACATTTGAAATGTGTACTTACATGAGTTTTTGCGTTTGTGGAAAATGGAGTTTATATTTTTCTTTAAATTATGTTTTTGTTTTTGTTTCTTTTTCTTTTTTCTTACAATCTGTATTTTTTTTATTTCTTTCTTTTTGGGCTAATAATGTGTCATTTAATTGAGATTTCATTCTTTTTTGAAGTGCTACTATTATTAATTTATGACTCTTTCACTTATTGACTATTTGTGTTTAATTTTTTTAGGTGCAGATGTTACATTGGAAGTAAAGAGAGCATCAAAATTTATTTGAATATGAGTTTATGTTTTAAATTTAATCATCAATTATTCTTTGTTATTGATTGTCATATTGAAATGACTTATGATTAAATTAATTTTCAAGAACACATTTCTTTTGAGACATAAACCAAATTTCTTCTTTTTTTAAATGTCTTTTTATGCAAATTCAAAACTTGAGCAAATGCAAGTAGTCTCATATTTAAAATTTTAGGTTTTTTCAAATAATTTAAATCTTTCTATTCTTTATGTTTGTCAGTTCAACTTTAATGCATTTCTAAACCTATTTATGTTTAGTGAATCAATATAAAATTAAAGGCGATAATAATAATAATAATAATAATAATAATAATAATAATAATAATAATAAATAGCATGTAATATTTTTTAACTAGTTACTGAATATAATGGAAATTAAAATTAATTTTATTTTAATTCATTATACTGTGTGTGTGATGATTAATATAATATCTCTTATTGATTGGAAAAAAAATGAAAAAATAGCATTCTTTTATTTAATATTAGTTATTTTGATTATTTATAATTTTTTTAGTATGCTTTTACTCCACTTTTGATTGTCTTAGCTATCTCTTATTATCTATTTGTTATGTGATGATTTACATAATTTATGATGGTTTTTTAAAAAATTTCATGTTGTGAAGTATTAAAATTTTTGAATGATGTATGGTAAGGTTTATATACACAAATTAAATAAAAATATTTTATTCATATTAGAGAATGCAATTAAATAGATTTTTTTTTTAAAAAAAAAAAAAATCTAGGGATGGTTTGGGATGATCTAAATAAGTGCACTTTTTGACTTTTTATGAAATATGGGTTGGGTATGGATTGAGTTTGAAGTGATGTTTTAGAGAGATGATGTGACTTAAATAAGATGATATGATTTAAACAAGATAGTAACTTTTTGACTTTTTAACTTTTTTAAATCATGCCAAACAAGACCTTAATATTATTCACTTTGTAAAATGCTGTGCATCACACGGGTGGCTACTAATTTCAAAAGATACCAGCGTAATTTATCCATAATTTAAATTTTAAAATTACACTAGAAGCACATAAATCAAATATAAAAACATAAATGTCACATGAATTTATCACGATTGGTGTTTGACTAAAAGCACATAAATCAAACATAAAAACATAAATGTCACACGAATTTATCACGATTGGTGTTTGACTTAAACTTTTTGTGAATTTAAATACACAGTTTGTGTTTGACTTAAACTTATGTGAATTTAAATAGTACAATTTTAAAATAAAATCAAAATAATCTAATGATTAGTTTGTAGTGAAGTTGAAGTTCGTACACGTGGTACCGTGAAGCAAGACTGAAGAAGTAAATCCCAGTCTCTTCAAGCCCACATCAAACTCTAGAAGATTATCCTCCATCTGAAGCCCTCCGATCACGATCGACGTCCTCGGGTTGGCCCCACCATCCACAAACCCCAAACACCACACATCCACAACCTTCTTCTTAATCCTCACCATCGAATTCGCACCAAAGATCCTCCAGAACACATCATCGCTCTGCATCACCAGATCAACGGTCGGCACAGCCGGTCCCACACGCGTACTCAGCACATCCGCTGCTCCGTAACACACGCTGAATGGCTTCACAGGTTTCGTTACCGTGAGGTTGAGCCCGGCGGATTCCTTCACAAACGCCTCATTAAAAGCCTTGTAAATCGACGTCTGGAGAACCGTGTAAGGAGCGACGGTGCTGATCTTGGTCCCACCAAAACCATTTTCATCGATGGTCAGCAATGTCTCATTAATCTGAACGTCCTTTCCGTTGACTTTTATAGCGTTGACACCAATAAAATACTCATCAGACGGGTGTAGGTAGGTTATTATGGTGTCCCCTACCGGGTTCAAAACGAGCGGAGTGTAAATAAGAAACCTCGCAAGGTCAATTTTGGGAAGAAAATGGTAGGGCCCACCGGCGTTAAAAAGCGCGACTCCCGAAGCCGAGCGAGAGCCAGAGAGGCAGAGCGCAAACAAGAATGGCGAAGAGAGGGCGGTGCTAACCTGCGCAGGGAGCGAGATGTTGGAGCGGCCTAAGCCGGCGAGGCCGGTGACCCCCTTGGCGAGACCCTTGAGGAGAGAGGTTTTGGAGCAGGAGAAGACGAAGTCGGGGATTCGGGCGAGTCGACCCGGATCGGTGGTGGTGGGCAAGGCGAGCGAGTCAACCAGTGCCTCTGCGATGATGGCCTGGCGAGTGACGGAGTTTTCGGGGAACATGGCGCATGAGTTGTTGGCGCAGCCAGGAGAGGGGGGTTGGAAGCAGTTGGAGCAGGCGAGGGAGTGGAGGGAGTCGCAGAGAGGGGTGGAGCAGGGGATGGAGTGATAGGTGGAGGAGGTGTAGTTGAGGGTGCAGTCGACCCAGGTGAAGGAGGCGCCGAGGTCGAGGAGGAGTTTGGTGGGTTGGAGAGGGGTTTTGAGGTACATTGAGAGTGTGTATAGACGGGTTGTGTGGTCTTTGGTGATGGGAGAGAGGAGAGCTGCGAATGTTGAAGAAGGAATGAGGAGGGAGAAGAAGAGGAGGATGAATGGAAGAGACGACATTATTGTAAGTTTGAATTTGAAGTACTCCACTGAGAATGGCATTGAGGTTGGGTTTTATGCACAAGTGTTGAGGCTTTGTCAACTCGACCGTGGAGGGCGGAGGTCAATTAATGAGCAAAAATGGTAGGAACATGAATTATTCAATATTTTATATAATAATAACATAGACATGCATTCTGTATCGATATATGAGTATTGAGCGAAATATCTAATAATTTTTTTAAATCCTAACATTGTTTATTAATGAGAGAGAGAGAGAGTGAGTGTGTGGGGTTGGATTGAAGGAATTGGGTTGACTCGGCTGGGCTGGGGGAGTGAAGTTCAAGATAGGCTTTTATTGAAGTTGGATCCGTAGTTTTAATAGTTTGTGTCCACTTTTGACGCGTAGGATATGCAATAGCTAGCAAGTAAGCATTCATGGACTGAGGAAATTTTATTTTATTTTATTTTTTTATATCAAGAAAAATAGAAGAGGAAACAAAAAAAAGCTAACCAATGGCCAAACAGGCAGCCAATTCCGGGGAGGGTTAGACTCTCAATCTTAAAGCAGCAATCCTTTTTGCATGGCTTTAGCAATCCAATGGGCTACTTTGTTGGCCCCTCTCACGACTATAAGAAGAAAAATATTTGGGAGCTATAAATTAGGAGCACTAAAGGAGTTCTAGAAAGTGGGTCCCACTTACTGATGTGATATTTTAGCCTTAAGTTTTTTTTTTCCTTTTTTTTTTTTGAATTTCCACCTTATTAGTGGTCAATTAGTGTTCCCAAATTAGTGAGATGAATCATTATTGCTATAAGAAAAGGAAATAAGCCCTTCACATGCTAAATTTCTGAAGTCTTGGATGATAACAGTAGACTGTCAGTTTGTCATGGTGGGTCAGTTTCAAAAACGTACAAAAAAATGATAGTAGGGTTATAAATTAGTCAAGTCAAGTTTATTGAGTTTAAACTCGACTCATTTACTTATTGAGTTCGTTTATTAGTTTGAGATCAGGTCGACAACAGACTAGGCTCGAGTTTGACTTAACTAGTAAATATTAATGAAACTTGAACTTGAACTCGGCTCGTTTATTAAACAAGTTGAGCCTTAACGAGACAAGTTAGCTCGTAAATAGTTTAATTCATTTGTAGTTCTAAATGATAGTTTTGTTATCTTCCCATAGAGAGAACAACGTGAAATGAAATTGTATAAGCCTTTTTTTTTTTTTTTTTTTTCTTTTTTTTTTTTTGGTGTATAAGCTTTGTTAAAAATGAAAATACAATAAAATTGACACCAGGGTCAGATGAAAAACAAATTAATTAAGAAAATGTCACTACAACAAAATGCACCTTTGGCGACTAAAAAGATTTAGTCGCCAAAAGTTGTATAATTGGTGACTAAAAATTTTTTTAGTCGGCAAAAGTACAATATTTAGCTACTAAATTTTTTTAATCGGGGTATATTGACTATTGGTGACTAAAAAAAAATTAAATCGCTAAAAATACTAGAATTGGCGACAAAAAAATATTTTGGTCGCCGTACATTGAGTTTTGGCTACTAAAACCATTTAGTCGCCGAATAGAAAATAAAAAAAATTATTTTTTATCTTTGGCGAACAAACGTTTGGTCGCCAAAAACATATGTTCAGTGACAAAAAAATATTTTAGTCACCATATATTTAGTTTTGGCGACTAAACATTTAGTCGCCGAATGAAAAGTAAATTTTTTTTTTTTTTTTAAATCTTTGGTAACCTATCTTCAGCGACCAAAATTTAGTCAACAAATGTGTTCAAAATTTTAGTGGGAAATATTTCATATTGGCACCTAAATTTTTGCCCAAATCTATTAGTCTTCACACGGTTCTCTCTCTCTCTCTCTCTCTCTCTCTCTCTCTCTCTCTCTCTCACTCACACTCACACACACACACACAGAATCAATCACCACCGTCCCTCATCTCAACATCGCACATGACCACACTGTCTGTCAATCTTCCACCGTCGAACATCGTCACCGCAGCTCACCATTGCCTCGCCTCCCATCAACATTCAGGTTATTCTCTGTCCTTTTCCGATTGAAGTTTTTGATTGATTTCGATACATGTAAATATAGTTATGTATATATATATCGTAATCTTCGTTCAATTTTTTGTAGATTTTTTCGACATTGTGCTTGCTTTCTTTACCGATTGAAGTTTTTGACTAATTTCGACTCATATAGTTATGTATCTGGAGGCAATAGTCAGATGAAATACAGCCTTTTCCACTTCGATTTTGGGATATATTTTGAAGTTCTGTTAAATGCCAGCCTGGCTCTACCTTGTCTATTTTCTTGGCCTTAATGTGCTTTGCCCTTATCTATTTTCGAAGCACATTTTTAGAAAATTGACTTGGTTTTATTTTATTATTTCATTTTTCATTTATCTATTTATTCTTTTGACTTCAGAAATCCCAAAAAACAGAGCTATGCTGTTTCTAATGACAGCTTTTGCTGTTCTTCCAACGATCTCATTCAAGTAAGTAGTTTTTCATATTCTTTTTGGCAAAAATTTACATGCTCATCTTCTTAACTGTTCATGTGTGATGATCAGATTGACCTTGCTTTACACGGTGTTCTGTTCTTGTGCAGTGTGTACAATGTCTATAAGGGTGTTCAGGCAAGGAAATGAAGCATGCTAGTAGGCTTTGGCAATGGTAAACCTGTTACTACTGAATGCTTCATCTGTTTTTTATTTTTATTTATTTTTCAAGTTGCTTAATGGATGTCGTCACTGTTTCTTGTCAGCTTTACCCATTTTCTGTGCTCTTGATGGGAGTTGTGGTGTGGTATGTAACTATCTTGGCTATTTGTTTTTCACATACTTAGCTTGAGGATCTTATTTGACTATATTTCTTTCATTCTGCTTCTTATGTCTTGTGTAGGGATTATTTGTCTCCATATGATATAACTGGGAACTATCCACATTTGGTTATAGTGGGAACTGGACTCGCATTTAGGTTTCTTGTGGTGAGATATCCAATCCTTAAAGCTTGATATCTTTTGTCAATTTTAAACATTTTGATCTCTATTGCTCTATATCTAATTCATGGAGATTATAGTTGATTCACACAAGGGAATGTTACATGAGTGGTGAGATATCTGTCTTAATCCAATCCTTCAAGCTTGATGTCTTTTGTCAATTTTAAACATTTTGATCTCTATTGCTCTATATCTAATTCATGGAAATTACAGTTGATTCACACAAGGGAAGGTTACATGAGTAGTCAATCAACATTTTTATTCACACAAAAGTGGATTTCTTTTGATTCTGACCTCTATTTTTATACTTGGCATCCTGAGCTTTTTGCTATTCATACGAAATCTTAGATGTTTGTTTAAAGGTGAAGGAAATGAAGTACAATAAAATTAAATTGAACAAATACAATTGGGTTGGTTCTATCATTTGGGACACTTTTTGCAGAAGTACAATAAAATTAAATTGAACAAATACAAGCTAATGGTGCATGTTTTGGTAAATTTGTCTGATAGATACTAGATCGTTCGCATAAGCTTCTGGATCTCATTGTAGGCTATATAATATATGATGGTTTGATCTTGCAAGATTAAATTTTTGCGGGTTGTTGGTTGAGGCTAATTTTGTTTCTTGAGAATGTAAGGGATGAAATTCTGATTAAATGACAATGGAATGGGAATTTGGGAAATTGTTTTATGCCATATAACTTGCGATGACTTCTTCTGATGTAGAACCATAGGGTGTGGAATTATATCTGTTATAGTGTTTGGTTTATATGCTAGCTTGTAATTTAGATTTGGAATATAATCAATTGTATAATGCTCTGGATCTCCTTATGGATTATAATATAACATAGCTAGTGTAATCTGTAATGATTATAAAAAAAAGTTTTAAACTGTTTCATTTTAAATTGCTAAAATCAACTAAATGGTAGGCCTATTTTACATGTATAGTATGTATTTTTATTACTAAGACACTGTGTAAGGATAGCATACTGTTATTGCTGGGGCCTCTGTTTATTGAAAATTGAGTCAATATGGCCTTGTTCCAATTATTGAATGAAATTGCATATTTTTTCAAATGAAATTCTATAATTTTGGGTTTGTCTTACACTTAAAAGCTATCAAGTTGCTTCATTTACACACACACACACACACACACACACACACACACATATATATATCCTTGATATATACAACCCATTATGCCTATGGGCAGGTACGAAGGACAACGTGATATGCTTTACAATCAGACATTCAATCTAGACCAAGTTGCATTTGCTGCTGAGGGAATTAAGGATGCTTAGCAAACAGTATGTTCCACATAGCTCCTTGATGTGTTTTTATTTTATTTTTTTAGATAATTACTATTGGGGTCTCTTTGAACTCATCTATGATGTTTTGGGTTTTTTCAATCAAGAAATATTGGGCAATGGGCTATGAGGATGGATGCGCAGTTAGTGGAACATTCTGCATTATAGTTCTTGAAGTGATACACATGGGCAGGCTTATCTATGGATAAGCCAAAATTTACATGCACATCAGTGTTACCTAATTTAATGCAATTTAAATTTGGGCTTGTGAGTATTGAAAACCCAAGGCTTAGTGTCCCATAAAACTTATCCATAACACATTACGTAGCTTTTACAATTGAAATGTTTAATATATGTGTCCTTTTGACACCCAAATGAGCCTGATCTAATTGATCTTAATCACCTGTCTTGTATTTTAAGAGGGGCCACAACTTCAATTGTTTAGCTATTAAATGACATTTTATTGGTCTTTCTCCAACGTGGTTCAGATGATTAAATGACATTTGATTTTATTATTATTAAATATATACTTTCTTTCTTACTTTATTTATTTATTTTTTGTGGGATGCTTGTACAGTTTCAACTTGTTCTCTTCATTAGGAGTCCTTGGTTTCGTCTTGGAGAGGGTGGTATTATGGTTAGGTTAAGCCGCTCTAAGTTCTCAAGGCAACTCTCTTGAGGTCTCTTTCTATTATTGATGTTTTGTTAAAGTGCTTGTATTGTAATCCTTTTCACTCATCAATAATAGTTCTTTTTGCTGATAAAAAAAATGTTTGCCTATCATCTTAGAGTATTTCAAGATGAGCTATTGTTTATGTGTGTGATCTAAAGCAGGATTTTTGGCGCAGAGTTGGTTTCATAGCTGTGAAGAACTCTTACTAGGTATGTATCGAATAATTGCTCTTATGTGCAAAAAATTATTGAGAACTAGGGTTTTGTGTTTCTATAGACGCATGTTGCTTGTTAAGAAAAGTGCTAAAACGTCAGGTAGTGTATATGTACACTGTAGAGCATACTCTTCTTTTAAAAAAAATCTTCATGGGGCTTCCTCACCTGTTTGATTTTTGAAGCTGTTGAAAAATTGGAATTATCCTTTCCATGTTATATGAGGTCCCTAGGGAATGCATGTTGGGGTTTACCATAACTTTTTAACATTGTTGGTGCGGAGCCTTTGTTTCAAAAGCAGTCAAAGTTGTATTTATAAGTGTTTTGAGATAGAACGATAGAAGAATTGGAAACAAGATCCTAGAATGATATTGCTTGATGAATGTAGTGCCAACATTATTAAATATGGGCACATTCTTTATTTTTTGGTTGGATTTACTTTATTGATTTTTATTGAATTTCATTATAATATCATTTATGAATAAAAAAAATAGGTTCAACAAGATTTAGAATTCTAGACATACATATAGTCATAACTTAAAGGAGGGCACAGGATGGAATAATTGGTTTTACATTGGATGGAAGTATCGTTTGGAAATTCACATTGGTGTAGTTCTTATGATACAATTCTATCAGCAGGTCTGCCAAATAGGGTGCTATAAATGTTGTTTGCATTCTGGAAATTTGAAGTTGGTTGTGTGTCCGTTCAATAACAGTGACTAAATGGTCCTTCTAGTTTACACATGATCTTTTTTTCATTCAAAATTTTAACAGAAGCATCTCACTGTATTCTCATTTACAAGAACTCAAGCTCTGCAACTAAGAGAATCTCCAGTGAGATGCTATAATTGTTGCTGTCATTAAATTATAACAACTCCCCTAAAAAATCCTTCTCTAGTGGGTTGCCAAAATGATTGCCAAACTGAAACTAGGAACTCAGAAAAACACCTAGAAATTGAAATTGATGGCTAGGATTCACTCAAGGTTTGGTGACACAACAAAAACTTTAAACACACGCATAGATGTATTTTAAACACACTAGATGATAAGGACCTTGATCAATTCATGAGTGTGAAAATAGGACAATTTTGGTGAAGGTTCAAGTTTGAACCTAAGTTGTCATGCTTTTCATTTTGGGGGAATTTCATTTCAATGCAAATTAAAAAATATCTATTTACATATTAATGTTAAATGCTACAACATTAAAAGATAATTTTACAAACTTTCTCATGTATCTGAAATTATTTTTTGAACTTATTTCCCCTTTTATTTTGTGCTTTGATGATATTTGCATTAGTTAGAACTGGTATTGGATATAATTTATGATGGAGTTTAGGTTTACTTATTTATGAATGGCTATTGTGGCAGCAACCAAATGAATCATTTTATTTGGTAAACTAATTATTTAGACTCTTGGAGGTTATGAAACTGTAGTGCTTTCAATGTTCAAGATTTATGAAAATGCAGACCGCCAAAAGTAACAAAATTTGATGAAAACTACTGAAGGATTTTGATTCTGAAACAATTAGAATCATATTGTATACTGGTGAGAAAAGAAAATTTTGGAAACATTGCATGTAATTGTCAAACTAGAGTTTACTAGGCAGGCATGAGGTTTAATTTGGAGGTTGTATAAATTTTCAACAAAACAAAAACATTAAAATAATCTTGATGGGATTATATGAAGAGTATAATATATCTAAATTATTAATTTTAATTTTGGAAATATTATAATTTGCAGAGTATAATTTATCTAAATTATTAATTTTATAATTGTTATAATTTGAAACGTTAATTATATTGAATAAGTGCTAATGGTTATTTTTTTTTTTCTTTTTTTACAGATTGCTTTTGCGTGGGCTATTGTGGATGTATACGAAGAGCATTTGTTCTGTATATGGAAGACATTTATTTTGGAACAATCCTCTGTTTTGGAAATCCAGTGTTTTTATATGTAATATTTAATTTAGATGGATTACACTTGGTTTGTATGGATTTATATGATATTTGGAATATGATGTTACAAGTTAAAGTTTTTGAATAGTTGATAATGAAATAAGTATTATTGATAATGGATTTAGATTATAATTGATATATGTATTATTCTGTATACGTACAAGTTACAGGTTGCATTGATAATGAAATGTATATAATTTATAAATGAATGAAAAATATTCAATTTGTGCATTTTAAAAAAATTAATAAATAGAACTTGAGCTTTTGGCGACTAAACATTTAATAGCCAAAAAATAAAAAAGGAACTTATTGGCGACTAAACAGTTAATAGCCAAAAAAAAATGGAAGTTATTGGTGACGAAAAAATTGGTAGCCAAAAAAAAAAAATGAAAGTTTTTGGCGACTAAAAAATTGGTAGCCAAAAAAGAGTGTCACATTTATAGCGACTAAAAAATTGGTAGCCAAAAAGGAGTGTCACGTTTTTAGCGACTAAAAAATTGGTAGCTAAAAACTAAAGATGGAAAATATTTTCTTTTTGGCAACTAAATATTTTCTTTTGGGCGACTAAATTTTTAGTCGCCAATTTGTGACTTTCGGCGACTAGAAAAAAATTAGTCGCCAATACTTTTCCCGACAATCATCGAGCGACAAAGCTAGCAACTAAAAAATTTAGTTGGCAAAAATCTTCAGCGACTAAAAAATGACTTTTGGCGACTGAAAATTTTGTTGCCAAAAGTGTACTTTGTTGTAGTAGGTGGAAAAAACACACAATAAATTTATCAATATATATATATATATATATTTCCCCCTTTACAATTCTAATCATCATCCCCGTCACTCCCCCACCTTACCATTCTCCTCCACCCCAACCCCGCCCTATCCTAGCCAACAACCTTGTCAACCCAAACTCCCTAGCCACCCCCCGTGACCCAAACACCTTCCACCACAACACACTTGTTAAATAAATTGTTGTTTGAGTTTAGATTTTTTATTAGATGATCAAAGGTGTTTTTGTTGTAACTAAGTGATTATCTTTAAATTTTTAAAAAAATGTTCAGAATTTGAATTTATTGAGAAAGATTGAACTCGTAAAAATAAAAAGAGAGATGTTATTGGATTGACTAGAATGTGCCTATTGTTAAAATCTCAACCCGTAGTGGTTCCATGAACCCGGACAACAACTATAGTATAGATTTGAGATTAGAAAAAAAGCTCGATCCAAAAATTTCATTTCAAACGTGAACATCCAATATTAGTTACCATGTTTCTTTTTTTTGCTTTTCTTTTCGTTTTTGGGTTGGTTTGAATGGGACATTATGAGTGTGGGCTCAGGTAGTCAGTAATTGAGATGGGCTTGGGTTATGGGTTATGCAATCATTTCTAAAAAGCCCATTAACTTATTTTGCCCAAGAAAAACTACTTCCGGCTGTAAATAAATAAATTATATTGACTTCTTCACGTATAAATCTATCTATCTATCTATAGTATTATTAAGGTGAAATTCGATAAAATTAAAAATTAAAAACTAAAAATTAAATATTAAATATTAAAAATTGAATGTTAAATTTTTTATGTTAAAAAATTATTTGATAAAAATTTAAGTATTGAACTAAAAATAAATTGTTTGATATATATAAAATCAAATTTGAAATTTATTATTTTTAAATTATATATTTTAATTTTAATATTGTGATGGTAGTGATAGTAATTGTGGGTGATGGTATGATAGTGATAGAGGCGGGTAGCGGCAGCGGCGGCGGCGGCGGCGGTAGTGCTAGCAATAATAGTGGTGGTAAAATGACGGTAGTGTTTAGGGCAACAATAACAATGGTGATAGAAGTTATGGTAGTAATGGTAATGACGGTGATGACGGCATGACGGTGGTGGCGGTGGTGGTGGTGGTAGCAATAGTAATGATGGTAGTGGTGGTGAGTTTATAATAGTGTATATTGATACTTATATTTAGTATTCATAAATTCAATCATAATTAAGTAAGTTTCATATGACTTAAACTTTTCTTAATTTTTATGCTCTATTTTAAGAGATTCTTATATAGTGTTTGGTTTAGTTTTAGAATTGTGATTCTCTTTTTGAAGTTGTGACTTGAGTGTGAAATTGTAAGTTGAGTTTTAAAAAGAGAAATTTTGTTTGGTTATGAATTTTGAAAAGCGTTTTTCAATTTTGAATTTTGAAAAGAGTTTTGAATTGTATGTTTAAGAAAATTTTATTTTATTTTTTATTTTTAATGTATAATTTTTATTTAATTTTGTATTTTAAATATTTTTATTTTATTTTGTAAATATTTTAATATTTTAAACTCAAAACACAACTACACTCAAATCGTAATTAAACACATAACTCAAAACTCAATTCAAAAATTATTTTCAAAACTCATAACCAAATATAACTCGAAACTCCAGGCTACTTTCAAAGCTCTACACTCAAATCGTAACCAAATACATAACAAAAAAAATTAAAATATTTAAAAATATTTTTATAAAATAAAATAAAATATTTAAAATAAAAAAATAATTTTTTTTCAATTTTTTAATATTTAAAAAAATACAGCACAAAAATTTGTGAAATATAGTGCACATTAAAATAAATAAATAAATATTTATCCCAAAAAAATAAAAGTACGAAATTTTTTAAATATTTAAAAAAAATAAATCCAAAAAATTTTAAAAGACAACATTCAAATCATGATTCTAAAAATAATTTTAAAAAATAAAATAAAATAATATTTTTTTAATTTTTTTTTAAATAGACTTTTGGAAAGAGTTTTTTGGTTTTGAGTTTTAAAAATAGTTTTGAATAAAATTTTGAGTTGTGTGTTTGATTATGAATTTTGAAAAGTATTTTGAAAATTTGGAGTGTGGAATACGCATCATTAAATTTTAAGTAATATCAATTATGATTATCAAACGGACTTATTTGATTATTACTTAATACATTCAGTTTTAAGTGTTCAGTTATGTTATCAAACACTCCCTAAGCAAAACCCTCAATTGGTATAGTGAAGTCTTTCTCTCTTCATATCACGTGACAATATTTTTTATTTTTTAAAAAAATTACACAAAGAGGTAGGCGAGACTTTAACCCATGTTTATGAATTTAGTATAAAAAAACTCATATCACTTAAATTAAGTACATATTATAATATTAATTTTATTATTATTATTTTTCATTCTTATTTATTTCAATTAGACATGTGCCAGTGCCACATGTGTTAACCGCTATTACATGATAATGAAGTCCCATTAGATGAAACAACAATTGCAAACGACGGCCTGTGCCCCATGAGGAGGAATGATCATTGATATATAAAGCAAAAAGAGAAAATAATAATAATAACAATTTTAAATATAAATGAGTACGTTGATCCTACGATGAACTTTGGCGGCTTTATCAACTTACATATATAAAAATGGAACACTTTTTAATAATATAAAATTAAAAAAATAATAATAACAAAATTATTTCCAGACATTTGGACAAACGCATAGTCCACTTCCATGCTTCCCGGAAGAGTTGCAGGTTCTAATCAGCCGGCCTATGTTAATGGCTCCGTTTTCTCTCTCATACGTACATATATTTATTTATTTATACTATATATTAAGCGAAAGGAAATTTCTAACCACTAAAGTTTGTGGGAGCTCTAATATGTCAATCTTAATTTTCTAATTTTTTGTTTTTTTTAAAAAAAAATTAACCTCAACATTTATTAACTTCTCTCAACCCACAAGACTTTTTGACTTCTCTTATAATTACTGTAGCACCTTTTACAAAAACAAATAATTTGTATATTAAAAAAAAATTAAAACAAATATAAATATCTATATCTATATCTATCTATTTATTTATATCTATCTCTAACCCACAAGTTTTGTGAGAGTTCAATATCCCAATCTAAATTTCTTGATTTTTTGATTTTTAAAAAAAAAAATCTTAACATTTATTAATTTCTCATAACCCCCAAGCGTTACCCTTATAATAACACTTTAATGCATTAAAAATAAGTATAAAAAAAATTGTTGAAAAGTCCAACACATATGAATTCCTTGAAAAGGTCTAACACATATGATTATTATCCCTTATAATAACACTTTAATGCATTATTAAGAACAAGTATAAAAAAAATTCTTTGAAAAGTACAACACATATGATTATTATCAAAATATTAAACTTTAATACAATATAAAAAAAATAAGACATTTAATTCATTGAAAAGTCCAACACATATGATTATTATCAAAATATTAAACTTTAATATAATATAAAAAAGAAGACATTTGAAAAAAAAAGACATTTAAAAATCACAATTCACATATATATCCCTTGATCAGCATTTATTATCTTTTTTCAATCCACGTGTCTTTCCACATGCCTTCATTTATTGATTTGGTCAAAATTCTCTAATCAGTATTTAAAATCCCCTCGTATCGATAATTATAGATACAACTCGTGCATAGTTACTGCAGTACTCTTTTCAACTTCTCTCATACACTATGGTTAGTGATAAGATTGTTAAATTATTTTTATAAAAAAATCTTAAAAAACATAATTTATATATTAAAAAAAATCTAAAATAAATATAAATATTTATAATTATCCCGTGCATAGCACGGGTGATAGGCTAGTATATATATATATATATGGATCATGTTATGTTATCATTAAATTACTTTAAATTATAATTAAAAAATATGTAAATTATAATTAAACATCATATAAATATAATTAAAAAATCAATTATAATAAAAATAATATCATATCTAACATTATACACGTTATAATTAAATTATAATTAACATCACAATAGATATAATCAACCATTGAGCATAATTAACATCACAAATTGATTTGCATCCCGAAACGATTGATGTCATTTGAGGGGACACTATAGTCAATGACAAACACATATATATCTAACTTTTGATGGTAAAATTCAATCACTATATTACTGTATATCACTTCAAAAATCATGTGAGACTCTTTTAATTGAAGGGTTGACAAAGATGTCATTTCAAAAAAAAAAATTTAAATATATATATACACTCAAGTGATAAAAAATAAAGTAATTTCATTTTAGTGTATGTTTAGAAATATATTTTTAAATTAGTGATAAATTTTATGAATGTTAAAAAATAAAATCATAATTTTTTTATGAATATATAACTAATTTTTGAAAACTCCATTGACATATTTTTTCAAAAAAAAAAAAAAAAAAAAAAGGAAAACAATCCAACTGAAATAGAAAAAGAAAAAAAAAAGAAAAAGAAAAAGGACGCTAAAATTTGCATAAAGATTAATAATCTTCTTATCAACATTAGTATGGTTATAGTAGTTTTGTAGTTATATTAGTAAGGCAAGATTTAAAATCACTCTTGTATTAGCCTGGCTATATCAAAATTAAATTTGATATTATTATAATATATCACTTGATGTAGTAATATACTGTTCACATGTTATATAACATTTTATTATTTATTCTAGAGAATGACAAGAGAAATGATGACAACTTATCAGACATCCTACCGAACAACTAACTGCTGCACCAAATCTTCATATACCACCAAATCTTGCTTTGTTTTCCTAGCGTTCAGTATATCATGTGCAAAATGATCCAGTAGGTCATTTATCTTAGAAAAAAAATAAATAAATATTTTACAAAATTAAATTTTAGAATAAAGAGACTCATGTAGTGTGTACATACAGAAAAATGTTAGCTAAATTATAAAAATAATTTTTTAATTATAATTTGGCTCAAAATTTATTAAGTCTGATGTGGATGCTATTACTTTAGAACTCGAATTACCTTAACCCGTATAAGAAAAACCTAGCAAATGAATGGAGCATTTGACGCCCAACAACCAAACATACCCCAAGTGGGCCAGGTAAAGCCAACGAGAAACTAGTATAAATAAACCCAGCACTCCAAATTCACCTTCCAACAGCTCTCTTTGTTTTGTCTTTACGGGTGATTATTCAATCTTTTTGGAATATGGATACGTATTTTATGAGGTTTTGATTAGTAGAATACGGTTTTGATTAGTAGAAAGGAGAAAGGATTCACAATTTATGTTGAGATAAAAGAATAATATGAGACTAAATAATTAATGGTTGACTTGTAATATCATCACATAGTGTTCCGAAATTATTAACTAATTTTATTGGGTTCACCTGCCTCCTCAGACTCTCTCTCTCTCTCTCTCTCCCTCCCTCTCTCTCTCAATATAGAAAAGAAACCTATTAAATACAGTGCGGTAATCGTCTCTCTCTCTCATCTTGATTTTGTGCTTTTTGTTGTTGTTGTTGTGTGTGACTCACCGATTTGTTGTGGAATTAGGTGGACACGTTCACTGGCTCATCGTTCAAAGGAAACCCGGCGGCTGTATGTTTGTTGGATGAAAAGAGAGACGATGATGAGTGGTTTCAAACTGTTGCTAGTGAGTTCAACCTCGCCATAAACCTGTTTCTTGACTTGGATTACTGACTTCGAGTCCGAGGCTCATGACTAGTCCCACTCATCCACAAACCCTTGGTTTTGCCTCCGATGGTTCAATCCAGTTGCCCAGGTCACTTCACCATCGTTAAAAGTTTGAAAAAAATATCGAACTGTTTGTTTTCTGAATGATCTGTTTGGTTGCTGAGAAATCGCAGGAAAATGAAGGGAAAAAAAATGAAATATAACATCCAATTCCCATTCCGAATTGCGCAATCTTCTAATTTGGCTACTCAAATTACTTATAATTGTCGACTTAGTTTTTTGGGCGTTAGATTTCTTTAAATTTTGATTTGATTGATTTCACATTATTACTTGCTTTCTTTTCAACTTAATTTGAAAATATTTATACAATCCTTCATCAACTTTTTTATCAAATTCATATTTGATGAAAAAATTGTCTAAAACTGCTTGAACCATTTCATCAAATTTGTATGAAATCAAGAGAGATTCAATTTTTTTACCAGTCAAAGATGAACCAAATCCTTCATCAAAGTTCTCAGTCATATTCGTACTCTAATTTTATGAAATTTTAGAAGATTGGAGATTTTTTTTTTTATAATAAGAAATGGTTAAAACAGATTTTTGACATAAAATTTGGAATTTTTCAAAAAAGAGATAATAATGATTGAAGTATATCATATCAGATCAGGCTTTTAACTAAATTTTTACTCAAATTTGATAAAAAAAAAAAATTTGATGAAAAAAAAAAGTGCAAAGATAGGAAATGCTCTCATACATCACAAAGTATGATAATTGAAGATTGTGTTTCAATAGCTAAGTCCAGGGTAGTGAGCAATTTAATCTGGACACAATTTTCCATGTCTGCTTGCAGGTTAAATTTTGTGGTCATGGAACATTGGCAGCTTCACACTTTCTATTTACTTCTGGTTTGGTAAATCCCGATAAAATTGAGTTTCTGACACTGTTTGGAGTTTTGATTGCTAAAAGAGTTCAAGAATCACAAGATTGCGTCTTAATTGAGTTTGATTTGCCAATAGTTCTACTTTTTGATTTTGACTCTGCTGAGGTTCCATCTATTTCTAAAGCCTTGAGTGGTGCTTCTGTGATTGACTTAAAGATTACAACTACTGAAGAAGACCTCATTGTATGCATTTCTTTTGTGCTCTTTTCTTAATTATTCATAATTATGCAACTTTGTATTTAAAGTAAATGATTAAAAGGGCTGCAAATCATGCCAAAGGTGAGGTCGAGTGATCGTTCAATTTTAGAATAAAATGGTGAGAGTGATATGATTTCTAAGATATTTTGAGTAAACTTTAGTGTGTTCATGGATGGATGTGTCACAGAGAGGGAAGTCAACTTCAACTGATATACGGATATTCATTTTGTACTTAAAAGAGAGTGAATGTAAATGCATTTTGGCAGGTTGTGCTCCCATTGGGAAAGGCTGTTATAGATCTACAACCCCGATTTGATGAAATACAACGATGCCCTGGAAAGGCAGTCATTATTATAGGGCCGGCTCCCCCTGGATCTAAGTTTGACTTTTTTAGTCGCGTCTTCGATCCTAAAATGGGGATCAATGAGGTAAGATATAATTGGCATTTTGTCCCAAACTACCTCACGATTTAAATCAGTTCCTTTCATCTTTCTAGGTGTCTTTTGATTAAGTGGGAAAATATGTTCATACTAAGTAAAGGAAAGCTGATTAAAAAAAATAAAAACTAAAATAAAATAACATGGTGATACTCAGATTATAAAGAACTCTCATTATAGTTGATGGTTGCTCCTTCATATGTTGCTGGTATTTTTCAAGATCTTGTTACTGATAGTGCACATTGTGGGGAAATGTGATTTTGTTGCATATCAGGTTCTCTCTCTCTTTCTCTCTCTCTCTCTCTCTCTCTCTCTCTCTCTCTCTCTCTCCCATGGCCTGAATATAGAAAGGCGGGTAAGAGTAGCTAATGAATGCGTGGAGGTTCTTTCGAGAGGAAGCAGCATTACTCAATGGCTCTTCGTATGCTTGATCAATAGAAAGGAAAGTTGGTTTAGCCATAGTCTGTTCGAATGCTAAGGCATTGGGATACTCGACAAATTGAATGAGAGTTAATGTAAATGATCACCAAATAGGTGACGGTTGTGTTTCCAGAATTCAGACTCCATGAATGTTCTAAAAAGCGCGGGAAAGGCTTTGATCCACTAATATCACCAAGTATTGGGTATATTAGTGCGGGGGGTAATGTTGGCTACATATTTTGTAAAAGCCAGTTACAATTCGACACGTGGCAGAATAAGGGTATTGTGGGAAGATGGTTCAGGTCTTCAATCCTAATCGTACACGTGGCGACGAATATTGGTTCTCACGTGATCTGAGTAGCACTAGATCAGTAAAGAGATACAAGGTGACGTGGCTTCAGCGGTTACCCATATTCAAATTCAAATACTGGAGGGAAGCTCGACTGCAAGTGATGGCGTAGTGGAACTACTTCTAAGGCAGCATGATCAGCGATCATGGAGGAGCAGTTCGACGGTTCGAAGTGCAGTTCGAAGGTCATCCTTGACGAGTATAAATAGCAGGGAAGCCCTCAGAAAAAAGCCCCAGACTCAGATCATACAAACCAGTCGTTTACTTCATATTTTTCTTTACCAGTTTTTACATTTCCAGTCTTTACCTTTCCTGTACTTTAAATACCTATTCTTTACATTCCAGCACTTTAAATACCTGCACTGTACTTCATTCATAGGAGTAGTTTCAAGTAGATTCAAGTAGATTGCTGTTGTAAACCTCTCCGAGGCTGAGTTTGAACTATTGTAAGTGTTCATTTTTAATGAAATACTTCCATTGTTCTTTATATTAACTGTTATTTCTCTTATTTTCTCCTAAGTCAAGCCATCAGTAAAAGTCCTCTTCATTGAGGCTGAAAGAACTAAAACACAATCGTCTGATAAATTGGTTGGCAATTATAATTTCTGTACGGACTGATTGATCCTTGCTGGCACGCTCGCATTTACAAAAATACCCTTCGAAAGCCAAAAAGCCAACATATATTTTTGGCACGCCCGGTGGGACTAATTTAAAATGGCTAGACGAAGACAACAAGGAGAAAATGAACGCTTCGAGGAAGGCGTAGAAGGAGAGGTAGAAATACCTAATCCAGAGGATAATGTGGTAACACATCCTGTGGAAACTCCCATGTTATCAGAACCTATGGTCGAACAGACCAGCACTTCTGGACAAGAACCATATGTTCATAATGTTGGACGAAACCAAGGAATTGGACCATCCACTGTTCCATCTACCCAGCCAACAAATCCATGGGATGGCCTGGTAGAAGCCTTTGTTGGCTGGTAGAAGCCATGGGACAACAATTAATGAACACAATGGAAAGGTGGGCCACATCCTTTTTGGATCGAATGAATAACCACCAACCAACAAACACAAGACACACAGAGGAAATTTTAAATGTCCCTCAGCAAAGATTGGTTAGAGATAAACAGCCAATGCAAGTTAATGGGCATTCTAATGGTCAGACTGGTAATCAAAATTATGAAAGACCATCACCTCAGTCTTGGTATGAACCCATTTCGAGGCCTATAGCACGCCAAAATGCCTCAGTACTTAACAATGAAGCCACACAAGTTGGTGGATCTGGTTAAGTACAAGAAACTGGCGTAAGAATGGTTACGAATCCTATGTTCGAAGCCATACCTGGCACCAGGGGGTATAATAATCCTTTATTCGAATTTATACCCGGGGGGTTGGAAGGTTTTTCCACAAATGGAAGGGATACAACACCGGTTCCAGCACCTTTCGTAGGTCCTTTCGCAGGACAGGCTCAAAGGGGTTACCCATACCCCCAACAGCAACCTGCACTACAGGGGCAACCAGTCCCAAATGTACCACCTTATGGACCAAGAGGACCACAAGCACAAGTTTGTCCACCAAATCCTGTGTTTGTCCCTCCAGTAGTGGTTCAGCAGGCACAAAATATGGTTCCTAGAGACCAAATTGCTGACATTGTCAGGGAGATGTGTGGACTGATGGCTTAGGGGGTCCAGACTCCTGTATATAGAAAACCATACCCAGAATGGGTAGATAGGGTACATGAATACCCAAGGGGATTCAGAATACCAGATTTCACCCTTTTCTATGAAACTGGAAATCAATCAACAGTGGAGCATATTGCTAGATTTGCTGCTCAATGCGGTGAATTTACTAACCATGACTATATGAAACTGAGATTATTTCCAAATTCTCTAACTGGAGGAGCATTTGTATGGTACATCAACCTTACACCTGGCTCCATTCAAACTTGGCAACAAATGGAAGAGGCATTTCATGCCCAATTCTTCCAATTGGAGCCAGAGGTGTCTATGGCAGACTTGGCAAGATTGAGTCAGAGACTTGAAGAAAAGGCTACTCAGTTTATTGCCAGATTTAAAAGGGCTCGAAATAAATGTAGAGTCATCCTACCAGAGCCAGAATTCGTAAGATTGGCTCAAAACGGTTTAGAGTTCAGGCTTCGAAAGAAGTTTGACTCAACTAAATTCAGGGATTTGGTCGAATTGACCTGTAAGGTGTCTCGATATGAAGCATTATTAGAAGAGGAACAAGATCGAAATAATGCCTCGTACAAGACATATTATAGAGATCCAAATTATGAAATCGATGCAGCAGAGATTGTTCTGGGCAAAGAACCTGTAATCTGTGAAGCATTAATTCATAAGGATACAACAATTGACCAACAGTTTAAAAAGAAAGACTTGCACAGAAAGTACTCTTTCGATTTAACAAAAGCAGATGACATTTTTGATCATTTGCTTGCAGCCAATTTCCTTAAGTTACCAAAAGGAGTAAAACTGCCATCTCCAGATGAACTTAAAGGAAAAGTATATTGCAAATGGCATAACTCTTGGTCTCACTCGACTAAAAACTGCATTGTTTTTCGAGACAGGATCCAAGAACAAATTCGGAAAGGAAGTTTGAAGTTCCCAACCAAAGCGGAAAAGGTCATGGGGATTGACAGCAACCCATTTCCAGAAGTTGGAGAAAGTGCAGCTAATGTGGTTGTACCAAATTTCCAGAATTTATCTCTGCAGGAATTGGAAGAGGTCAATGTACAGATGCACATTGCCAACCAGACAACCACCAAGAAAGACACCAGAAACCCACCAGTTATTGGACAAGGTTTCTCACACCAGAGGGAACACTCTGATGAGGAAGCACTAGATGATGATTCCTTAGAAGCAGCTGTAATACAGAGGATGTGTCCCAGGTGCAGGCTGAGTTATAAATGGTTGAAAGGCCTTCCAGTTGATGGGAAGCAATACTACAGGGATGTACAGAGACGTCTTAAATCAACCAATGCTTACAACAAAAGGCCGTATCCGACTGGTGACAGGCAGCGGCCATTAGTGGTTGAACCTGCAGTGGGCAGAATGCATGCTAATGGCAAGAGACCCTTGTATGAGTCCAGGCCACCTAATTACTACAGAATGGAGAGCAGTCACTCTGAAAGAAGACTGAAAAGGGTTCAGGTTATGGGAGTAAAGCCAGAGATTGGCCCCCTAGACCAACTTCACGCAGGACAGAAAGTGGCTCCTTCCATCGAAGGTCTGAATCAGGCTCGAAACATGAGGTCAGAGCCAAGCACTTACCTTCACAGCCAGTTTCGAAGGTGGCTTCGAAGGTAGAAGGAAACAGTTCGACATCTGGATCAGTAAGCTCGTGGGTACCTGGGGTCCCAGATTGGTTTGTAATGCAGAACAAACCAAGGGAGGCACCTACTCAAAGGGATGTTGGAAACCAAGGCAGGATGGTCAAGCCTCCTTTGGTGGCCCCGAACAATTGGGTATTGCTTAAACACCCAAAGACAAAGGAACCAGATATGGTCCCAGTCATTTCTAGATCACAAAGAAGGAAAATTCAGCGCAGGTACACCCAGTACCAGCAAGGTCTGAAGGAAAGTGGAGAGAGTTCTTCATTGATCCAGACAGAAGAAAAGAAGACTCCGAAGTCAGACCATACTCCAAAACCGACTCTGCAAAGCAAAGTGGTGTGTAGTAGAGAACAGCTGGCCAAGGTTCATTTCGAGCTAAAAGCCAGAGAAAAGTCTAGCTTAGCAGGATTGGAGAAAACTCTGATGGAGAGTGATAGTGAGACAGAAGAAGAGCTTGGCATGAGCCAAAAGAAGGAAATGGCAGAAGAAGAAATGTTCGAAGCCTTTATGGCTGAGCAAACATTTTTGACTGAAGAACCAGTTGAAAAAGATCCTTCGAAGGGATCAGTTAACAATGAAGTGCCAGAGTGCAGTATGGAAGATGCTGCTGAAGTTACTGGGCAAGGTAGCCAAGGAGGAGAGGAGGTACAGCCAGCCATCCAATTTGGCTCATTCCCTCCAGTATCAGTCAATATGGTACACATACTACCTCACGAGGTCCAAGCTGGAGATGAGGACCAAAATGACCAAGACATGGATCCTATTCCTGTCTCTAGTGAAGAGTCACAAGTGAGTATGGTACAGGATGACCCTGGAATGGCTACTCCGATGGAAATTGAATACGAAAGCGAGGAAGAGGTGAGCATCAACCTCTCATATCCTTTTAAATATCCCTCGAATTCTATGACACAGCATGTCAAGCCTTTGTACATCAAGGCTTTCTTCGATGGGATACAACTGAACCGAGTCTTGATAGACAATGGGGCAGCAGTGAACTTGTTACCGAAGTCTTCTTTGAAGAAACTAGGGAAAAAGAATCCCAGGTTGATCCCAACCAGCACAACCATCGCTGGCTTTGCTGGAGACAAACAGATGGCTCAGGGGATTCTACCCATTAACTTGAGTGTAGGAACCAGGGACTGCATGACAGCATTCTTCGTAATTGACAGTAATGCGAAGTACAATGCTTTACTTGGGACAGATTGGATCCACACCAACAAATGTGTGTCTTCCTCTTTGCATCAGAAAATAATGATGGCTTTGGGCAATGGAGAGACAGAGGAAATTGATGCAGATCCTCAACCCTTCATAGCCTGTGCAGACTTTGCAGAGGCCAAGTTGTATATTGAGGGGGTGACACCACTTAGTATACTGAGGAAAGCTGATGGCTCCGCCGAAGTAACGGCTGATGAGGAAGTGACACACCTAAAGCACTTAGTCCAGGAGAGTGCTGATGAGGAGATTGTCGTTAAAGATGACAATGATGCCTGGTTGTAGGCAAAGAGATGAAGAACAAGAAGCCAAGTCCTTGGCTCTGATTAAATTCTCAACATTGGATGTAAAAGCTATAGTCCAGAAAGTACAGGAGCAAGAAAGAGAAGCCATGATAATTGGTTGCAAACAGAAGCAGCCACAGGTCAGAATTTTGACCCTTGGTAAATACTGTGCATTGGACATTGAAACAAAAGTCCAGAAGATACAGGAAGAGGATGCCTTATGGACAAATTTTGTCTATGAGGAGGAGGGCAAAGATGTTGAACTAAAGAACTTGGGAACAGAACAAAACAAGAAGGCTGCTTCGAAGGTAGCAGAAACCAAAGAAGAAGCTTCAATAAGTTCTCAGACACAAGACCCCTTAGAGGAAGTAAATTTAGGGGGAGATTCTTTACAACAGCCCACCTATATAAGTGCTTGTTTGAACGTTCTGGACAGAGACCAGTTGTTGGTTGTTCTAAAGAAATACAAAGATTGCTTTGCATGGTCCTATAATGAACTACCAGGATTGGATAGGTCATTAGTGGAACATAGGCTCCCTATGAAGCCTAATTTCAAGCCATAAAAGCAGAAACCGAGAAGGATGAGTCCAGAAGTAATTCAGAAGGTCAAGGAAGAGATTCTTAGACTACTCAAAGTAGGTTTTATTAGGACAGCCAGGTATGTTGAGTGGTTATCTAATATTGTGCCTGTAGTCAAGAAGAATGGTAAAATGAGGGTATGCATTGATTTCAGAAATTTAAATCTAGCAACTCCAAAAGATGAGTACCCTATGCCTATAGTGGATCTGTTGGTTGACAGTTCAGCAGGGCATCAAGTTTTATCAATGATGGATGGGCATTCTGGTTACAACCAAATCTGCATTGCAGAGGAGGATATCCACAAGACAGCATTCAGATGTCCTGGAAATATTGGCACCTTCGAATGGGTTAAAATGCCATTTGGTCTGAAGAATGCTGAGGCTACATATCAGAGGGCTATGAACACTATCTTTCATGATCTCATTAGAGGGTATCTAGAGTGTTATATTGATGACATTGTAGTGAAATCCCAGTCCATGGAGGAACATCTGTTTCAGTTAGAAACAGCTTTTGAAAGAATGAGGAAGTTCAAGCTGAAACTCAATCCTCTCAAATGTGCTTTTGGTGTATCATCTGGAAATTTCTTGGGTTATGTAGTGCACAAGAAAGGAATACAGATTGATCAGAATAAAGCCAAAGCTATCATCGAAGCTAGGCCTCCATCAAGTAAGAAAGAATTACAAGGGTTCCTTGGGCAGGTTAACTTTCTTAGAAGGTTTATTTCTAACACTGCAGGGAAAACTAAAGCATTTTCTTCCTTGTTAAGGCTGAAAGATGAAGAGGAATTTGTGTGGACAGCAGAGCATCAAACTGCTTTCGAAGGTATCAAAGCCTACTTGGCCAACCCTCCAGTGCTGATGCCACCAAAGGGGAACAAGCCCTTGAAGTTGTACATAGCTGCAGCAGAAGATTCATTGGGAGCTTTCTTGGCCCAAGACAATGAGGAAGGCAAGGAACAAGCTGTTTATTACCTTAGTAGGTTTTTAAATTCTTGTGAATGTAAATATTCAGCTGTTGAAAAGCTGTGCCTTGCTTTGTATTTTGCTGCAATGAAATTAAGATATTATCTTTTACCTACAACTGTCTTGGTGATTGCAACCACAGATTTGGTTAAGTACATGTTATCTAGACCTATGTTGAGGGGAAGAATTGGCAAGTGGATACTAGCCTTATCAGAATTTCATTTAGAATATGTCCCTCAAAGGGCAGTAAAAGGGCAAGTCTTAGCCAATTTTCTGGCAGACCATCCATCTCAAACAGAGAGCCAAGAGGTGATGGAACTTGGCATGGCTAGTGTTGAGCCATGGCAGATGTGGTTTGATGGATCGAAAGCCAATGGCCTAATTGGAATTGGTATTGTGATTAAATCTCCACAAGGAGTAGAGACCACGCGTGGTTTCAGAGTGGATGAAGCCACCTGTTCCAATAACCGGGCTGAATACGAAGCCTTAATAGTAGGACTAGAGATCCTTATTGGATTGCAAGTACATGCAGTTGACATATTTGGGGACTCTCAATTGGTGGTTAACCAAGTGAAAGGGATTTTCAAGTGTCAAAGCATAAGTATTTTGCCGTATTATGTTGTTGCATTACATTTGCTTTCTCAGTTTCAAGTAGCAAATGTAACCCATGTTTTAAGATTCTTGAACAATAGAGCTAATGATGTGGCTCAGAAAGCTTCGAACTTCAAGAGAAAGGATAATACCCAAAGGGACATAAGCCAAACAACATATCAAAGATTAATACAACCTTTGAATAAAAGGAATATAGTTTTGGAAGTCAATCATAATGACTTACAAGAACAGGATTAGAGGCATCCAATAATGCAGTACTTGGCTGGTCCATCTTCGAAGGCCAGCAGAAAAGTTAAATTGCAGTCTATGCAATACATGATGTATGGTAATGCTCTCTACAAGAGGGGAGGAGATGGCTTATTGCTAGAATGTTTAGGCCCAAAAGAAGCATTAACAGCCATGGCTGAGGTTCATGAAGGCATCTGTGGTGCTCATCAACCTGGTGTAAAGATGAGATGGTTGCTTCGAAGGCATTCCTACTATTGGCCAACTATCCTTAAAGACTGCATAGAATAGGCAAAGGGTTGCCAAGCATGTCAAAAGCATGGCACAATAAGGCATGTGCCTATAACTGACCTACATGCCGTAGTGAAGCCTTGGCCATTCAGAGGATGGGCCATGGATATGATGGGAAAAATACACCCACCTTCTTCGAAGCATCATTGTTTCATTCTGGTGGCCACTGACTACTTCACTAAGTGGGTCGAAGCTAAGCCATACAAGGCTGTAGACCAAACAGAAGTCATTGGGTTCATTAAAGACTTGATCCATAGATTTGGCATCCCACAAACCATAACAGTGGATAATGGGACTGTGTTCGATGGAAAAATGGTGAAGTCTTTTGTAGCAGAATTTGGAATTAGTCTTGTTAATTCCACCCCATATTATGCACAAGCCAATGGTCAAGCTGAGTCATCCAACAAGTCTTTGAAAAAAGGAATACAAAAGGTTGTGGAGGATAATCCTAGGAATTGGCATAACTTATTGTTGGATGTTTTGTGGGCCTACAAAACCTCCCCAAGGTCAAGCACATGAGTTACTCCTTATGCCTTAGTATATGGGCATGATGCGGTTTTACCTGTGGAAATTAATGTTAAATCTTTGAGGGTAAGATGCCAAGATCAGTTAAATCCTGAGCAATATCATCAAAGTATGTGCTTGGAATTAAAGGGCATAGATGAAGCCAGAATTTTGGCATTAAATAGCATTCTTTTCCAAAAGAAGAAAGCAGCCAAGAATTACAATAAGAAGGTCAAACACATTGGCTTTGATGAAGGTGATTTGGTATGGAAAACAATACTCCCAATAGGAATCAAAAGCCACAAGTTTGGCAAATGGTCACCTAACTGGGAAGGACCATATCAAATTCATAGAGTTCTGCCTTTTGAAGCGTACCATTTAAGAAATTTGAATGGTTATGTACATCCTAAAAAGATTAATGGCAGATATTTGAAGCCTTATTTTCCAACTATTTGGGAAACACAAGGAATAAAATAAACATTAAGTACAAAGACACAAGATTACTCAGATAATAGATAAGAATTTGATTTTTCATAAAGAATCAAGTACATTGTGCCACAAATTGGCCCAAAAATCATTACAATGTTTCAATTGTTTTTGTACAACAGATTTTCTAGTGGTAAGTGCTGGAAATAGGTGAATAGCTGCAGCCATGTCTTCTTTTCGATCAGCCAGTTCTTGGTTGGTGATTTGTAGTTTGGTATCAGTTCGAACCAAGGCCTGATTTACTGCAGCTAGCTCCTCTTCAAGTCGAGCTTTCTTCTCCAGCAGCTGAATTCGAAACTGGGAGGCAGAAGAGTGTTGTTCCTTGAGATCTGATACTTCGGTATGTACTTGAGAAACAAAACTCTGATCCTTAGCCAATTTCTCATTCGCAGCATTAGCAGCATGACAAATGCTAATGTAAAAGTCAATGGTAGCTGCAGCCTGGGATAGATGACTTGAGACATTCATGCCAGACTGCTCAGCAATGTTACAACACTGAAGGAACCCATTTCTGATAGTAGGCCTTTGTAGAGCCTCGAAGGGAATCCTCGAAAAGGAGATCAGCAGTTCCAAGCAAGTGTCCAAGTCTATTGAAGGAGCAGAAGGTTTGCTGCTGGAAGAAGAAGAACTCTCGAAAATTTCCAGCAAGGAGTCAGCCAAGACTAATGGCTCAGCTTCAGTAGTGGATGTTGGAGAGGTAGAGGGTATGTCGAAGAGACTAGCTAGTCTTCCTTCGAAGATGTCTACCTCATCCCTAGACATGAAGGACATGGAGAGTGTTGTGGTGGAAGACACAGAGGGATGCATGGGGATGGGAGAAATGGATGGAGCATCTTTGGCAGCCTCTATGGTCTTAGCCACCAATGAATCAAGTGAAGAGGGACTGGAAGTAGGCATAGGTGATGAACCATGAGTTGGGGAATTACCAGCACCCTCTGTAGGAGAATCAACTGCCATTGGGGATGGAGTAGCAGTTGAGATTTTTGTGAAAGAAGGAGAAGCAAGGCTCGAAGGAGATGTGGACTGAGGTAGGTCAAGGGTCAAGAAAGGGAGGTATGGCTCTAAGCCAAGAAGAAGAGATGCAGGAATGCTAGGGTTCAAGGAAGGTACAGAAAGTGTAGGCTTGGGAAGTGGGAGTAGTATGTGGATAGTCTTCACATTCTGCATCTGATCAACTTCAACTGAAACTGGAGAAGGCCTCATGGGAAAGATAAACGCAGTAGTTGTTGCTGCAAAAGGAAAAAATGTGGAGCAATGTCAAACTTCAATACTAAAAGCTGACAAAGGAAAAACAGCAAAAGTATGAAAGAAATTACTTATTTCAGAGGTGTTGGCACTGATGGGAGAGCTGCGAAGGGAATAATGCTCGATAGTTTGTTGCCTTCGTGCAGCTTCTCTTTGTAACGCATTAGCAGCAGCAGCTTCATCTCTCAGTAACTGTTGCTGCCGTCTCTTCTCAGCCCTCTCAAAAACAATCATTGCCTTGGAATGTTCCTGTTCTACTGCCTTGGCAGCTGCTTCATGAATCAGGTCTTCAACCAAGTCAGCAGCAGAAACAGTTACCTTCTTTCTCTTCCTCTTTAGCGGTGATACTACTGGTTCCTTTTCAACCTCTCCTTCTTCAACTTGGGGTTCAGAAGTAAGATCTTTACCCATTGTTGTGGTAGTTGCATCAGAGGAGGAGATAGCCATCTTTTGTCTCTTTGTTCTTTGCAAAGGCACTTCTGGCTCTTGCTCCAACTCTTCTTCTTCTGCCAAAGATTCAGATTCCTCAGGAGGGAGGATCAGCCTCCTTTTTTGTTTCTGTTGTTGTTTCTTTTTAAGAGTAGCTAAAGTTTCAGCTCTCTTAGGGGATTCTTCTTACGGAGACCTTGCACCAAAAAACATAAGTGTAAAGGAAACAAACAAAAGATTCAAAAGGAAAAAAAGGAGAGAAACTGAAAGTGTTTACCCTTCTTCGAAGTAGCTCTGGTAACTCTAGCTGGAGGGGGTGAAGACGCAGGGGTAGTTGTGGCAGCTTCAGGAAGAGGGGGAATGTTCTCAGCTGTTGCTGACTTAGCCTTTGAAGGCACTCCCAACCCTATTAGCAAGTCATGAGGGTGCATAGACAGGCGCACCTCCATATTGGCTGTCCACCAGTTCTGGAATCTTTTCAAAATCGAGCCAGATGGAAGAAAGGAAATAAATTGGAACTCATTCAATTCCTTCAACAGTTTGAGTATGGCCGTCTCTAGCTTGGATTTGGATATTCTCAAATCTCTAGTAGTAAGATGGACATTCGAGAGACTGCAAAGTGGAACAGGTATCCCTTGAGTGAGTCCAAATTGTCTGGCAAACTGGGAGGGGCAATACACCTCAGATATGCATTTATAGGCTCGAGGGTTCAAAGTGCCAATGAACAATTCCCTTGGTAGCAGTATAGAGGCCCACATATCTTTGTGAGGTGAAATAGAGCACTCTTTATCAGCTAGAAAAGTCTGCAGCCAGGCTGGTCCTTTATTGGCTTCGAAGGGACAAAAGAAGGAGGCAGATGGAGAAATAGGGAGTTGGTAAAAGAAGGTAAAATAATGTACAAAGGAAGCAGGATAAAGGGCAACCCTAGCATACTTCTCCCCATAAGTGCTGGGATCTTGGACAAGAAATTTTAAGCATTTAGAGTGCAGATCAGTAAAGTAGGCAAAGAGCCAAAGCTGGAGCACCTAGAGGGGACCTCCTTGGTTAATATCAAGTGGTCTTTCACAAAATTGGGAGCAAGCTCTGTACACATGGCCTAAAAGGTAAGGAGCAAGAGCAACATGTTTTTTCAAGACAAGCGCCTTCGCGAGGGGAGCAAACTCAGGCATAATCCTCTGAGACGATGTGCAAAAAAGAAATTTGCATAACCAGTATAAAATAAAGGAAAAGAGTTCTCTGTCTTTCACAGGGCCTTCTTTTTTGTTTTCGGCCTTTACAAAGTCGCTATAAGAAGAATTTAAGGCTGGAAGGGAAAATTTGACAGGGAGATCCGGATAGTTGGGAGTAAAAGGAGAGCCACGGGGGGAAAGTCCTAAAAGATGACAAATATCGAGAACAGTGGGAGCCATCATGCCACACCGAAATTGGAAGAAATTAAACGCCATATTCCAAAAACATAAAGCAGCTGGAATTAAAAAAGGGTCCTCAGGGATGATGAACCTGGAAAGACGAAGGGCATCAAGGATGTAGAGCTCCTGTAAGTCATCTTCTCTCGCAGGCACAACTCTGTCATACCATTCTTCCCATTCAGTCCTCAATGTCGGCCAGTGTAGACGTCCCCGAACGCATCCCGGGGAGAGGAGTGCGAATCCCCCCCCCCCCCCCCGTGTTCTGGTTCGATATTGGGTCACTACAGTTCGAAGGACTCAAATGTTACGGTTCTAAATCTCGAACCAAAGAGTCCAAATCCGGCAAATCGTTTTGAAAACAGATTTTTTGAAAGAAGTGCCAAACATGGACTGCTTTGCCAGATACAGAGTCGCCACCTAAATATTTTTAAAATGGGGGAATTTAGGAAACCCTAACTCGGTGCCGAAGGCCACATGTCCGTCATCACCAAAGTGACTTGGCTCGGGAGCTTGGGTACGATCGGGGAAGGTCAGCTATGAGCACCCCCTTTCGCCCGGTCTGAAGACCGGCCTCTACTAACCGTGATATCCGTTTTTTGAAAACATTACATGTTCTTATTCCAGTTATTAGCCTAGAATTACTATGTTATGCGCGCAGCAAACAAGTATAGACTAGATTGCCTAACTTGGAAATAAACATTGCATATCTGTTTTGTCTCGAAAAACGTGTTGGTTTTTTGCTACTCGAAAGTAGGCTGAAATACGGATTTCAATGAGTTGTTCCAACTCACGCAATCCAACCTCCACCCACAGGCATTCAAGCAATTTATCACGTAAGCATTTAGCCGCATGGCAAGCATACTGTCATGGCAAACGTTCACACGCATGTGATATGCTAAAGCATAAAAACTTACATCGTACTCCGCGCCAAAAACAAGAGACTGGTTAGCAAAACATGCATGACCTAGTTCATGTTTAAGTGGCTAATGCAACACAGACATAGATGCAATCTAGAGTAGGCTCGGCTAACCCTAAACATGGCATATGAAATGCGCGAGTAGCACGTATTCAATTTAGAAATCGAAAGTACGATGCAGTTTGTATGATGTACCGAGCCCGGTGCATGTAAACAAATGCATGAATGCACGCATGCATTGCATAAGGTATGCTAATTTAAATGTGCCCTAATCTACCATCGTAAGCAGGTAAATAAAAGGGAAGAAAGAAGTGGGGATTGGAAGACATACATCCACTCACACACACTTATTACAGATACGCCCTCACTCGGAGGGACCGAAAGAATATACAATTTAATTAACTACGCAAGCTAATTAATTATTACAAATTAACTAAATTAATCAGATAAATTAATTAATCTAATTAAACAGTAAACCGCCTCGGGATGAGGGCCGAATGCAGCATGCGCTCGGGACTGGCTCGGAACCGCACTGCCATGCACGGATTGCCTCTGTTTCCTCTGCTCTCCTCCTCAGAAAATTGCCAAAGTCCCAGGAGTGCCTCTCAGGGCACTGGGGATCACCACCGGCTGGGGTAGGACACTACCGGCTGAAGGAGGAGGCCACCGGCACAAAAAGAAGCCATCGGCTGTTTGTTGACTGCCGGTCGGCACTAAATAGTGCCGGCCGGCACTGAATGCCTGCAGAACCTGCAACTCACAGCAGCAGAGGGGAAATCTATGCATGACAATATAATTCAAGCCATTTATGCACCAAACACATCCCTTATCATGTTAGTGACTCAAAGGGGCATGTGCCTCGATTCCCGGACCACCAATCGCGCATTTCCATGCATGATGGCCCTAAGAACCAAGAATGCAACTTTGATTTCAAATGCATGCAATGCAAACAAGCAAACAAGGGTGCTCAACCTCCATCATACTTCACCTCAAGAGGCCAAACATGCACAATACAAATGCAACCCTAAACATGTCAACTAGGCACGCAACATGGACTATGCAATATGTTCATGCAAAGGGTTCAAGCAAGCATGCAAGGTAAGCATGCAAACCAATGGAAGGATGGTCTTATACATGAATTAGGCAACTCAAATAGTCCTAAAATCAGTGGCCGAAATGCTAAGTCAAGAGGGCCAAACACATATGCACACATGCACAAGTTAAGGCACCAACACTTAAGCATAACAAACAACCCTTAAGCACACTTAAAGGGGCACAACAATGGACAACTAGCATGCAATTTAGGCTCTGAAAATCATGCTATGAAATGATGCCAAATCATGTTAAGCAAGATAAACAAATGCATGCAACATAGGTTCAACACTTGAGGCAAGTCATGGAAGCATTGAACTACACTCATGCAAAACAAATATGGTATACATTGAACAACCTAAAACAGAGTTTTGGCATGTTAAAACAAAGCCAAATGGCTACTTAGATGGCATCTAAGAGGCTTAAGCACAAAGGCATGCAACATGACCAATAAATGAAGCATTCAACACATGCTTTTAAAGCACTAAAGGAGCAACTAAGGTAAGCATACAAGCACACCAAAGGGACTGAAATAACATGCTAAATGGTTCCAAACCATCAAAATGATGCAAGCAAGGCATGCTACACTCTCATGCTCTTAAGGCCAACAAGCCAAATACAAAGGAGCTATGTAATGCAAGTCATGGCCGACCAAAACAAGCATGGACAGACCTTATTCATAGTAAAATAAGCATACAAGCTTCATGGATCTAAGCCTAAAACATGCTAGAAATAAAGGCACACAACCTAGACATGTTAAGGGACTATTATGGCATTACAAAGCAACTATGCAAGGCATGCAAAGAGTGCTAAAACCAACACTTAGCAATGTCATATTAGGGCATAATAAACATAAAATGCGGCCAAGACATGCTCAACAAACAATCAAAACTATGCTCCCTTAAGAGGCCAAATCTTGCCCTTTTCAAGGACATCAAGGAGAGGGGGTGGCCCTCTCCTTCTTGAGACTCTAAGGCATCATCTTCACCACTAAAATCCCTCAAGATTTCAGTGGTGAAGAGATCCTAACACCAAAGTCTCGGATCTCTCACAAAATAGCACCAAAAGTGGCCTTTTCAAGGCCTAAGGGTGGTCAAACCTACCCAAACCACCAAGCACTCTTAATAAACAATAAAGAGGCTTAAAAAATAGAACTTTTATGTGTTATAGACTAAGCACAAAAACTGTTTTAAACTAGGCAAAAATGGAATGCAAGAATGGGGTAAAAAGAGAGTGTAGTGTCTTACCCTTGGAGCCTCTTCAACAAAGATGATGTGTTGGCTTCCTTGAGCACCAAACCAGCTTCAAAGCTTCACAACAGACCTCTGGACCCTCAAGAACCCAAAGAAGGTGAAACACTAGGTGTTGGTGAGCAAAAGTATGACACAAACACCTAGTGTACAAAACAAGAGGGAAGAAGAGAGATAGGATGTGTATCTATCCTAACCCTAAAAACCAGAGCTTGGTCTGTCTAAAATGTCTAAAAATTTGTAACCCTAAGCCAAGAAGAGGAGTGGTCCTCTTATAGGCAAGCAAAGCTTGCAAAGCTTACAAGCTAAGCTAACTAAGAGGGTCATCCCTCCATACACGTGTATGGAGGGGAACCAAAACTATACAGCTGTCTGAAAATATCTCATAAAGCAACTGCACAGTGTCCGGCCGGCAAAGAGTGTCATTTTGACAAAACTTAGTGCCGGTCGGCACAAAAGAGTGCCGGTCGGCACAATAAAGTGCCGATGGCAACACCAGCCAGCCGGTGGCCTCTAGCCACAGCCGGTGGTATGTGGGGATGCCTCACAAAGCATTCCCTGCCCTTCCAAGGCAAAACACAAGTGTTTGGTGCAAAACCAAACACAAAACGGTCGAGTTCGGAAGTACTGAGGCAAGGCGCGTGAGCCGAGAACTCCGGGAACTCCAAACGAACGCAAACATGGACAATCACCGAGTGTTCCAACGGTGACGTCCAAGTCTTGAGGACGGTCAAAAATGGGGTGTCTACAGTTGCCCCTCTTTGACAGAACTCGGAAGTCATAAGCATGACGGGAGTGAATGTCAAAGCCCAGAGACGACCCATTTTTGACCAGGCCGAAGACTTAGACAAACATGCAAGACAAGCAAGATATGCGCCCGAAGGCAGGGGCAAAATGCAACTGAAAATGCACGAAGCCGAGCATAACTTACGATCATGCAAAGAAAGCTGTAACGAAGCACGCATGCGACAGTTTTAAGCTAGAATACGCCAAACTACACTACAATGCAGAAAAGATGTAAGAGAATTATGTAATTCTCGATACGTCTCACTCGGGAGATACAATACCTGCGCGGCTCGTCCAGTTTCACCGGCCTCGAATGAACCGTACATACAATATCGTGCCTGCAAAGAAAGCAAACTTAACAGGTACAATATTGTTAGCAACATGCATGACAATGCAGAATGGATGCAAAATGATATGCAATGTATACAAAATTATGTATGAACAATGCAAATGGAAATGCAATACAATTGAAACTATATGCAAACTACATGCAAGGCAATTGAATCATGATTCATTCATGAGCGATTCGAAACCACACAAATGTCAAATAGATTGATGGAGGTAACAAGTCTGTCTACCATAGAAAAGGTGTCGAAGCCCTCAAGGCGCGAGCGCACGCAGAACTATGAGTAATGTAAACAGACACAAGAACAAGTATTGGGTGGAATGACATAAGTGGGGTGACGACCCGCTGGGGAAAGAATGATGATCCTAATGCCGGATGCAACAATTACACTACAATGTAATATGATGGATAGATGATACAATGGATATGGCACGCGGGCCAAACCAAATCTCGCCTAGGAAGGGCATGTACACGTACAAGCCATGTCTAACATAGAAAAGGTGTCGAAGCCCTCAAGGCGCGAGCGCACGCAGAACTATGAGTGTATAGACGTGAAAAGTATGAGCACATACCAGACCAAGCTCAACAAGGAAAGGTGCGAGCCATGGATGGAAGATGATGCAGTGAAATGCATGCAATCGAATGGATACAATGGATATGGCACGCAAGCCAAGCCAAATCTCGCCTAGGAAAGACATGTACGCATACGAACCATGTCTAACACAGAAAAGGTGCCGCAACCTCAAACCAACATACTAGCATGGAATAGGCGCGATACACGAGCAGAACGGTGTTTCGACGTGAAAAGTATAGGCACATACCAGACCAAGCTTGACAAGGAAAGGCGCAAGCCATGGATGGAAGGTGATGCAATGGATGCATGCAACCTACAATGCAATATCTACAATGAAATGGATGAAATGCATGACAATGCAGATGATGCAATGACCATGATTGTAGTTTTCCCTATTCTCCCAACAGGATGGTATACTAGGTTGGTTCAGTATCCAGAATTGAGGCGTATACACACTACCTCAACCTATGGGGCTTCCATACAGGTTTCAAGCCGAGGGTACACCCCCCTGGGTATTTAAACCAGACTTTAGTCTCGGAAATCCCGAACCTTTGCGTTCTAGGCATGAGCCATTCAAACTCTAGTTTTCACCGTCCCCGTTGGTCTCCTAGGAACTCACCTCAAGCACGGAAGTCGTTCGGGCACGACAAACACCAAAGGAATTGCACCTCCAGAGGATTTAAGGTCTCCTAGACCGGAATGCAAAATGTATGCATGACAATGCATGTTGTTTTGGTTGTTTTTTGTCTGAAAATGCAAATGATGCATGATGTTAGGAAAGAAAAAAAATGCATGACAATGCATGTATATTTTTTGGTTTTTGAAATGCAAATGATGCATGATATTTTTTTTTTTTGATTTTTTTGAAATGCATGACATATGCGCTACCTACGATGATGCATGACAATGCGATATTTACAATGCGATGCATGAAAATGCAAGTGTGGCGCGCAAAAGAGCGCGCTCAATGAATGCGTGCCAAATGTGATGAATGGTACACTACAATGTACCGAGGGTCTTGCACCCTCCGAGGATTTAAGGTCTCCTAGACCGGGCGTGTTTAAGGTCCCGCCGGACCCAGTGTGTGGCAACTGTGCGAATGTGACACGCGTACCACAAGGGATGCAAAACAATGCAAGTGAGAATGAAATGAATCATGAGGCACACATACCTCATTGGTGTGAAATGAAATGCAAAACGAGGCACGCGTACCTCAATGATGGAAAACGAAATGCGAAACGAGGCATGCGTACCTCGAGATACAATGAAATGCAAAATGAGGCACGCATACCTCATCAGATGGAAGATGGAATGCAAAACGAGGCACGCGTACCTCGAAATGCGATGAAATGCAAGATGAGGCACGCATACCTCATCGGATGGAAAATGGAATGCGAAACGAGGCACGCGTACCTCGAAACGCGATGAAATGCAAGATGAGGCACGCATACCTCATCGGATGGAAAATGGAATGCGAAACGAGGCACGCGTACCTCGAAACGCGATGAAATGCAAGATGAGGCACGCATATCTCATCGGATGGAAAATGGAATGCGAAACGAGGCACGCGTACCTCGAAACGCGATGAAATGCAAGATGAGGCACGCATACCTCATCGGATGGAAAATGGAATGCAAAACGAGGCACGCGTACCTCGAGATGCGATGAAATGCAAGATGAGGCACGCATACCTCATCGGATGGAAAATGGAAGCGAAACGAGGCACGCGTACCTCGAAACGCGATGAAATGCAACATGAGGCACGCATACCTCATCGGGTGGAAAATGGAATGCAAAACGAGGCACGCGTACCTCGAAATGCAATGAAATGCAAGATGGGGCACGCATACCTCATCGGATGGAAAATGGAATGCGAAACGAGGCACGCGTACCTCGAAATGCAATGAAATGCAAGATGAGGCAGGCATACCTCATCGGGTGGAAAATGGAATGCAAAACGAGGCACGCGTACCTCGAAATGCAATGAAATGCAAGATGAGGCACGCATATCTCATCGGATGGAAAATGGAATGCAAAACGAGGCACGCGTACCTCGAAATGCAATGAAATGCAAGATGAGGCACGCATATCTCATCGGATGGAAAATGGAATGCAAAACGAGGCACGCGTACCTCGAAATGCAATGAAATGCAAGATGAGGCACGCATACCTCATCGGATGGAAAATGGAATGCAAAACGAGGCACGCGTACCTCGAAGTGCGATGAAATGCAAGATGAGGCACGCATACCTCATCGGGTGGAAAATGGAATGCAAAACGAGGCACGCGTACCTCGAAATGCAATGAAATGCAAGATGAGGCACGCATACCTCATCGGATGGAAAATGATGCAAGTCGCAAGGGACGTGCGAGACAGCGCGAGGCGGCGCACCGGAGAGTGTGATGAATGCGTGCAACACACACGGGGCAACTTTTAAATCTTATGAAAGACAAAAGGATACAAAAGGATACAGTCATCGCATGAATTTGAGTGCCACACACAGAAGACACTGTCTGAGGTCAAAACGGAGGCCGGTTGAGCGTCGGAGATGCACTTTCTTGCACTTTCTTGAGCTATGAAGACCCAAAACCCCTCATCTAGCCTAAACAAGGCCTTGGGAACACCACCGGCTGGGCTAGGTGGTCACCGGCTGCCACCGGCTGCCTAAACTTCTCCACCGGCACAAAAATGTGCCGACCGGCACAAAATAGTGCCGACCGGCAGAAAATGCCTGATCGGGGGCAGTTCTGCCATTTCGCTATGGGTCCTTTAAAATAGGGCTTGAAACCCTATTTTCCTTACTTTGCCTCCGCCAAAAATCTTTGCTCTCTCTCTCCAAAGTGTTTTTCTCTCACTTTTCCGCCATTTCTTTGCATTCCCGCGTGTTTTCTGTCGTTCGATTCGCGAAGTTCATCGCGTTTCGGACATTTCCAACCGATCGAAATCTTATTTCGATGTTTCTTATCGGTTTTCGTCTTTTCGGGACTTGTTCCCCTCGATCTTCTCTACCTTTCCGTGTATTTTCATCTTCCGGCCTTTCCGGCCATTTTCGGCCCGCTCGGGGTTGACTTTTCCAGTTGACTTTTCACATTCCGGCTTTTCCGGCCATTTTCTCACCACCATTACTATGGCAGACGATGTTCCACATGTCGGGACTCCCCCGGATCACGAGATGGATCCCGGGGTCGAGCTCCTCCCGCTAAGTGAGCGCCCATTTGATCCGGCGACCTACCGGCCGGCTATTCACATTCTACCACCCGATGGACGTCGCCACTTCCGCGGCTTCGACCGAGCGCTGGACCCGGAGCTTCTCCTGCGCGAGCCGGCCTCTCACTTGTCCTTCGGCGCTTCCGAGGTAACATCTTGATCTACTTTATTTTCTGCAATGTAGGACCTTTAACTGTCAACTGTCATAGCTGATTACATTCCTTAACTGCTTTAGATCTGATACACTGTGCGCTGTAGTTGATTGTAGACAACCTCACAACTGATATCTGCTTAGGACCAACACACATGCACACACACTGCACTAGCCTGAATCACCCAAACACACGGCACACATTGCACTTTTGACATGAACTCACCGACACCCGGTGCTTATTTGAATCTGAAAACTCGCACGCATGCTAGACTTGCACTGAATCACACAAACACGTAGACGCATCACACGTTGGTAATTCACTGAAACATACCGGGACCCGGCATCCGTTTGAACTTTGAAAAACACGCACACATGCTATGTTTACACTGATCCCCATGGGAGTACTGACACATCACAGGCCGTAGTCCACCTACTGGTGCACTGAAACCTGACATTTGCTTGCATCTGAAAAACGTGCACACGTGCACCAAGTTTACACTGGACCACTCAAAACACACTGACGCATCACGCGCCGTAGTTTACTGTAAGCACACCGGTACCCGGTTTCTGTTTGAATCTGAAAGACTTGCACGCATGCTAGATTTGTACTGACTTTAACTGTTTCTTCGAAACTGTACATTTCATATTGATTCGCAACTGTTTGTTTGTATACAGGGAGGTTCCCATACCGTCCGCGGGTATGGGAATACCGTCGCTCGAGAGTGGTATGCCGAGCTACCTAACGCAGTCCGTCAGATCGTCGATCGGGCCGGCTTCGGTGCATTTTGTAGGGGACTTTCCAGGTTCTTCGCCTGCAGACCTCTCCTTGCCGCTCTGGCAGAGAGGTGGTGGGACACCACTGATTCATTCCACTTGTCGGTGGCAGGGGACATGACGATGACCCCTTACGACTTCGCGATGCTTACCGGCATCGGGGTAGGGGGTGATCCGATCCCCTTCGACATTGACATGGATGAGTGGACCGCGGCCCAGATCTACTTGCTTGGCGAGGCACCGCCTCTGGCGCGTCCTGGCTTTGTCAGGTATTCCTGGTTCGAGGTTCAGTTTAGGGTCCAGCCCACCCTCATCGACGCAGCCCCGATAACCCAGGAGGCCGTGGAGCAGTACGCACGCGGCTTCTTGATGTTTTTGCTAGGGACCACCCTATTCGCCGACCGGGCGAACACAGTGCCCCTCTGTCTTCTCAGCGCACTGGTAGATGTCAGAGATATTTTGCGCTTTGACTGGGGTGGCGCGGCTCTGGCCACCCTCTACGGCTACATGAGCTCAGTCTCCCGTGGCAGCGGGCAGTTGCTCGGAGGCTACTGGCGGGCCTGGGAGGTATGTCTTCTTCTCTGCTTTACATTTCTGCTCTACATACTTTCTGTATTCTGCACTGTACACTGCTCACACTGACTGTATACTGTACACTATACACACTGCACACACATACTCTGCTTTACACTGACTGTATATTGTACACACGGCACACACATACTCTGCTTTACACTGACTGTATATTGTACACACGGCACACACATACTCTGCTTTACACTGACTGTATATTGTACATACGGCACACACATACTCTGCACAATACACTGCACAACACACGGCTCTGCTATTTCTATTCTTTTTCATTTTTGCTTTATCTGATGGTCATACTGACATCTGTTTTGCAGTTGTGGGTTTACGCCTACTTTCCCAGGCTGGAGCCAGTGCCGGAGACGGAGACTCCCCTGGTCATCCCTTTCTCGCGCCGCTACGATGGGAGGTGCACACGGCGACCTCGGGATACTTTCAGCTTCTACCGCCGATTCTTCGACACCATCACCTCTGCCGAGGTATATTTTACTTACAGTTCATTCAAATTTTGCTTCGCTACTGTATGTTTCAAATAGCAATCGGTAACAAACTGTACTTCCAATTTCAGATCACCTGGCGGCCGTGGGCTGCAGTGCCAGCAGAGACGAGGGATCGATACGCCGGTGCTGAGGAGACCTCTCGCTACCGGATTTTGCTGGAGGGCCCGGTCTGTCGGGCTTGGTACCTGGGGGAGCGTTTTCTGCGCCAGACCCTCGGGTTGCCAGAGCAGATAGTCCCGGTTCACCCTCCTGAGCACATGAGGGACATCGAGAGGTTTTCTCTGCAGCAAATGGAGGACTACACCCTTGGCTGGGACGAGGACGGCTATAGGGGCGAGGGCGACTACTCCGAGTACGTCCGGACCTTCATCATGCGGCCTCTGAGCGGGGGTCGCCAGACTGAGCGAGGGAGTCCTGCGGTGCCGGCGGCTCGGGCAGAGGCAAGAGCAGGAGTGGGATCTTCGAGGAGAGCCCGAGTCCGAGGCAGGGGTGGGGTACAGAGGGGACGAGGGACGGGCTGGCCCGCTCTGCCTACCATGCTGACATACAGGGGGCAGAGTGGGGAGACCTACCAGATCCCTTTTGCTCCTCCTCCGGCTGGTCATGAGTTGGCTGGCATTCCTGACTTGCCTCCGGTATGTACCACTTTATTTCTGCATCTTGCATTGTCATTTCAGTTTAGTTCATCTGATACTCCACAGAATATTGATGCATCTAATACTTTTGCAGGCTTCCTCCGAGTACACACGGCAGTCGGTGGAGTTGTGTGCCTCCCTGATGGGGATGCTGCAGCGGACCCTCGATGTCATGGCCGCCTACAGTCTTCCGGTACGTTCTTCTGACCACAGTCTCAAACCATACTCTGTTCCATACATACTGATACACTACACAAAATCTGATAAACTGCTCACGGCATTCACACACTGTACTCATACACTGCATTCTGCACTGATTAACTGCTCACGGCATTCACATACTGTACTCATACACTGCACTCTGTACTGATTAACTGCTCACGGCATTCACATACTGTACTTATACACTGCATTCTGTACTGATTAACTGCTCACGGCATTCACATACTGTACTTATACACTGCATTCTGTACTGATTAACTGCTCACGGCATTCACATACTGTACTTATACACTGCATTCTGATATACTGCTCACAGCTTTCTGATGCGTTTGCTTTTCGTATTTTTCAGCCTCCCTTTCCGATTCCGCCAGTGGGCGGCGCTCCTCCGGCTGGGCCTTCCCTTTCTACTCGGGATGGCAGGATATTCCCCTGTACCAGAGGGAGACACGCTCATGTCGGGAGCAGCTCGCGGGCTCCAGTTCCAGGCGACGGTGAGTCGGAGGCGGAGGCCTCTGAGGAGGAGGCGGGGAGCAGCTCAGGCTCGGGCTCCGACAGCGACACTTCTGACGATGTTCCTGGGCTTCTGCCCAGGAAGAGGGCGAGGATGGATCCCCCGGCGCGAGGCCATTGATGATGATTACAGACTTCCGCTGTTTTTTTCTTTCATTTTCTTTTATTGTACTTTTCTCTTTTTGGTAGATAGAGTACTATGTACTGCCGCAGGCAGATTTTGCTTTCCTTAAAACTTTGTATTTGAAAAGACGATGATATGAAACAAAATTTTATCTGAAAAGTATTTTACTTACATACCTCGTACTTTGCATTGCACTGCATCATATTACACCTCAAATGTAAATGATTACGATTTGTTGTCTGAAAATTGAGCACTTGCACTGTAATAATCGGATAACCAACCAACTAACAGCAAACAACCCAGACAAATCACTGCTCAAACTGAACAAATAGCCCATATTCTGCTGAGGATTAATCTGCACACAGCTCATAATACAATATCCGGTCCATTCTGCACACGGCAAACTTTGAACAATTGGCCCAATCTGACAAGACGGATCACCAAAACTGAGACAGTTGAAGTTGAAACACATTCGGATGTCCCAAAATTTCCTTTTCTTCTCTTGCCTCGCATAAATGTAGAGAATGGCACAGCATTCTGAGCACAAACGATTGACTTTGGAAAAGGGATTTCACAACCGGGGTATCGAGCCTACAACTGAACACAGTGGAAAGGACTCAAGTGAAGAAAATAAAAGGCACACGACCTAAACACAACGAGATACACTCGGAAAAGACTCAAAGCTAAATTGAGACCGACAAATCAAAGGACATGACACACGGACGTGCTTGAAAACAAAAGACCTTGAGGGGCCAATTCCTCCGGGCAGGTTTCCCACCCTTTCTGATTTGTGTGATTCTCACGCCACTCGGCCCTCAAGCTCGGTTTTTCTCTCAAAACCCTCTTGCTCACTTTTCTCTCGACTTACACCTCTCTATTCTTTATTCTCTCATTTTTCATCCCTCCCCAGGGTGATTGATGGATGAATAGGAAGCGGCAGATTCATGCCGAATACAGCTAGCTCACGGCTATTTCTTCTGATAGATAAAGTGCTTTCCTGGCAGGCGCGTTGATGACAAGGGAGAGACAGAACACCTGGCTCAAACTGTGCCCCTAGTTCATTACTTTGACCATTTTTTGTTTTCTTTCTAAAACAGTTTTGATCAAAATGAACGTCAGATTAACATGCTTGTTCAATTTTTGATTTGAAAATCATGCAAGTCAGGCCGTAAGCACTGAAAGTTTTCCTTTTTGGGTCCAAACATGGTCCGATTTTGAAAAATGAAATAATTTTCGAGAAAATAGTCAACCTCAGTAAAAAATTTTCAAAAACTATTTTCGCAAACGGTCAATGCTCGACATGGCGCGGAACCTACCCTCGAGATATGCGACCTCAGATCGGAGGCAATTTGGGAAAATTGCCCCTTGCTTGAAGGGGGGGAAGAGGGCAACGGAAAGTTGCCCCTAGTTTGGGCGGCAACTCAGGGCAACTTTATGGCGATATAAGGCAACGGAAAGTTGCCCCTTGCTTAGACGATGCCGCGGCATGCTCATCGATGATTGATCGCAACCGAATTCTCATGCACGGAGAGGACGAAGGCGGCCACAAACAATATATGGACACAGTCACCTTGAAAGCATTGGTGGTTGGACTTCAGGAGGAAGTTGATCACGCAGCTCCAGTTGTTGCAATCGAGACATCGGATTCGGAGGAAGCATAGGTAATCAAAACCATTACATGGACTGAGACGCTATGAAAGCGTTAAGGGCTGGACTTCAAGATGAAGTTGCCTACGTATCCCAAAACATGGGAACCAAGCCTTACGTAGTTCCGGTTAGGTACTCTCGGGTATTTTAACCTTCACTATTTTTAGGCTCTTACTTTTGCCAAGGCACCCAATGCGGGTTTTCGACCTTGCGAGCTTCTTTTCTTTCTTTTTCTTTTTTTCCTTTTGCATTTTTTTCTTTTTTCTTCTTTTTTTCTTATTTTTTTGGTTTTTTGATTGATTTTTTTTTTCTTTCGCATTTTTCTTTTGCTCTTACTTTTGCCTGGGTCGCCCTTCCGGGTTTTCAGCCCAGCGAGCCTCTCAAAGGGTAAAAGCGTAGCAAGTCCATGCCAAATGGTTTTCGAAATCAAAGCCTCCCCTTTTTCGGGAGAATGACCGTTGCAGTACTTTGCAGGAGAATCAATCACGGTTGCTTTGCCAACTTCTCCTGGTGAACTCTAGTCTTTTGCTCCGATTTCGGTGCCCCTTGATCGAGGGCTGCTTCGAGTCTGGCCACACGGGCCTTGCATTGATAGCTAACTATTGAACATTCTGGATGCTGGTCCAAGGTTTGAAAATGAGGGGTCGAGTCTCGAGGCTGAGAGCTATCCTGAGCTGCGCAATCTCGAGAGCGATTCCACACAGGTCTTCGCAGGACCGCGCAAAACATTTTGTTTTCAAAAGTTTTTAAGAAGGCGACGAATCGCTCGCGCCGAAGACAGTGTGGAACCAATCTGGATCAAGCCAGGGTCCTTCTCAGTACTCACGCTGACAAGCATGATTTCGATCATTAAGGGCTTAGCACGCCTTTCTTTCTTTCAACTTGATCAAAGTTTTGCAAATCCCGAGGAATTCCTTCCTCTTCGTTTTTATCACCGCAGTGTTCAAAAAGGTTTTTTTTTTTTAAAAAAACTTAGGTCAAAGCAATAATTATCAGGGCACACAAGGGCGGGCGGAATGCGCTGTCACCCCATTCGAATTCTCTGGCACAACTAGCCCAAAACAATAGATACGGAAACACGGTAGCCGCAGCTGTTTCATTCAGGTTCCTCGAATGCAACTGGCTCCACTGCAGAGACAGACCCAAAAAGAAAGCAAAAAGAAGTAATTACAAAACAAAACGGTGCTTGAGGCAACAACCCCGGAGTCACCTAGTATTCTATGCAAAAGAGGGACTGACTCGTTACAACAAGACAGACCCTTAAGCAAAAAGGACTGACTCAAGACAGAGACAGACTCAAAACAAAGCAAAAGACTGACTCGGCGCCCAAGCCAGGATTTACAAAAGTAGCATTCGCAGATGCTCAAAAAAATGCGTGCCAGACGCCACCTCAAAAACTCGAGGCGCTGCCCGCAGGCGGTTGAATCCCAATTACATATTTGCAGTATCGGTGTCCTCAAAATCCAACAACTGGGTAGTGACTGATTTAGCTGAGGTGGGTGGGAGGATAACCTCGTTGTCAATCAGATCCTGCACCTCGTGGCGGAGGCGAAAGCAGTTATCGGTGGAGTGGCCAGATTGCTGGTGGTACGCACAGTACTGAGTGGCATCATGTCCTGCTGGAAGGGGTTTGGGGAGCGGCCTAGGCTCGAGGGGTGTAAGATGCCCCTTTTTGGCCAAAATCAGAAGTGCCCTAGACAAAGGCATGTAGAGAGGATGGAAGACCCTGCGCCCCCGGGGCTGGTATTTTGAAGCCTGAATGCTCCTGCTAGATGTGCTGGCGAACGGATCGGCAGGTGCGGGCTTGAATTTCTGATCCTTCCCAGGTACGGGGTTGGGAGTGAGAGAAACTGTTTCAAAATAACGGGGTCTATCCTGATTTTCCGACTGGCTTGAACTACCCTCAGGTAGAGTGGGAAAAGCATCCTTCACAATTTTGGTTGTCATCGCAGATACCTGTTGTTTGTTCATCCCCCCGGCTTTTAAAGCCTCGACTGCCCACAGCAGCTGTCCCATGGGGTCGGCGTCTGCCTTTGCCACATTTTTACCTCTGGCCTCAGCCTGATGAGAGGTTTGGGTTGGTACTGGTACATCACTGTTGTATGTGGAGGCCATCTTCGGCTGATTAAGCTCGATCACAATCCGCCCCAGTAGCGGGGGCTCTTGGGGCTCAAAATTTCCGGCATACGGTGCAACCGGTGGCGAGGCTGACATCCCGTAAGCGAGATCTGCCACAGATCTTTGCAGATCACCTATCATCCCCATTAACTCGAATGTAGTGGGCTCGCGAGCCTGATAGAACTAGGGGGCCCAGATTGGGTGTGTAGCGGGCGACCTAGGAGGATGCGGCATATCAATGCCGGTCTCACTCTGTAGGGTAATCCCTTGATCCAACGCGGCTGTCATAACCACTATTTCTTCTGAACTCTGCGTCATCTCAAATCCTGCCCCAGCAAGGGAAAACACTGGCTATTCTATATCGACTTTCTGGACTCTCTGAACTGAAAAGAAAAACGGACAGCATTTCAGCCCAAAACAGATCAAACACAGACGCAGTCAAACATCTGATCTCTACTACTGATTACTGTTCCCCAGAATCACTGCTCCCAGAACTGAACTGATACCCGCAGATATAACTGGTTCCTCAACAACACTGATACTGGGGCCCTTCGGGCCGGATACTCAAACTGGTAAACTGACATGTACTTTCCTGCAGAGATACACTCTAGAAGCACATAGCAGATAAGTGAGAACCAAAACACCCCTATATTGGGGTAGGGTTTCCCTGTCCTATTTTGTCAGGAGCTAGGGTTTCACTAAGCACGCAGCGGTTTCAAACAACCTATATCGGGTAAGCAACCTGTCCTAGTTTGGAATGGTCACTACGGATTTCGATATGCACTAGGTCGAATGGTCGAAAAGGGTGCCCCGGTAAAACCGGGGTTTGTGTTCCCATACTGGCAGAGCCCGCAACCGGTCAGCCTTATGGACATGCCTTGACAAGACAAGCCTCCGGCAAACCGCTCAGGAATAGCAGATGGCCAACACGGTGTCCTAGGCGCACCAATGCACATGCAATGCAAAGAAACACATATGTGTAGTTAAAACAGGATATCACGAGTTCGAGTCAAGCTCTCTACAATCCCCAGCGGAGTTGCCAGAAACTGTAGACGTCCCCGAACGCATCTCGGGGAGAGGAGTGCGAATCCCCCCCCCGGTTCTGGTTCGATATTGGGTCACTACAGTTCGAAGGACTCAAATGTTACGGTTCTAAATCTCGAACCAAAGAGTCCAAATCCGGCAAATCGTTTTGAAAACAGATTTTTTGAAAGAAGTGCCAAACATGGACTGCTTTGCCAGATACAGAGTCGCCACCTAAATATTTTTAAAATTGGGGAATTTAGGAAACCCTGACTCGGTGCCGAAGGCCACATGTCCGTCATCACCAAAGTGACTTGGCTCGGGAGCTTGGGTACGATCGGGGAAGGTCAGCTATGAGCACCCCCTTTCGCCCGGTCTGAAGACCGGCCTCTACTAACCGTGATATCCGTTTTTTGAAAACATTACATGTTCTTATTCCAGTTATTAGCCTAGAATTACTATGTTATGCGCGCAGCAAACAAGTATAGACTAGATTGCCTAACTTGGAAATAAACATTGCATATCCGTTTTGTCTCGAAAAACGTGTTGGTTTTTTGCTACTCGAAAGTAGGCTGAAATACGGATTTCAATGAGTTGTTCCAACTCACGCAATCCAACCTCCACCCACAGGCATTCAAGCAATTTATCACGTAAGCATTTAGCCGCATGGCAAGCATACTGTCATGGCAAACGTTCACACGCATGCGATATGCTAAAGCATAAAAACTTACATCGTACTCCGCGCCAAAAACAAGAGACTGGTTAGCAAAACATGCATGACCTAGTTCATGTTTAAGTGGCTAATGCAACACAGACATAGATGCAATCTAGAGTAGGCTCGGCTAACCCTAAACATGGCATATGAAATGCGCGAGTAGCACGTATTCAATTTAGAAATCGAAAGTACGATGCAGTTTGTATGATGTACCGAGCCCGGTGCATGTAAACAAATGCATGAATGCATGCATGCATTGCATAAGGTATGCTAATTTAAATGTGCCCTAATCTACCATCGTAAGCAGGTAAATAAAAGGGAAGAAAGAAGTGGGGATTGGAAGACATACATCCACTCACACACACTTATTACAGATACGCCCTCACTCGGAGGGACCGAAAGAATATACAATTTAATTAACTACGCAAGCTAATTAATTATTACAAATTAACTAAATTAATCAGATAAATTAATTAATCTAATTAAACAATAAACCGCCTCGGGATGAGGGCCGAATGCAGCATGCGCTCGGGACTGGCTCGGAACCGCACTGCCATGCATGGATTGCCTCTGTTTCCTCTGCTCTCCTCCTCAGAAAATTGCCAAAGTCCCAGGAGTGCCTCTCAGGGCACTGGGGATCACCACCGGCTGGGGTAGGACACTACCGGCTGAAGGAGGAGGCCACCGGCACAAAAAGAAGCCATCGGCTGTTTGTTGACTGCCGGTCGGCACTAAATAGTGCCGGCCGGCACTGAATGCCTGCAGAACCTGCAACTCACAGCAGCAGAGGGGAAATCTATGCATGACAATATAATTCAAGCCATTTATGCACCAAACACATCCCTTATCATGTTAGTGACTCAAAGGGGCATGTGCCTCGATTCCCGAACCACCAATCGCGCATTTCCATGCATGATGGCCCTAAGAACCAAGAATGCAACTTTGATTTCAAATGCATGCAATGCAAACAAGCAAACAAGGGTGCTCAACCTCCATCATACTTCACCTCAAGAGGCCAAACATGCACAATACAAATGCAACCCTAAACATGTCAACTAGGCACGCAACATGGACTATGCAATATGTTCATGCAAAGGGTTCAAGCAAGCATGCAAGGTAAGCATGCAAACCAATGGAAGGATGGTCTTATACATGAATTAGGTAACTCAAATAGTCCTAAAATCAGTGGCCGAAATGCTAAGTCAAGAGGGCCAAACACATATGCACACATGCACAAGTTAAGGCACCAACACTTAAGCATAACAAACAACCCTTAAGCACACTTAAAGGGGCACAACAATGGACAACTAGCATGCAATTTAGGCTCTGAAAATCATGCTATGAAATGATGCCAAATCATGTTAAGCAAGATAAACAAATGCATGCAACATAGGTTCAACACTTGAGGCAAGTCATGGAAGCATTGAACTACACTCATGCAAAACAAATATGGCATACATTGAACAACCTAAAACAGAGTTTTGGCATGTTAAAACAAAGCCAAATGGCTACTTAGATGGCATCTAAGAGGCTTAAGCACAAAGGCATGCAACATGACCAATAAATGAAGCATTCAACACATGCTTTTAAAGCACTAAAGGAGCAACTAAGGTAAGCATACAAGCACACCAAAGGGACTGAAATAACATGCTAAATGGTTCCAAACCATCAAAATGATGCAAGCAAGGCATGCTACACTCTCATGCTCTTAAGGCCAACAAGCCAAATACAAAGGAGCTATGTAATGCAAGTCATGGCCGACCAAAACAAGCATGGACAGACCTTATTCATAGTAAAATAAGCATACAAGCTTCATGGATCTAAGCCTAAAACATGCTAGAAATAAAGGCACACAACCTAGACATGTTAAGGGACTATTATGGCATTACAAAGCAACTATGCAAGGCATGCAAAGAGTGCTAAAACCAACACTTAGCAATGTCATATTAGGGCATAATAAACATAAAATGCGGCCAAGACATGCTCAACAAACAATCAAAACTATGCTCCCTTAAGAGGCCAAATCTTGCCCTTTTCAAGGACATCAAGGAGAGGGGGTGGCCCTCTCCTTCTTGAGACTCTAAGGCATCATCTTCACCACTAAAATCCCTCAAGATTTCAGTGGTGAAGAGATCCTAACACCAAAGTCTCGGATCTCTCACAAAATAGCACCAAAAGTGGCCTTTTCAAGGCCTAAGGGTGGTCAAACCTACCCAAACCACCAAGCACTCTTAATAAACAATAAAGAGGCTTAAAAAACAGAACTTTTATGTGTTATAGACTAAGCACAAAAACTGTTTTAAACTAGGCAAAAATGGAATGCAAGAATGGGGTAAAAAGAGAGTGTAGTGTCTTACCCTTGGAGCCTCTTCAACAAAGATGATGTGTTGGCTTCCTTGAGCACCAAACCAGCTTCAAAGCTTCACAACAGACCTCTGGACCCTCAAGAACCCAAAGAAGGTGAAACACTAGGTGTTGGTGAGCAAAAGTATGACACAAACACCTAGTGTACAAAACAAGAGGGAAGAAGAGAGATAGGATGTGTATCTATCCTAACCCTAAAAACCAGAGCTTGGTCTGTCTAAAATGTCTAAAAATTTGTAACCCTAAGCCAAGAAGAGGAGTGGTCCTCTTATAGGCAAGCAAAGCTTGCAAAGCTTACAAGCTAAGCTAACTAAGAGGGTCATCCCTCCATACACGTGTATGGAGGGGAACCAAAACTATACAGCTGTCTGAAAATATCTCATAAAGCAACTGCACAGTGTCCGGCCGACAAAGAGTGTCATTTTGACAAAACTTAGTGCCGGTCGGCACAAAAGAGTGCCGATCGGCACAATAAAGTGCCGATGGCAACACCAGCCAGCCGGTGGCCTCTAGCCACAGCCGGTGGTATGTGGGGATGCCTCACAAAGCATTCCCTGCCCTTCCAAGGCAAAACACAAGTGTTTTGGTGCAAAACCAAACACAAAACGGTCGAGTTCGGAAGTCCTGAGGCAAGGCGCGTGAGCCGAGAACTCCGGGAACTCCAAACGAACGCAAACATGGACAATCACCGAGTGTTCCAACGGTGACGTCCAAGTCTTGAGAACGGTCAAAAATGGGGTGTCTACAGCCAGCAACGATGAGGCCGGGTCATTTTCCAGTTGCTCCAGTCAAGCCCTCCTTCATATAAAAGGAAATGATCCTCCAAACGAGGGTATAAAGCTGGAAGTTGGTCAGGGGCTTCCCGAAAGATGGGGCCTAGGGCATACTCTCATTGGTTGCTGTGGCGAGGAACGAAGAGACGCCCATCTATAGCGCTTGGCCTACTAGTCGTTAGCTTGGTGATTTCTTCATCAATACATTTCTTCAAAGCCATGGTGGGGCTGATACGGTCGCCAGCGAGTACTTTCAGTGAGGAAGGATCCATTGATAGCGAGTAATAGGGAAAAGAGGGTTAACAGGAGACCGGTAGGGTTTGTGTGTCAAAAGAGCAAATGATTTCAGAGCACAAAACAAAGGGGCTTTTTAAAGGTTTCGTGTCTGAAAAATATATTGCGTAAATCGTTAAGTACTAAAAAGTACAAATACGAAGAGTTTCCTTCAATATTGATACTTTTGGAGGGAAAAAACACAACCCAGATGCTGAGACTAGCTTCGAAGTAAGGTATTTGGCTTTGAAGCCAAATTTTGGCGCCAAAAATCAAACAACAACGGCTTCGAAATACAGAAGCCGGCTTCGAAGCATACTACATGCTTAAAGATGCTAAAATGCTCGAGTATTGGTCTGCTTCAAAGGGTTTAAAGACCTGTTTGAGGGGTATTATTGAAAGTAACGACCTTCGAAGTAAAATTTAGGATTCTTTAAAGGTTGAGAATTACTGTTCGAAGCATCAAAACCAATCATTGGTTTCTATATATACAAAAGGGAGATTGTCTTTTGAACTAAACAGCAGGGACTGTTCTTCGGAGCAAAAGGGGTCAATTTAAAATTGATCAACTATATTAACCATGACCATATATTGGTTATAGTTAGTTTTGAAGGGTAAGGTTGTTAAATTCGAAGCACTAATTCTAGATGATATCAGCTAAAATTGTCAATTTTACTCCATAAATTGGAAAAAGACATGTTGGTTCCTTTTAGTGTTTCATTAAAACGATTGAATCCAGATTTGAAGAATGAGATTGTTCAGTTCGAAGCTCTGAATTGGCTTTAAAAGGCAAATGGAAACAGAATCAAACAACAAGAAGTGAGGAATTCTGTTTATATTAAAGCCAAAGCAAATTACATCAAGCAACCCTATCTGGGCACAAACTCAAGCTCATAAAAATAAGGAATAGAATAAATAACAAGATCATGAAATTTTGTCCAACAATGGTCAATGAATTTTTGTTCTTTCTTTATTATATCTTCTATTTCTTCTAATGTTGACTGCATAAGTTGATGTGCTTTGACTTCGTAGTAGAGCTCTTCAGCCTTTATTTCGAAAGCTTCCTCTCTCAATCTTTGTTCGACTTCGTCTATGACCAAGTCATCCCAACATGCAGAATCTTTATTTTTAAAATAATCGAATTCTTCGATGAAGTTCTCTGCTTCATACTGGGCATGAATTCGCAGAGACGAAAGTTGATCCAAAGATTGTGTAGTAACCATGGAATTTCGATGCCAATAGAGGAGCACTGGAAGTTGGTCCAGGGACATATGAAGTTCTGCTTGGGCAAGGGGATTAAGGACATGGCCCCTAGTCAGAATATCACAAGCCCACTGAAAGTTCTCAAGAGGGACTTCGTCCTCAAGAACATTGAAGGGCAAGTGAGAGAAAGCTGCAAGCAGAAGTTGAGCTTCTTTCCGCTCGATTAGAGTGGGGAAAGGTAGAGGTTTGTAAGGTGGGCAGACTTTTTCCATAGGAAGGGCAAGCCTCAGCTTCTCTGTCCATGAAAGAATTGGTGGAGGAGAAGGGGTAGATGGTTCTGCTTCAGAAGATGAAGGAGAAGGAATAGATGCTTCTGTTTCAGAGGATGGAGAAGAAGGTGTGGATGTTTCTATTATGGGAGATGGCACGAGAGCGGAGGGAACAAAGGCATTAATGTAATCAAGCCAGTCAGAAGAACAAATCTTCGCCTTCTTGGCTAAGAATGAAGGGCTGTATCCTTGTGCTTCTTCTGGGTGCTGGGTAGTGTGCATTATCTTTGTAGGCATGGAAGATGTATACCAGGCCACAAGCAGATTCTCTTCTAAACTACGTCGAAGGTCAATGGGCACGTAAGGGTAGACCACTGAACTTCGAGCATAGGAAGGAAACTCCAAAGGGTCAGTGAACTCAACAAAATGATGGTTGATTCGTTCCCTCAAATCATAAGTCTCAGGGTTTGACCAGCTTGTCCAGCCAGAAGCCCCAGAAGATGAAGAAGTTATGGCTTCATCCCATGCAGAGGTTTGTGAAGAAGAATTTCCCAAGTCCATATTTGCAATTTGCCAAATCAAGGGTTTGAGAGCAGTTTGTTCGAGGTACAAGGGGAAGTTAGAGGAAGAACTTCTTGTATTTGTGTCTGCAACTTGATGAATCGAAGGATTAAGGACAATGTGTTCATAGTCCAAAGGTTGGTAATTTGGAAAGGCTCCCATGGCCTGAATATAGAAAGGCGGGTAAGAGTAGCTAATGAATGCGTGGAGGTTCTTTCGAGAGGAAGCAGCATTACTCAATGGCTCTTCGTATGCTTGATCAATAGAAAGGAAAGTTGGTTTAGCCATAGTCTGTTCGAATGCTAAGGCATTGGGATACTCGACAAATTGAAGGAGAGTTAATGTAAATGATCACCAAATAGGTGACGGTTGTGTTTCCAGAATTCAGACTCCATGCACGTTCTAAAAAGCGCGGGAAAGGCTTTGATCCACTAATATCACCAAGTATTGGGTATATTAGTGCGGGGGGTAATGTTGGCTACATATTTTGTAAAAGCCAGTTACAATTCGACACGTGGCAGAATAAGGGTATTGTGGGAAGATGGTTCAGGTCTTCAATCCTAATCGTACACGTGGCGACGAATATTGGTTCTCACGTGATCTGAGTAGCACTAGATCAGTAAAGAGATACAAGGTGACATGGCTTCAGCGGTTACCCATATTCAAATTCAAATACTGGAGGGAAGCTCGACTGCAAATGATGGCGTAGTGGAACTACTTCTAAGGCAGCATGATCAGCGATCATGGAGGAGCAGTTCGACGGTTCGAAGTGCAGTTCGAAGGTCATCCTTGACGAGTATAAATAGCAGGGAAGCCCCCAGAAAAAAGCCCCAGACTCAGATCATATAAACCAGTCGTTTACTTCATATTTTTCTTTACCAGTTTTTACATTTCTAGTCTTTACCTTTCCTGTACTTTAAATACCTGTTCTTTACATTCCAGCACTTTAAATACCTGCACTGTACTTCATTCATAGGGGTAGTTTCAAGTAGATTCAAGTAGATTGTTGTTGTAAACCTCTCCGAGGCTGAGTTTGGACTATTGTAAGTGTTCATTTTTAATGAAATACTTCCATTATTCTTTATATTAACTGTTATTTCTCTTATTTTCTCCTAAGTCAAGCCACCAGTAAAAGTCCTCTTCATTGAGGCTGAAAGAACTAAAACACAATCGTCTGATAAATTGGTTGGCAATTATAATTTCTGTAAGGACTGATTGATCCTTGCTGGCACGCTCGCATTTACAAAAATACCCTTCGAAAGCCAAAAAGCCAACAGCAGCCTCCTCTTTTTCTTGCAAACAAACCACATGCCTTGCATCACTTACATGCCTAACTTCATGGCTTGACTCCTGGGCCACGTTAGGCCACATCCTACTGCACCATCAGATTACTCGACAGAGAAAACTACTTTTGCCACCTTTGCCTCTTTCACTATTTCACTTCTGTCACATGTTCTGCATTTGGGGACCCACATTCCACTACAAACTCGTGGTCTTCTCCACAGCATTCACTGGATCAACTCTCTATATTTTGTTACACTTGTTCAACAAAGAGCATAAATTTTAGTGCCAACAAAGACCTAATAATTGAAATCTAACAAATCAAATTTGTACTAATCCAGTGCTTACTCTATCATTTAGACAAATATGAAAGTCAACAATATCACTTTCAGTTCAGATTCTAATAATACTATCAAATCAATATAGTATTTGATGTGTCACTATAGTCAATGATAACATATCACATAATAATATCTGACATTTTATATTCAAATTTAATCACTTAAAAATCATCAAGATTCTATAATTTATTTTCTCCGTTTCAAATTATTTGTCAATTTTCACTATTTAATACATTCAAAAAATTCATTTATATTTTATAATTATTCTATTTTCAACAATTTTAAAAACTTCATCTACAAGAATTAATTGAATTTTTTTTAAAAAAAATACATATTTTATTACAAAAATACATTATTTATAGATCTCATTAAAATACACAAATGCTAAAAATAGACAACCGAAGAATGGACGTTGAGCAACCAAACATACCCCAAGTAGGCTAAGTGAAGGAAGCTATCGAGGAACTGAGGCTTCATTTGAGAAGTGGGTTGGCTTTTTGACTTTTTTGATTATTTTAGTCTTGGTCTAAAAAGCTTAGTTTGATAAGGGTTTTTTACTTTTTTAGCTTTTTTGTAAGAGAAAGAATATAATAATTATGAGTTAGATGTGATGTTTTATTTTATTGGGTTAAAAAGTCTATTTTATTTTTTGTGACTATTTTAATCAAAAAATCCTCAAACCCAACTTCACAAACATAGGCTGAATATGATCTAGGCTTCTTCTTAAGTGTGCAACCCACAAAAGGTGTAAGTGGGTTGCACACCATGTGCCACTCACACAAAAGGTGTAAGTGTAAGGTGTAAGTGTAAGTGGAAGGTATAAATGAAATGTATAAGTTGCACACCATGTGCCACTTACACAAAAGGTGTAAGTGCAAGGTAAAAAAGGTGTAAGTGTAAGGTGTAAGTGAACACAAAAAGGTGTAAGGTGTAAGTTGCACACTATAGCATTACCCTATGATCTAATAGGCCCAGAGCCATGAATTCATCTTCCAAAAGCTCTCTACGTTTTAGTGTTCTCTCTCTCTCACTGAAGATGGAAAACAAGCCTGTTAAGTACTCTGCATTTTTCAAATATATATACACTGAGAGTAAGTGATTTTCATGACTAAAAAAGAGGATGATTTTATTTTAGTGTATGTTTAGAAAAATATTTTTAAATTAGTGATAATTTTTTTCATGAGTCAATAATTTTTCCAACAAAAGAAATCAAAAAACAATCTAACTAGGTTATGTTTGGTTGGGTGATTTCAGCAGAAATTTAAAAAGAGAAAAAGAAAAAATAAGTGAAATGTGAATAAAACATACCTACATTTCACTTTCACATACATTTTTCTTTTTTCTTTTCAAATCTCTCAACCAAATATAACATTAAAATTTAAATATATAAATAATCTTCTCTTACTTTAGAACTCGGATTACCTTAACCGGTGCAAGAAAGCCCTAGCCAATGAATGGAGCATTTGACGCCCAGCAACCAAACATGCCCCAAGCAAGCCAGGTAAAGCGGACGTGAAACTAGTATAAATAGCAGCAATATTAGGTATTATGAAAAAAATTTCATAAAAATGATAATGAAAGATTTATAACTCTTGAATTACATTTAAAATAAAATACCATATATACCATACATTAATCAAAGTAATTTAAGAGTCATAAATCTTTTATAACCATTTTCATAAAAAAAATTTCAAGAAAGTTTTTTTTCATAATGCCTAAATTTCTCTATAAATAGACCCAGCACTCCAAATTAAACTTCCAACAGCTCTCTTTGTTTTGTGTTCACGTGCCTCCTCAGGCGCGCTCTCTCTCTCTCTCTCTCTCTGAAGATGGGAAAGAAGCCTGTTAAATACTGTGTGGTGATCCTCTCTCTGTCTCTCTCTCATCTTGATTTTGTGCTTTTTGTTGTTGTTGTTGTTGCTGCGTGTGACTCACTGATTTGAGTTGTGGAATTAGGTGGACGCGTTCACCGACTCGCCTTTCAAAGGAAACCCAGCAGCTGTATGTTTGTTGGAGGAAGAGAGAGACGATTATGAGTGGTTTCGAAGTGTTGCTAGTGAGTTCAACCTCCCCATGACCTGTTTCTTGACTCGGATCACTGACTTCGAGTCGGAGACTCATGACTCGTCCCACTCATCCACGAACGCTCGGTTTCGCCTCCGATGGTTCATTCCAGCTACCGAGGTCACTGCACCATCGTCCAAAGTTTGAAAAAAATATAGAACTGTTTTTTTTCCTCCTGAATGATCTGTTTGGTTGCTGAGAAATCGCAGGAAAAAGAAAAAGAAAAAGGAAAATGAAATATAACGTCGAATTCCCCTTCCGAATTGCGCAATCTTCTCATTTGGCTACTCAAATTACTTATAATTATAGACTTATTTTTTTTTTGGTGTTAGATTTCTTTAAATTTTGATTGATTGATTTTCGATTATTACTTGCTTTCTTTTCAACTTAATTTGAAAGTATTTATACAATTCTTCATCAAATTCATATTTGATGAAAAAATGGGTGTGTTCCAACCATTTCATCAATTCTGTATGAAATCAAGGGAGATTCAATTTTTTTACCAAGTCAAAGATGAACCAAATCCTTCATCAAATTTCCAATAGTCATATTTTCAATCAAATTTGATGAAATTTTAAAAGCGTAAAAGATTGGAGAAGTTTTCTTTCATCAAAAATGGTTAAAACAGAATTTTAAGATAAGTCTGGAATTTTTCATGAAGATTTGATGACAAAATGATCATATCAGATCAGGCTTTTAAACAAATTTGTACTCAAATTTGATGAAAACAAGATAGTGAGGATTGGAGATGCTCTTATACATCACAAGGTGTGATAATTGAGGATTGTGTTTCAATTGCTAAGTCCACGGTAGTGAGTAATTTAATCTGGACACGGAAATTTTCATGTTGCAGGTTAAACTTTGTGGTCATGGAACCTTGGCAGCTTCTCATTTTCTATTCACTTCTGGTTTGGTAAATGCCAACAGAATAGAGTTTCTGACATTGTCTGGCGTTTTGATTGCTAGAAGAGTTCCAGAATCACAAGATTGCTTTTTAATTGAGTTGGATTTTCCAATAGTTCCACTTGCTGATTTTGACTCTGCTGAGGTTCCATCAATTTCTAAAGCCTTGGGTGGTGCTTCTGTGATTGACTTAAAGATTACGACTACTGAAGAAGACCTCATTGTATGCATTCCTTTTGCACTCTTTTCTTAATTATTCATAATTATGCAACTTTGTATTTGAAGTAAATGATTAAAAGGGTGTGCAAATTATGCCAAAGGTGAGGACTATACCCAATTTATCCCCTCCCAGACCCCCATCAAATGGGAGTAATCGTTCACTTTTACAATTAAATGGTGGGAGTGATGTGTTTTCTAAGATGTTCTGAGTAATTCTCTTCAAACTTTAGTTGGTTCATGGATGTCTCTCAAAGAGGGATGTCAACTTGAACTGATACATGGGTATTCATTTTGTACTTGAAAGAAAGTGAATGTAAATGCATTTTGGCAGGTTGTGCTGCCGTCGGGAAAGGCTGTTACAGATCTACTGCCCCAATTTGATGAGATACAACGATGCCCTGGAAGGATAGTCATTATTACAGGGCCTGCTCCCCCTGGATCCGGGTTTGACTTTTTTAGTCGCGTCTTTGGTCCTAAAATGGGGATCAATGAGGTAATAAATTGGCATTTGGTCCCAAACTACCTTATGATTTAAATCAGTTCATTTCATCTTTCTAGGTGTCTCCCTAAGTGGGAAAATTTTGTTTATAATAATTAAATGAAAGCTGATGAGAAAAATGAGAACTTATTTTTGGCATAATCCTCCTTTGGTGGATTACTAATTGTGATACTCAAAATATAAAGAACTTACATTCAACAGTTTCCCCCATACGTTACTTGCTGTTATTTTTTAGGATCATGTTTGTGGGAGTGCACATTGTGCCTTAGCAGCCTATTGGTCTAAAAAGCTGGGGAAATGTGATTTTGTTGCATATCAAGTAAAATCTCTCTCTCTCTCTCTCTCTCTCTCTCTCTCTCACACACACACACACAGAGTTGTGCGCAGGCGCATCACTTGCGTTTTTTGCCCATTCATTAATTATTTTGTTTATTTGATGTAGGCATCACCTAGAGGTGGCATTCTAAACCTCCATTTAGACGAAAAGAATCAGAGAGTATTACTTCGGGGGAAAGCCATCACTGTAACTGAAGGTTCTCTTTTGGTTTAATTAGGAATTACCCCATCTTTGCATGTATTAAGCAATTGAAATAGAAGGATGTTAATGTGTGGAAGGCAGGCTGTTAATGTGAGGAAGGCTTGGTTTGAGTTCTGAACGCTTCCAAGTTGACTTTACTCATTGTACTGGACATCTTATGTAAAATTACATTTGGCCCTATTTGACATAAATGTACCAGATTATTCCCTTTGAATGTGTGCTAAGAATTTCATTCAGTATATAATTCTGCTGTGGAAATTCTTTTTATTGTTACCACTGACTAGTAGAACACAACCTGTGTAGTTGATGTAAAATTACATCAGCATAAGGATGCCAAACGGCACAGCTTCTTCAATAGTCACAAATTAATCGCCTGAAACAAGTGGAGCTAACCCATTCCAAGAACATGAAGATGACCTTCGATAACCACAACTGCAATTTGGGTCGTAAAACAGACACCACCAAGAGTAAAAAGATAGTCATGTCATGGATGATGTTCAGGGTCATCAAAAGCACCATTGTGGCGGTGGTGGATCCGCTGCCACTGCAGCTCCTGCATGTTGTGGTGGTTGTTATGATCATGTGAACAACATTCCGGACTGCTTTGCTACCATGGAATTGATATAGCTTGTCGGGGTGGGCCCTCAAAGGGGTAGTGGTCATGTGGGCCACCGGCAGTGGCTTAACCATATCCTAGTTTTTGGGGATGAATATCTTGTGAGTTGCATCTTTCTGTTTCGCTTCTTGGACTTTGATCTTCTTTTCTTTATTTGTTTTGACGTATTTTGAAGTCATTGTTATGAAGTTATTATTGTAGAAGCGGAGTTAATTTTATTCAAATCACGAATTTAACTAATATGTGAGAATATATTATTATAATCTTAAATGATTGAACATAACAAATTTACAAATATTATTTTAATAAGTTAAGTTATTCATTTTATATTATTGTGTTTATATAATTCATAAATAAAATTAAATTATTTCATTGGATATGCCACGGGACAGAGTTAGGGTACCTGCTATGTGGCTTTATGGACTTATTTCAGAGTCTATTTTGATAATCTGAACTGTTCACATTTTAAAATACATCGAGTAAAATATATCTGTACAAAATTAAGTTAATCGGATATCGTTAACCCTTTCATCTACTCACATTCATATTAATTTTAATACTTTAAATCACAATGTCATTTATTTTTGAAAATACAAATGTGAGTGGATGAAAGGGTTAACAATATCTGATTAACTTAATTTTTCACAGATATATTTTACTCCATATACTCTAAAATATAAACGATTCGAATTATCAAAACAAATTCAGAAATAAGCCCATAAAATCGTATAACATTACCCCCAACTGCCCATAGGACTCAGTCATATTGACCATTATGATCCATTTATTATTCCACGTGTGTTTGTCTCGTCCGGTCTAAATGATTTACCTACTCATATATACATTGACATACATATGACTTTTATGTCGGTGAATTGGAATCCAAGTCATAATAATATATTTATTGTCTATTTAGAGATTTATTTATTTATTTATTTATTTTTATTTTTTTAGGACAAATTTAGAGATATTTTGAAAGATTTACATGTGCACATACACAACTGGATTAAACTTTATTTCAAATCAACTAGCAAACATAAATAATTTAAAGATAAATTACACCGAAACTTTTTTGAGATTTGACTTTATTATAGATTTTTTTTTTTTAATTACATTATCTTTTAGGAATTGTTTGAGCTATCTTAAATAAGTGTAATTTTTTTCTTTTTAAGCTAAAAAATTGAGAAAAAAAATATAGATGCTTGAGTTAATTTTGTCTTTTTACGAAAAAATGTGTAATAAAAAATTATATAAATAAAGTGTATAGGAAGAGAAAGTTGAGTAGGTTGTACGGCTTGTCTTACACAGTAAATTATTGCCTCCTTCGGGGCAAAGTGTTTGGACAGTGATGGTCGGTCTGTGGGGCCACCACAGGTCCCATTTTAATAATCTGAATCGTTCAATATGTACAACTCGTCAATTATTATATGCTTGTAAAAAATCACATTGATCGGATATCGATAGCTATATGATCGGATTAGTTTTTTTTTTCAACAGTTGATTATCACACCATCTGTTTTGTTTATACAAAACTGATTTGATCATATAATTAACGATATCCGGTTAATGTGATTTTTTACATCCACATAGTACTCAACGAGTTCTACATATTGAACAGTTCGGATTATCAAAACGGAACCCTTAGTGGGCCCCCAAGGGCCCAACATTACCATCAAACTTTGTGGCTTTACATATGTAATTTTTTTTTTTGCCCAAAAAGTGTATGACTTGCCTTCTTGCTGGGGCAGTACGGTTGACAGTGTAATTCAAACTTTTATATTACAAAAATGTATAAAATATTTTTTCAATATTTTTTATTTGTGAATAGTAATGACTTTTTGTGCTTTTTGTGTAACTTTTTGACTTTTTGAATTTTTTGGGACTTGCCAAACCTGGCCTTAATTGAGGTAGTATAAAATGTAAAATAACTTTGCTATCCTTAGAGCATCCCTAACAGTTTACCTAAATTTTATCTTAAAATATTATTAAAAAATTCATTCTCTATTTTAGAAATCATTTTTTCATTTGCTTTTTTCATCAAACTTCCTATTCTTTCTCTATTCTATTAAAATAATATTTTAAATTACTTTTAAATTTAAATCTTTTTTTAATTATAAAATAATGAAAAGCCAACCAAACGCTAGCAGCACAGCATAGGAAAACAAATAGGGGAGGTCGATCGGCCAGATGACCAAGCGGTCGACCGATTAGGTCATTTTTTAGCATTTTTCTTCTTTAGCTACAGGGCACTCACGAACATCCGGGAGATGTCCAGGGGGACGTCCAAGGGACATCCAGGGGACTTCCCCTTCATGCCTTCAACGAAATAAAATAAGAATTTATCATATATAAGGGAGTTACAGTGACTCCCTACAAATAGGGAGTCATTGTAGTAAAAATTAGTTTAGTGTATTGTTTAGGGAAGCTGCTGGAAGAGTATAAAGCGATTTCAACCCCTTAAAATAGGTAAATGGTGAGTTTAGGGAGATTGTTGGAGATGCTCTTACACTAAAATAAAATAAAATAACACAAATTATCCTCAGCACCACCTCCTTATTACCCCTGCCACTGGCTCTCTTCATTAACCCTCGAGCAGTTGTGGTATTCTCATGAAATTTGAGTAACAAATTATTAAACAGTTCTTTAGCTTTGAATTTATTACAGAGTACAACTTTTTGCAGGGTTATAGAGGTGATTATGCCAATGGGGCCTACAAGTTGGGCAATAAAAGATGTAATTGTAGAGTGATGGTTAGTTGAAAAATGGCGGCAGTGGGTGACAATGGCGATGTTAGACTACTTGCCATAACCCACCCCAATATTGTCTCAGTGCCAATTTGCCACCAAACCCAGCAATATTGTCTCAATATCCAAATTCCATGTCTCTACCACAATCTCTGAAACCCATCAGCACCAAATCAACACCCAAATTCCATGTCTCTATCATAACCTTTGAAACCCATCACCACCAAATCAACATCCAAATCCACAAACCTCCAAGGAAGACGATAGTGGCTCACGACTGTATTCAGCGACATTCCAATAGTGTATTTAGCAACAAGTCGATGGTGGCTCACGGTTTTACCAATCTTCTCTCTCTCTCTTTGGTAAAACCGTAAGCCACCATCTTCTCTCTCTCTGGGGTAAAACCATGAGCTACCATTGACTTGTTGCTCAATATACCATTGGAATGTTACTAAATACAGTCGTGAGCCACTATCGTCTTCCTTGGGGGTTTGTGGATTTGGATGTTGATTTGGTGGTGATGGGTTTCAGAGGTCGTGATAGAGGATATAAATGTGAATGGTTTGAATTATCGAAATGAGCCCTAAAATGAGCCCATTTCACTGCACAACAACCACTCCAAATCCTAGTAAATGTGGTCTAGTGACGGTAGTGGACAGGTATGGAGCAATAGTGATGGCTACAGTATGTATGAAGAAAGGAAATATAGTGAGAGCAAATAGATAAAATGACGGTAAAATTAATATTTAAAAAAATTAATAGTTGAGAGCAGCAAAAATTATTAGTTAACTAAATAGTCACTTAATGGAGAAGACAATTTGTAATGTAACTTTAAATTTTACAAAGGGGATTGTAATATTCAGAATGTGATGTGAGAGTGGAATTCATATTAAATTCAAATTTAAGAAGATATCAGTGTAATTTATCCATAATTTAAATTTTAAAATTATACTAAAAACACATAAATCAAACATAAATGTCACATGACTTTATCACAATTTGTGTTTGACTTGAACTTAATGTGAATTTAAATACACATTTTGTGTTTGACTTGAACTTATTGTGAATTTAAATAGTACAATTTTAAAATAAAATCAAAATAACCTAATGCTTATTTGGTAGTGAAGTTGAAGTTAGTACACGTGGTACCGTGAAGCAAGACTAAAGAAGTAAATCCCAGTCTCTTCAAGCCCACATCAAACTCTAGAAGATTATCCTCCATCTGAAGCCCTCCGATCACGATCGACGTCCTCGGGTTGGCCCCATGTCACGGGTTGCCTTGCAAGGCTAACTCCGTGATGTTTCGCTCGCGGTGGTATGGCTATTTAAGTGCTCAAGAGTGGCCGTTGGAAGTGCCTCAACGTGGCTTAACATTGGCCCCAAGCAGCCCAAGGCATGCGGGCCACCAGCAGCAACACAAGGCCAGCAACAACAGCAGCCAGCAACACTAGCCAATAGTGCAAATTTTTGGTATGTTGTTTGGGCATCTAAATGAAGGAGTTTCGAGTTGAAATTTTTACTGGAAAGAGGTCTTAGGGGAAGTGTTTTCCCAACCAAGTTTCGTGATTTTTCTCAATTTGTGGAATTTATGAAAAATTGTTATGACTCCTCACACATATTGATGTTTCCTCCTGCCAGAAAGCTAATTGCTTAACAAGCATATATAAGGGGGCAATGTGTGCTACCTACCTACCTACCTTCCCGCCCACACTAGGCTTCAAGTGAGCAACCTTGAGGCAACTCAAGGGCGGGCTTTAGGCATCCAGAGGGTTGTCTAGAGTCTCCATGTGGGTTTGGGAGTTCCGTGGACAGTGCAATAATGTAGGCACTACGCGCACCTTCTCGAGGGAGAGGTTCACTACATTGTTTCCATTATGCCATGCAATATGGCATCTTTGGAACTCGTTTTGGACCGAATGGGCTATCGAGGCACCACTAAAGGCCTCGTGTGCCAACTCAAGTGCTTGGTTTGGATTCAACCTTGCACGAGGGGATCTCGTGGCTTAAGCTAAGCGGTTGGAAGGCTACACTGCATATGTGGGCTATTGAATGAAGGCATCAAGCTATGTATTGACCAAGTCTATTAAGGGACTACATTATGTTACAAGCAAGCTACGGATTGAGACGTTGCCTTACTCATGCTATACGTTGGTGCAATGCTAAGGTGCGCAATGGCCTTAGGCGGAATCTAACTCACGTGTTGGTACGAGGACTATGTCGTGGGCAAGATATTGACCCTTGGTGGTTTGTGGGCTTCGCATGACCAAGTGGCCATCCAATATGCATCTATTGAGGCATGCTTGACCCTACGACAGTTCGAGATGCTGTTGAAAACCCAACATGCAATGGTGGCTTGTCGACTAAGTCGAGGGCCTTCGCTAACACATTGTTGTGTGGCTAGGCACCTTGGTGACATAAACCTAAGTTGGGCGAGCACCTTGCTGAGGTAAGCTTGGCGCTATGAAGCGACTTATGTCGTGCTTGGTGCACTTGAGACACTAGGCCTACTTGTGGCATCCAGGTGAAGACGGAGCTTCCTTGTGAAGTTGTTTTGCTTGACAAAGCATTAGGCCCTAATATTCGAACAGGTGAGACCATCAACACTCGATTTGTCAATGAGCTATAGCGGGCTTAAACTTGGTGGAGTTTGAGTGCCACACGGGCGAAAAATTGATCCGCTGCGCCTCTAAAAGAGTAGGCCCATGACACCCCACCATCCACAAACCCCAAACACCACACATCCACATCCTTCTTCTTAATCCTCACCATCGAATTCGCACCAAAGATCCTGCAGAACACATCATCGCTCTACATCACCAGATCAACGGTCGGCACAGCCAGTCCTACACGCGTACTCAGCACATCCGTTGCTCCGTAACACACACTGAATGGATTTACGGGTTTCGTTACCATGACGTTAAGCCTAGTGGATTCCTTCACAAATGCCTCATTAAAAGCCTTGTAAATCGACGTCTGGAGAACCGTATAAGGAGCGACGATGCTGATCTTGGTCCCACCAAAACCATTCTCATCAATGGTCAGCAATGTCTTATTAATCTAAATGTCCTTTCCGTTGACTTTTATAGCATTGACTCCAATAAAATACTCATCAGACGGGTGTAGGTAAGTTATTATGGTGTCTGCTACTGGGTTCAAAATAAGCGAAGTGTAAATGAAAAACTTCGCAAGGTCAATTTTGGAAAGAAAATAGTAGGGCCCACCGGCGTTAAAAAGCACGACTCCCGGAGCCGAGCCGGAGCCGGAGAGGCAAAGTACAAACAAGAATGGCAAAGAGAGGGCGATGCTAACCTGTGTAAGGAGCGAGATGTTGGAGTGGCCTAGACCGGCGAGGCCGGTGACCCCCTTGGCGAGACCCTTGAGGAGAGAGGTTTTGGAGTAGGAAAAGACGAAGTCGGGGATTCAGGTGAGTCGACCCGGATCGGTAGTGGTGGGCAAGACAAGCGAGTCGACCAAGGCCTCTACGACAATGGCCTGGCGAGTGACGGAGTTTTCGGGGAACATGGTGCATGAGTTGTTGGCGCAGCCAGGAGAGGGGGGTTGGAAGCAGTTGGAGCAGGCGAGAGAGTGGAGGGAGTCGCAGAGAGGGGTGGAGCAGGGGATGGAGTGGTAAATGGAAGAGGTGTAGTTAAGGGTGCAGTCGACCCAGGTGAAGAAGGCACCAAGGTCGAGGAGGAGTTTGGTGGAGAAGGGTTTTGAGGTAGATTGAGAGTGTGTATAGATGGGTTGTGTGGTCTTTGGTGATGGGAGAGAGGAAAGCTGCCAATGTTGAAGAAGGAATGAAGAAGGAGAAGAAGAGGAGGATGAGTGAAAGAGACGACATTATTGTAGGTTTGAATTTGAAATACTCCACTCTAAAAAAAAGAGATAAGCCCTTCACATGCTAAATTTTTGATGTCGTGGATAATAACAATAGACTGTCACGGTGGGTCAGTCCCAGAAACGCATAAGAAAATGATAGTAAGGCTATAAACGAGTCGAGTCGAGTTTTACTGAGTTCAAACTCGATTCATTTACTTATCAAGTTCGTTTATTGAGTTCAAGATCGGCTCGATAACAGACTAGGCTCAAGTTCGGCTTAACTAGTTAATATTAATGAAATTCGAACTTGAATTCATCTCGTTTACTAAACAAGTTGAGCCCTTAACGAGACAAGTTAGCTCGCAAACAGTTTGATTCATTTGCAGTTTTAGATGATAATTTTGTTATCTTTCCATGGAGAGAACAACTTGAAATGAAATCATATAAGCTCTTTTTTCTTTTTCTTTTTCCCTTTTTTTTTTTTGTTGGTGTATAAGCTTTGTTAAAAATGAAAATACAAGAAAATTGACGCTAGGGTTAGATGAAAAACAAATTAATTAAAGGAAAGGTGGAAAAAAACACACAGTAAATTTATCAAAATATTCTTTTTTTTCTTTTTTTTTTTCCTTTACAATTCCAATCATCATCCCTGCCACTCCCCCACCTTACTCCTCTCCTCCACCCCAACCCCGCCCTATCCTAGCCAACAACGTTGTCAACCCAAACTCCCTAGCCACCGCAACGACCCAAGTCAAATCCCTTCCTATCGTGACCCAAACACTTTCAACCACAACACGCTTGTTAAATAAATTGTTGTTTAAGTTTAGATTTTAAGTTAAAAAGTTGTTTGATAAAAATTTAAGTGTTAAACTAAAAATAAATTGTTTGATATGTATATGATTAAATTTGAAATTTATTATTTTTAAATTATATATTTTATTTTTATATTGTGATGGTAGTGATAGTAGTGGTGGGTGATGGTATGATAGTGATAGAGTTGGCGGCGGTGGCACTAGCGATAATAGTGGTGGTAAAATGATGGCAGTGCTTATGGCAACAATGACATTGGTGATGGAAGTAGTGGTAGTAACGGTGACAGCAACATGATGGTGGCAGTGGTGGTGGTGGTGGTAGCAATAGTGATGGTGGTAGTGGTGGTGAGTTTATAATAATGTATATTTGATATTTATATTTAGTATTCATAAATTCAATCAGAATTAAATAAGTTTCATGACTTAAAATTTTCTTAAATTTTATGCTATATTTTAAGAGATACTTAGATAGTGTTTGGTTTAGTTTTGGAATTGTGATTCTCTTTTTGAAGTTGTGATTTGAGTGTGGAATTGTGAGTTGAGTTTTGAAAAGAGAAATTTTGTTTGGTTACGAATTTTGAAAAGAGTTTTGAAAAAAGTTTTTAAATTTTGAATTTTGATAAGAGTTTTAAGTTATATTTTGAGTTGTATTTTGAATTTTTCGGATTTTTTTAAAAATAGTAAAAAATGTTTAAGAAAATTTTATTATTTTTATTTTTAATGTATAATTTTTATTTTAAATATTTTATTTTATTTTGTAAATATTTTAATTTTTAATTTTGATATTTTAAACTCAAAACACCACCACATTCAAATTGTAACCAAACATATAACTCAAAACTCAATTTAAAAATTATTTTCAAAACTCATGACAAAAAATATAACTCGAAACTCTACATTACTTTCAAAGCTCTACACTCAAATCGTAACTAAACATATAATAAAAAAATTAAAATATTTAAAAATATTTTTATAAAATAAAATATTTAAAATAAAAAATAATTTTTTTTAAATTTTTTTTAATATTTAAAAAAATACAGCACAAAAATGTATAAAACGTAGTGCACATTAAAATAAATAAATAAATATTTATACTAAAAAAATAAAAGTACGAAAATTTTTAAATATTTTAAAAAAATAAATCCAAAAAATTTTAAAAGACAACACTCAAATCATGATTCTAAAATAATTTTAAAAAACAAAATAAAAAAATATTTTTTTAATTTTTTTTTTTAAATAGAGTTTTGAAAAGAGTTTTGGTTTTGAATTTTGAAAAAAGTTTTAAATTGAATTTTGAGTTGTGTGTTTGGTTATGATTTTTGAAATTAATTTTTGAATTGAGTTTTGAGTAATTTTGAGTTGTGTGTTTTTTAAATAATGTCAATTATAATTATCAAATGAACTTATTTGATTATTACTTAATACATCCAGTTTTAAGTGTTCAGTTATATTATTGAACACTCCCTAAGTAAAACCTTCAATGAACTTTCAATAGGTGTAGTGAAGTCTTTCTCTTCTCATATCACATGACAATTTTTTTTATTTTTTAAAAAAAATTACACAAAGAGGTGGGTGAGACTTTAATCCATGTTTATGAATTTAGGATAAAAAGATTCATACCACTTAAATTAAGTGTACATTATAATATTAATTTTATTATTATTATTTTTTATTCTTATTATCTAAATTAGACTTGTATAACATGTGTTAACCGCTATTACATGATAATGAAATCCCATTAGATGAAACAACATTTGCAAATGAGGCCTGTGCCCCATGATGAGGAATGATTATTGATATATAAAGCAAAAAGAGAAAATAATAATAATAACAATTTTAAATATAAATGAGTACGTTGATCCTCCGATGAACTTTGGTGGCTTTATCAACTTACATATATAAAAATGGAACATTTTTTAATAATATAAAATTAAAAAAAAATAATAATAACAAAATTATTTCCAGACATTTGGACATACACATAGTCCACTTCCACGCTTCCCGGAAGAGTTGCAGGTTCTAACCAGCCTGCCCATGTTAATGGATTCGTTTTCTCTCTCATACGTACATATGTTTATATATGGACAATGGTAGGGGTCCAAATTTTGTGACTCAAAAGTGGCTCAAATGACCAAAACGACGTCGTTTTGAGTACAAAACAACATTCAAATGGCCAAAACGATGTCGTTTTGGCCATTTGAACCACTTTTGAGCCACAAAATTAGGGCCCCCAAACATTTTTCTTTATATATATATATATGGATCATGTTATGTCATAATAAAATTACTTTAAATTATAATTAAAATATATATAAATTATAATTAAACATCATATAAATATAATTAAAAAAAAAAATCGATTATAATCAGAATAATATCATATTCAACATCATACACGTTATAACTAAATCATAACTAACACTATAATGAATATAATCAAATATTATAATTAAGTCATAACTAATACCACAATAGATATAATCAAACATCAAGCATATGGGTGTATATTATAAAATTTTCTTATATGAAATGGGTGTCTTTTAAATTAATCATGTCAAATCTAGCTTTGGTGAGAATTCACTGGCTTTCCTAAAAGGATTTGCATCACGAAAGTTCATTTCTTTCCAATAGAAGTTTATAAGTTTGTCATGTAGATAGTGAAAGTATGAAATTTTTGTCATTTGTTGCACATAATTTTCTATTTTATTATTATTTATTAAACAAAGAGTTAGTTGATGAGATCAAAATTCAAATGCAAGACAAAAAGACAATTTTACCCTTAATCTTCTTATAAATGGATGTTGTCCCAATTGTTAGCTCTTCAAAAGTTGCAATATGTTGGGAGTCTTTAGCCGCAACATTGTGTCCCTGCCTGAGGAGCTGGTGGCTGCTAGCAGCCGGACTCCGTCGCCTAAGACCACCACGACAGCACTAGTGAAGCGGTTCCTACAGTGCAATGACTCCGGGGGGTCGATACAGATCGGCAATGATGTATACCCAGCTTACACTAACAACAGCCAGTCACCCTTACTTCCCAGGTACATGGTACAAATAAACACAAACTTAAACGTGTGTGTCAAAAAGATAAATCATTTGTCCCTCACTCCCTTTTACTACAAGATCAAAGCCAGAGATATAAATATAAATAAACACAAACACAAACACAAAATCATCATGATGGGTCTTACAAAGACTCTGATTTCTGTGTTTTGGGGGGTGCAGGACATTTGGGGTGAAGGATGAGATATTCTGCATGTTCGAGGGAGTGTTGGATAACTTGGGGAGCCTGCGATAAGAGTATGGTCTAGCCAAGCCTGCAAATGAAGTGGTTTTAGTGATAGAAGCTTACAAAGCGCTTCGTGACCGAGCCCCTTTCCCTCTAAACCAAGTGTTGGCAACTTTGCATTCATTGTGTTCAACAAGTCCATGTTTACTATCTTTGTGGCCTCTGTAAGTGGTTCTTCTAACATCGAAAAATACAAAATAATAAATGGATACTAGCAATTCATTATATGTTCATGGAATTTCTTCTAACAGGATCGATCAGGCAAGGTTCCTTTGTACTGGGGTATCACTGCTGAGGGATTCTTGGCATTTGCTGATGATGCCGAACTGCTTAAGGGAGCGTGTGGCAAGTCGCTCGCTTCGTTCCCTCAGGGTGACTATTTTCAATTATTACACTTCGTTTCTAATTAATAGTTAATCTCCCGGTTGAGGTACCCACGCAAAGAGACTATTTCCATAATTTGAACTCGTGAATTGGTTGCAGGATGCTTCTACTCAACAGCAGTGGGAGAGCTACAAAGCTATGAAAATCCGAAGAACAAGATCACAGCTGTTCCTGCGGCAGAGGAAGAGATGTGGGGTGCAACGTTCAAGGTAAAACTATGATAATCTAGCAGTGCCTCTGAAAAGCTTCAAAGCTTTGTTAGAATGGCACAAAATTGAAGTTTACAGTGTAAGAAGTTCTAGGTTCTGGATCCAAATTGTGTTTTTTTAAGTTTTTTGTCCAATCAGGGAAAATCAGAGCTAATTCCACCGAATTTCATATTTTTCTGCTGACATCAGAACTTCGGGATTTGAATTTCAGGTGGAAGGACCAACAGTTCTTGCCGCCACAGAATAAGATCCCTTTACTGCCACAACTTTCGGCCCCCCAGAGAGAGAGAGAGAGAAGACTACTTGTGTGACTGTTCTGAGTGGCATGTAAATAGACTAGGGAGAGCTGATGGACCAAACAGGTTTCAAGGTTGAGCGTGCTGCTTTTCCTATTACTGTAATTCCTATCGTTTATCTCCCTTCTGATAAAAATTGCAGAAAAAGGATGTAGTTCTGGCATGGTCCGAACAATTGTTTTAGTTGTCATGCCTTCTTCTTCTTCTTCTTTATTTAATAACAACAAAAAAAATTATAAAACAAAGACAAACAGAAATCACATAAAGAAGAATCAGGGGTCATAGATATATTTCTTTTAAAGAAATACTTCAGAAACTCATTCACTAAACAATGTTACAACAGCTTACATTTTAGTTCATCTTCAAACGCAATTTACTCGGTAAGAAGACAGATATTCAAATTTCAAGGAGAGACTCAAAATGGGGATAATGATGCAGAACTAATATGAAACACTAGAAGTAGAAGAGCCTTGGGTTGAAAATTGCCTGACTTTCACCCCCACAATCAAGCAAGGAAAAATAAATAAAATGGTAATATACATGGAAAGCAAGGTGTTGCATCTTCTTAACCTAAATCCAGGGGCCAATGGAGTTCCAAACTGGTGTCAAAAGATCGTTTTGAACGTACTGACTGGATCAAACTTCATAATAGACCTTCCAAAACTATGCCTCAGATTTGATTTAGGCACACAATGAGTACACCCTCTATGTATGGTTCCCATTGGTTGACAAGTGTCATTCACTGATCATCTTCGTCTTGCAGCACTCGTAAAAGCCCTGCAATCATTCTGTATCCTGTCTGCATACATTGGCAGGCGAATAATTTCATGAATCTCATTGAACAAAACTTCCTCTGTGATATTATCCTTTATGCTCCGCATCACCTGTTTTCAACTTATCAAGCAGCTTCGTTTGTCTAAAACAAGTACAAAAGCTTCTGGAAACGAGAACAAAATAGTTTAAATAGTAAGGCGGACCTTCTTATAGGTGTTGAATTCATTTGGAGTTGATTTGTCTGGCCTGATCCGCATACAGACCCAAACCCCTTCCTCGGCATCCCAAGAACACTCAATAATCTTCCCTGAATAGGAACTGACAGCTGATGCATCTGCACGTTCATTCAGAGTATGAAGAATCATGATCAAGAGTACATAGCATACACAAAGCATCCAGATTGAAAACAGAAACATTGTTGCAATAAAGTAGGTTATTTGACAAAAGCTAGCCAGATGGCCTTCCAGATGCAGATACGACGCAAGGATAATTTTTCTCATATTGTTGAAACATGGAAAATATCAAACAAGAAAATGATGGCCCCAAACCTTTAAAAACAACCCTGTTTCCTTCCATTAGCTTTTTCTTTCCACGCTCATTCAAAAAAAGTAGTTGACGGTTATCAACTGCGACCTGTCAACACAAATATCTTCTACATTTAGATGGTCATGGTAGCAAGTGAATGCGAACAAGTCTGAAAAGGAAAAAGATTGAACAAGAGCTCCATCTGAACAAAATCGATCTTACAAACTCATAGAGAAAATCAACTGAGTTCATTTCAGGATATTTCCACTTTAAAAGGCCTTCATGTGTGCGTGGCACGTAAGGGTCATCCCAGCCCTGGGAGAATAAAACCACCAGTAATCAATGTGACCAAACCATTAATCAATATCTGTTTATCTATGGGGAGCAGGGAAGGGTTTAAAAAATTGAAATGAAAGACTTAATCCGGAACTTCATCTCCAAGTTAATTTGATAGTCATTATAGTTTTTTTTCAAAAAAAAAAAAACTAAACTGATATTGAGGCGATCATATCACCGAGAGGCCCTAACAACATCAACAAGTTTTTCCAAATAAATCATATTTCGTCATTCCACCCTATCAAGTGCAATAGTCGATGCTAAACACTGATACAATAAATTTCCTTTTTACCTCAACCCACATTAGTTTTAACATCTCTCACCATAGCATTTCCCTTGGTGGGACCCATCACTCTTTTCCACCGGTGCATTCTTGACCTTCTAGAACAATGCCGAAACAAATTACCAAATTTTCTCCCATTTTTATCTCTAGTTGATATATATATTTATATATAAGTGCCATTACAATTTTCTTTCCTGTCTGACGCCTGGCACAAAATCTTCATCAAATCCTTTGAACATTGAGGAAAATATTTCTTTAACATATATAGTTTGAGCATCCTATCACAAGCAAAAAGATTCAAGGAATCATTTTTAAAACATTGAACTAGAAATATATTACAAATTGATACTGTTCCTCTGTTCCTTCGACAAAGTAACTAATATTTCCAAAGTAACATAATGTAAAAAATCACATTTTTCAAATACATACTATCAACTGACTATGTTGCAATATTCTTTTGACAAAGCAATTGGGAATTTCCAAAGTAAAACATTTTATTGTTTGCCACATCATTTTGGGTTTTGGGTTGGGGGGGGGGGGGGGGGGGGTTTGGGGTATGGAGCATTTTTCTATTTTCAAACACATAATATCACCTGAATATGTTCTTGTGCATAGTAATTAATATTTCCAAAATAAAATAGTGCAAAATCACTTTTCTTGACAGACATTTCCTATGCACTGAACATTCCCGTGTTCATAACTGATATTTCAAAAGTAAAAGAACGCAAAAATCGCATTGTTTGAACAGTAACATATTATATTTGAAGTTCCAGATTTATTTTTTTAATAAAGCTACCAAAAAATAATCCTTAAGAACCTGGAATATAAGACCATCTGCTGCATGTGAAAGTCTTGGAATAAATTCCTTTAAAAGCTTAGTAACTGTAGACAGCAAATAAAAATCCTTCCTCCTCACCTGACAAAGCAAAATAAATAATCAATAAAAGAAAAGAATGCAATGATTGAAAATAGAATTGAGGGCAGTTAATGATCTCTTGTTCCCCCTTTCATACCCTGAATGACTCCAAGTCGTATCTGTAGTATGGATTTCTGCTCTTGTACAAAAAGTCACGCTCACTGTTTCGAGGTTTGATCACTTCATTTTCAAGTATAGTCCACCGTTCACTGAATGGTCGCTGCAATGATGTTCAAAGACCAAATTATTCACCACCAGACAATTTAGAACCAAATAAGAAAAGGAGGGGGGGAAAAGAAGCAAAAAGAAAACAGGAACATACAACCTCACATTAACCTACTATGAGATTCTACGGAGTTCAGAGATAAGTTATCGGGGAAATAATACTAAAGGACCAACTGTTAAGTCTTTATATAGACACCTGACATTGTTTAAAAACTTCAATGCATACTTTTACATTTCAGAGAAGGCTAACTATTGTAAGATAAGCAGCAGTGAGGCGAAAACTGCTCTTACAAAAAGACTTCTGGGAAAAAACAAACAAAACAACAAAAAAAAGTCAAAAAGACTAACTGAACCACTCTTTGAGAAGGAACGATGGATCCACCTGTTGCAGACCACATGCCTATGTTCTAGCACGGAGTAGAACTCCACATCAACATGTAATCAACAGATACTTGCAATTTAATAATATATGGGAGTAAAACTACATTATACAAGTAGAATAGCCTTTTAAATTGGTATAGCCACCATATATGATATGTCTAACCTCCATAATAAACACTTGGTTAATTGCTATCAGATCATAAATAAGGTATCTTCTCTCCTGCTTTTGCGTATTTGGCTCAATGTCAATTACCATCTCTCCATCAAGTAATGTATAGTGATGCGTCTTCTCAAATATACCCTGACAACAAACAACATACATGAAAAAGGCCATCTACCAATTTTTTTAATTTAATTAATTTATTTATTTATTTGGAAACCAATAACATTCTTAGGATAGAGAATATGAATACAGCATATTGCATGATTACCTTATTTGTGCTTTTGCAAGGAAACCGCAACTCAACCTTTCGGAAACAAAAATTTCTATCAATCACGTAACACCCATCCCAAGTTATTAGCATCATATATCGTGTTCCATCAGCTTTCCATGTGGCATAGTAATATCGCTGCCTTAAAAGTTGTAAATTGTCCCTGAAAATTGAAAAACTAGTATGCAAACTTAAAATTTTGAAAATAATGAGACAAAAATAGATACTATAAAGGTAAAATAGAATGCAGTAGGGTACAATCCCCAACTCATCTAGGTAAAAGCAAAAATACACTACCTTCCACATCATCATTATTATTATGATTATTATGTCACGGGACAAGAATAATCTGATTCCAGAAGCAAACTTATGTTAAGTTTTCAACCCTCCGGGCAACCAAACATAATTTATTATTTCAAAATCCTCATTAATTACTAAATTCATAAAGCATCAATTACACATTTTGTTCCTCCTTTTTTACTCTAACTGACTAATAAAGCAAATCTTCTTTCATGAATTAATACAGCATCAATCAGTCCTCAGTTGTTAACTGCACATTTCTCTTTTTTCTTTTACATTTCTACTATTATTTAGCATAACTTTCTTGTGAGCAACTTCTAACCATTTACTAATAATCATGGAGTCTAATGCCATAAAGTGAGAACTTGTTCATTTACTTAGAGAGTATGAGGCTTAACTGTGATTTTTCTTTGTATGAATTTGAAAATGGTGAAATGAATTTTGAGATCATGCAGCTTACTTCATTTATTTTTTGGGGTTGGGGGTCTGAGAGATGTTGGAGGAGTTGTGCAAAACTTGTATCTAGGAACATCAACAAATCATAGGACTGGATGAGGAAACAAAACCCATTAGAAAGATATCCCCAAAAGGGGCACAAAGATAAGAATGTGCTTCAAAATTTTTGGTGAACAAGAAAATGACGAGACCAAATACAGATTCTACATGAAGGGGATCAAGGAGGGAATTTAAAATATTCAAAAAAGGGCAGCTCGAAATTGTTAAAAGAACAAAACATAATAGAAACATTTAAGAAATCACACCTACTTTGACTTTTGCTCCAATGGACCTACTTCGACTTTTGCTCCAATGGCAAAGGTCTTAGGCCCTTGCTGGCAAAGGCTGAGTTTAGTCTAACTTCATGAGACAGATCAAGACAATAAGAAATTCCTTCCTAAATACTGAGAAGATCACGAATATCTCAGGCGCTCTTGTGATTTGAAGACCATGAATATATGAAGCAGTCTTGTGATTTTGTAACTCCTCTTCTTTTAGGAAACAAATGTGCAAAAGCACTGTTGTCTTATACTTGCAAGGCATTTTTCATTTCTTGATAATAATCCTACTGCTCCAAATATGGAGAGAACATCAAGAATACCGGACGGATCCTTCAGGTATTTGAGAGGATCTCTCATCTCAGAAACCTATATCTAAAACACTTCCTTACCCTCACCTATATATACTTCAGGAAATTTTGGAAATATCCTCATTAGTGAATTTTACAATTAGGAGTAATCCCATAGCAGAGTTATAGCTAAGACTAGAAAAATAATTCCTTCAAACGACTTCTAAGTGCATTCTTACCCCCCACCCCCATAAGCTTGTTCATTCACTGCAGGTGATTATACATGCCATTCTACATCATTAGTGCTACATTTGCCTATTTTCCTTCTAGAAGAATTTCTGATCTTCCCTTCTTGTGCATTCTTCTAATTTAGTAAGGATACTGTACAAAATTAAAAAAGAAAAAGAAAAAAAATGAAAAATCATGCATAATATTTGCCTGGTTCAAAACTTGTGAAACAACCTTAATGCATGAGGGAAAGGAGCACAGACTTGAGATTTTAATGATTTTAATCAACAAAATAAAACAGAGCCATTGAATACATAATTATCACTAACAAGGGTGTGGCTAAATTGGACCTGCTGAGAGAGACAGGGTGTGACCCTGGAAATTGTGTGTTTCCTCTCGCCTGAAGACCAAGAAAATGGGATATTTTCCCAAATGTATCAGATAAAATAGAAATGAAAAGCACATCAAGTACAAAAAGCAAACACCTAAACCAATGATGTCTTTAGATTTGAAAAACATTTGTGAGGTAAAGATATCTATATAAATTATAAAATTAACGTCAAATAGATTTCCAACTTTCAGTTAAAATTTGAATTAAAAAAAGAGAGAGAGAGAAATACAAAAGAATATGTTAAAATTTTGAATGTTTAAAAAAGAAGAAGAAGAAGAAATATCAATACATGATATTAAACCAAGATTTTTTGTTTTTTTGTTTTTGTGATAAGAAACAACAGTAGTATATCATCATGGGTTAAGCCTTCCATAAAACAAAAGAAAACACTAGTAAAAACCTTAAACAACTTAAATGAGTAAATATAAAATGAAACATTTAGCATGAAATAGAGAGGCAGTACCTTAGAGGTTGAAAAATAACAGAACCTATATAAAAATTCTAGAAGACTAATTACAGAGGGCAGTGAAAGCTACATATCAAAATTGCCAATATGAATACAATGATGTGATAAAAATGATCAAGCCATCAATCTCAAAAATTGACACCTAATAGAAGTAAATTTGAATTAGGAAGGGTAAAAAAACAAACAAACAAACAAACAAACAAAGATATGAGAGGACCTCAAAAGTGCCTACCCGTAAATTCAACTTTAATGCTTGGTAGCAGAATTGTCTCATTGTCTGTAGCTTATCAAAAGGTATGGAATCCCCCAAAACATCATCATTTGTCATTACTTCATTCCTCACGAGATTCTCCTGCAGTATTCAAAGAAATGATGAGAAACAAAAATAAATCAATCAATCTTACAGGCAATAACCTTGAAATTTAAGAAATGATAGGGACCTAGTATTATAGTTTATGGGCTTAATGAAAGGAGAAAGATGAACCATTCAAAAGATGATCTGCATATCAGGAGCAACAGAAGGCAAATGATCAAGTGACCTCGCTTACAAGGACAAGGCTATGTAGTGTTAGAAATTGAGTTTATCATATAACAATGCATTAAACTCTATGTATTAGATGTTCTATGTTACTTTGTAAACACCATTTTACCCTAAAATAACAGACGAACCATGCACAAGTGTCCTAAGACATGGGGATTCAAAGAATCCAACAATTAGACACATAACCACAGCCAACACCCTTAATTCTATGTAACAAAGGTGCCTGTCCTTACAGTTCCATAAATATTATATTGCATGAGAATGGTCAACAGTTGACAGTCAAATAGAAAAACAGAACTAGTAACTGGTAACAAGATTGTACTCAAACAGACAGCACGTACATGCAAAATGGAAGCCCCATCATCATCCTGATCAGGCACACTTCTATGATTAATATCAAGATCAGAAGATCTCTTCCATTCTGGAGTTTGGGGGCAAACAACAAATTCAGGCGTTTTTTCATTATAAAAACTGTAGAGTCCATCAATATAATCCCTTTTATAGATCCCTGGGTGACGTGCTCTAGAAAATTTCTCAATCGCCTGAATGATAAATGAAGCGAAACAAATACGCAAAATTAAGGGCACTGCCAAAAGAGCCCAGTGCGATATATATCTGTCACAAGATAATCAAGTTACATACCTTGGTCACAGAAATTGATTCCGTACGGACAAGAAAATGAACAATCATATAACCTGTGCGGTTATGCCCATGTGTACAGTGGACAAGAATAATCTTATTTAAGTGCATCTGTTGAGATCTAAACTGCAAAACCTAAACAAATTATACGACAAGTATCAGTAACAAAAATAAAATAATATTTAAAAAAAAAAAAAACTCTTTTGAGGCGCCAATATTTCCAAATAAAAGAAAACTGCCATTCCTCCTTAGATCAATAGACAAACCATCTCATTATAAGGACATAGCACCAACAGAAAACATTTAAGTTGTCTCTCTATCAGGTTTAGACAAATACTGCCACACGGAGGATCTAACATGTGAGAGAGACAGAGAGAGAGAGATTTAGACAGTTAAGTGGAAGGTTGTACCTCATATACAAATTTATCTACAGATGCATTATCAGGTACAGAATCCCTTCCCTGGCATTTGATCTGGGTCAAACAGCAAGTGATCAGGTATTGAATTTTTGTAATCCATTTACACACCAAAAGCATGATGAGAAACAACCATTCACATTCTTACCTTAACATATTCAATACCTTTTCCTATCCAGTCTGATTCTGGATAGTAACGACTCGTGTTCGTAAGATCAATCACCAAACCCAGCTGACAAATCAGTGAAGTGAAAATTTTTAGTTACTATTCATCGCAAAAAGTTAAATACAAATTCATCAATGAAAACCTAGTTTAAACATATGCTAAAACACCAACCACTAGCTAATAATGCAGGCAGAGCACAAACTCTATTTAAAATACATGCATGTGTATGTTTTAATTCATACCCTCTTCATATCAGTATGTTTACCTCCCAAGAGGCTTATCCCTGAGCATAATGGGTATAAGATGATGAACCCATTTGGGCTTGCCAAACTTATTTGAGGATGCTTTATTAAAAGGTGTTGGAAAATTATGCGATGAAAAAAATAAGTTGTGAATATGTCTTACAAAGGTTACTCAAACATTGCTAAAATAGGGACATGTATTGGATTATGACTTTCAGTAGAGCAAAGTTTGAAAGTAGGTATAATTTAATGCAAGTATGAGAGGGTCCCAAATAACCGTTAAGCTAAGAACCTTGAGGCACTTCTCCAAAAAAAAAAAAAAAAAATACAAAACAAAACAAACTAGCTTGGCACTTAAAATTAGTGGAAGCACCCTAAGCAAATGCCCCATTCAGACCTTCTGCTTAAATAGAAGCACCCTCTAGAAACAAACCCAAATGGCGTCTACCACACATCTCAAATACTTTGAAAGACTTGGAATGGTACTCTACACCTAGAAAACCATTCCTTCTAAACATGACCCTTAACCTTACATCTTTACGCAACTTCCCAAAAGGACAAATTGAATTAAAATTATGGGAGCTTTTTTGATAAATCCTGTTCTTTAAGACTTGTGTTCCATTAAACCCAAATTCTTTTGATTATTCCATTAGGTCTTATTTGGTGTAATATGACCAAATCACCCTTCTAACTTTCTGCACTTGTTTCTATTTTGAAATTAATAATAAAAAATAATAACAATTCCTTATTCCATTGAAAAAATCTCTCCATTATTCTACGGAGAGAATCTCTCATCATTCTAGGGAAAATCTCCTCATTCCAGGGAGCAAATCTCTCCTTTATTCTGTAGAGAAAAACTCTCCCTCATTCTAGGGGAAAAAATCTCTCCCTTATTCCACAGAAAAAAATCTCTCACATTCTCAAAATCCTAAATCATCTACCTTTTGAAAACCTCCCATGTTGATGTGAACTTTCACATTACAAATGTATGCTGATAAATAAACATCTCCTCGTGGAACCATACATACTCTTAATGTTACATGAGTGTGTGAACATTAATATTGGGTGTGACTACCTATTTGTATTACAAAATTAATGTAAACATTCACATCTCTATATACACACTATGTTTGTACTGGTATGACTGCTAAAAAATGATTGTTCATCGCTAGTTTGCCATCATCTCTGTTGTGAGTCCATCATCATCTCCATCATTGGTCTACATGTATAACTATCCTTATCTTCCAAAAGTTCTTCCATGACAGGACCTTATTGTAAAATAATGGTGAAGGAAAATCTTTGATCAAGTAAATCCCTCACATTGAGGCAAAGAAAATTACTAAAAGTAATAATCTTCTATATTTATACACAATATTTTATATATATATATATCATAAATGAATATATCTAATAATAATTTTCTCTCTCCTAGATATATGGTATAAATATATATATATATTATAATTGAAGTTTATAAGGGTAAAATAGTCCACATAATACTTCTAATATGGGAAAAAGGACTTATTGGAATATAATTTCAAATGTATGGGACTAAGTGGAACACAAAAATACTTTGTGGACTTATTTGGCTATAAGTTCTCTAAATAGGATTTATAAATTAATCTCTCTAAACACACACAGCTCTACTTGCAGTTTTTAGAGAGAGAGAGAGAGAGAGAGTTGTAATGCGAACTTGAGAATGGAGGGTTTGATGATTCTCTCTTCTAGGTTAGGGTTTAGAGTTGGGTTTTCGATGTGGTCGTGTTCTTGATCGCTATATTTCTTTCTCTGTTTGTCATTGTCTTTTTGTTTTTGGCTTTCAATGGCTTGCGATGACAACTCTTTCGCTCTTTTGGGCGACGACGAAGGGGACGATATCTCGACCTTTCTCGCCCACGTAGCCTTGAAGGCCAAGGCTTCTTCCACCACTGCGGAAAAGAAGAAGAAGAATGAACAGAGCCACCACTCTCACTCTCCTCCGTCAAAACCTCTTCCTCCTCCTCAATCTATGAGAACTGAAAGCCGAGGAGGAACAGGAGGCCAAGGTCGTGGTTCAGGGAGGTCTAGTCAGAATGATGTGCAGCAGTTTGAGAAGGACAACTATGCAAATAGTAATCAACCAAATAACAGAGGAGCCAATGGTTATAAACAGAATAGTGGTGGAACTGATGGTTATGGGAGGTACAATAGAGGGTTTGATGGTCCTAGAAGGAATGGTGGAGGGGACGTTGGGTATCAACAAAGCTTTGGAAATACTGATGGTTATCAAGGGAGTTATGGTGGGTATACTGCTGGGAACAAGGATGATGGCAATTGGCAGGGATGGGTTCATAATGGTACGCGTGCACGTGGGCGTGCACGTGGGCGTGCTAGAGGAAGAGGCTTTGGTCAAGGAAGGGCACTGAATGAAGATAATGGGTTTGAGAAAGAGAGTCAATTTGTTGAGGGCAATCAGCAACTTGAAAATAAGGATCAGGGAGGGGGTACTGGTGACAGTTGGGAACATGTGACTGAGGACCGTTCAAGTTATGGTGGTGAGAGAAGAGATAATGATGGTGGTGGTGGAGGATACAAAACTCAGGGGGATAGCTTCTTTGGTGTCCACAATGGAAATAATTATGAGGTGAGGAATACCTCTGGGGCTAAGGAGGCACTTAGCAGTAATGAAGGTGATGATGATAGTGTGATCGTAGGAAACTACTGAAGTATCAAAAGATGCTTTTCAAGATGCTGCTCGTGATTCCTCTAGGAAGAAGGCTGAAGATGAAGAGGCGAAAGAAGCTAGAAGGAGGACCCAAGAGGCATTGGAAAAGGAAGCTAAAAGGAAGGCCTGGGAGGAAGAGAAAAAGGAAGAAGCAAAGAAAATGACTCTTGAACAATATCAGAAGGTGCTCCTTGAAAAGAGGAAAGCTTTGGAAGCTTTAAAGACAGAGGAAAGTAAGGTCACTCTTGTCAAGGATTTTGAATCAATGCAGGTAGTTGGGAAAAAAGCAGAAGACAGCAAACAGGACTCTGAGAAGGACAAGCTTAAAAAGAAGGATGACAAAGTTCACAAGTCAATGAGAATTAATGTGTTCCTAAAACCGGCTGAGGGTGAGGATGAGGTTGAGAAGTATGATAGGCGTGATGGACGCGGTCAAGGCAGGGGTGGATACAATAGAAGATCTTTGAATTGGCAAGCAGCTGATCCTGCAAACAGGGATGCTCGACAGGATGGATTCCAGAAACCAGCTAAGGGTGAGGATTATGTTGGGAATGTTGATAGGCATGGTGGTGGACGAGGAGGTGGATACAGCAGAGGATCTCCGGTGGATTCTACAAATGGAGATGCTCAGCGCAATCAAGTTGTGAAATGTGTTCCTGCGATTGAGGATGCTAATCAGTTCCCTGGCCTGGGTGCAGCCATCAAGCCTTGACTTGTGTTCACTCTTTTTTTTATTTTAGTTGATCGTTTTTTAGCCCTCATAGCGTATATTTCTTGGTATCTTGGTGGATTGGATTCTGTGTTTTGCCCTGGCTAGATTTTTAACAAAATTATGTATGTTCCCACTCCCTACTATTTGAGTGACGTGGCCGAAATTTTGATTTGGATACACTAGTGAAAAAATAATTTACTGATCAAAAAAAATTAATAAATCTCTCTAAAATTATATAATAATAATAATAAAGGGTGACCATTGGTTCAATGGTAAAACCTTGGCCTAATAACCTTGAGGTTATGGGTTCAAGTATCGGGACAATCACTTTATACACTTTGCCAAAGGTCAGGCGTGTACCCAATCTTTTCCCTCCCAAACACACATTAATGTGTACTAATTGGGTGGTGTTGTTGTTGTTTGAATAATAATAATAATAATAAAAATAAGAATAAGAATAATAAAACAAGATTCCGTGAAACTCTCTCCAAATAATTTATGACATTTCAAAAGTAAGCCAAAACTAGACAAAGCTCAAGTACCAAATCATATGCGAGGAATGTGAAATCAACTGTCATTAATACAATCAGAAACTATTCAAGGAAACACACTCCTTTGTGATACATAAACTAACTAACCATATTGCTCATCGTCCACTCGAGCATGTAACAAACTCATTGACCTGATATATCTAAATTATACTTTGCCAAAAAGAAGAAAAATAAGAAGAAATTAAAGAACAAGTGGGTCGTATTATGACTTAAGAAGTGTCATATAGGCTAACAAGGAGGAGTGGAGTGGCATCAATTCATAAGACCATGTAAGCTCATCACTGAATATTCCCCTGATGTTACAAGGAGATCACGACTTCCACAGAGTCCAAAAAATTATCTGGCCCCTTCCATAAAAGGGTCATCAATATCCCCCTCCAAACCAAAACACTAGGCAGGCCCCTCTTGAAGAACATTGATGCAAACAAACAAAAAAATTCAATGGGCAAATATATGCTGATCAGCCACAATAACAGTAAAGATATTAGCAACTTAAGTGACATCTTAAATTTCAAGGGTCAATACAATAATCCACCCTTGCAATACAGAGGGGAGAGGGCGCACACGTGCACGCGAGCGCACACACAAAAAAAAAAAAAAGGGAGTCCAAAGGAGGATACATCATACTGGAAGAACTCCAAAAGATCTATACTTACTTCTCTTCCAACTGTCTTTGCTGATGAATGACTTGCCTCGAAGAGTATCTTTTTTCAGGATGGATGTACTCATTGAAGGATTCACCAGAGGAACTTTTGAAGAATGATACCACCTATTTCATTACCATATGCAGGGCAATCCAACCAACCTGCAGAGTGAGGATAATGCAAAAATAAACAATATCTGACTTTGTTATAAAAAAAATATCACATTTTAATCCAAAATATAAAGTTTCAATACCCTAAATCTTTAGAAAGATAGAAACCACAACACTATTAAAGCATGAAAATTTGAAAAAAACTCATATAATGCCGAACACCGAAAGAGGTTCCTGAACAAATAATAAATTTAAGTAAATATTAATTCTACAAGAATAGCACATTATTTTATACAATACAGAACACTTAATTACTCTCTTCAAATATTTACAAATCATAATAATAAAAGAACAAAGAATACCACAGATCTTCACCAAGCATCCAGACACTACCAAAGCAATTCCCACATGTCATCCAGTTCAAAACCCGGTATTGGATACAAGGGTTAGTGCACCTTCAATTCGCACATGAAACTTGAATTTGCAATTTCAACCAGTTCACCCATTTTGTCCAGCTGATATAAATTGTTTGCAACGGTAAATAATATGCTTTTCTCAATAAATAACTAATTCAGATGCCTTTTTTTTCATGAAAAAACCAAAACACATGATAAACATGTATAAAAGAAAAGACATAACAATGAAATGTGAAAAGATATAGCTCCCCAACACACCCCAACTTCTTGTAGCTGATGGGTAAAGGACCTCTGTACTTAAATATCAAATATAGACCATGGTTGTTAAAATCGCGATCCTGATCGTAGGATCGTACGATCCTACAATCCTACTTTGCCAAAACGATCCAGATGTTGTAGAATCGATGTTATACCAAGATCGCAAGTAGTGATCGTGTAGGATCGCATGGGATCGTGTAGGATCGTATGGGATCGTATAGGATCGTAGGTAGGATCGCAAGTAGGATCGTAGATTTTATGATTTTTCACCTTATTTTTAATATGTATCATTTTAATTTTCATTTTTATCTTTTTTTTTAATAGAAAGTAGGATCTTACGATCCTCGATCCAATCTTACGATCCGATCCACCAGACCCTCTCACCGATCCTACTTAGGATCCCGATTTTAACAACCTTGATATAGACTATCAAGGATTTAAAAACCGTACTTAGGCATAAATCACACTTGTATTGCTTCTACCTTCTACTGTGATATGACTTGATCAATTTCAGTTTCATGTCAGAACATCAATCTTCTACATATAAACATTTAAAGGGTAAATTTCAACACTGCATTTTGTTAGAACAGTGAACTTATATTATACCCATTAGTCACTCTTCTTATCCTTTGCTACAACCAGAGTAAACGAAGGGGAAAAGTGGCTAAACATGAAATCCTAATAGTTATGTTATATGACAAGACTGATCAATTAAAAAACAAAAAACCAAACTCAAGATTTTGAAAAGTAAGATGAATATTATTCAAAAGACACTTATATACTGTTTAATAATTAAATACCACAGTTGATTGACTTACAAGCACTAAATATTTGTTAAGCTAAAGAAATATGGATATTTTTAATATTTATAAACAAATCAATAACCTTCATAGCTTACCAGGAGGAAGACTGTTCTGGTCAAAAGCTCTATGGTTTCTCATCTGAAATCCGGAGTTATGAGTAGATGACTGGACAACATGCGTTGGTCCCTTGTCTGGGAATTCTCTTTTCAACCTTCGATGTCTTTCTTCTCTCTCCTGATGCATGAATCGCAAAATCAGCAATAAAACACCAACAACGAAAAAACAAAAAAGAAAAAAGAAATTATGAATAGAAAATGAGAATATTGTACAGTATCCAACTTCATCTGTATGCAAAAGTGTGCAACAATAATGACCCACTAATGTGCTCATCTTCAAGCCACACCCTTGAACATCATGTTAAGTAAACCTTCATGAGCAAATGCATTAGGATGAACAAAAGGTTAACAATCACCTAAATTAACCCTCCAACATCATATCATGGCAATCACCTAACCATGGAAGATTTTTTAAGCAGAGGGTGAGTGCACCACCCAAACTCAGGTTGGAAAGGTACTGAATAATAAGGGGATTATCACCAACCCCACACTCAGTAGTGCTAACATTTACGTTATTTGGAGGAGAAAGAATTGATGACACTAAAAAATATCCAACGTCGGGTGTATTGTGTTACATTGACACACTGGATACTTTCCCTATTGATAGAACCATATAAAAAAAAAAAATTCCAATTTCAAGTCCTTGCTAATTTATGAGGCAAGTGTAAACATGTATAAGGACTGGATGTGGTTGCCATCATATCTACACTACTGAAACAAACAACTGTTTCCTTTTTTAATTCTTTTTTTTTTTCCTTCCTTCAAAAGAATACCATTGAACCTAATACTATTTGTTTTTTCTAATCAAAAAAAGAAACGGGTGAACTAGAAAGAAAGACAGAATAATACTTGGTGCAAGGTTTCAGTTGCAGCCAAGCCAAGCTTCCTTCCTGCAGACTGCTTTTCTATGTGCTCTTTATGTATCCTTTCATATTCTTCAGAGGGAAGAGATGCATTTAAATCCATGGTAATAATCCTTCAACATCAATTAAAAAAGTTTTTAGTGCCATAGAAAACTAAGATGCATGCAACATCATTTAAAAAACATTCTGGTGACACAGAGATCTCAGAGGTCCAGATAGATTTTTCCTATATTAGTTGACCAATAATACCAAAAAAGGTGAGCTCCTGATGTTGAGGACCTAAAACTGTGCATGGGGAAGAAACATTATACAAGCTGTAACTTCTAGTTCAGTTGAAAAAAACCAAAAAAAAAAAAGGTCATTCATATGCTACTGGAAATTCAGTGCATGAATAAGGATGGAATGTTACCAATCACACATAAACAGCCAATCATATAAAATGCAAGATTCCAAAGCTCATATCTGCGTACTTCAAGAACTGAAACGGCATAAAATGAGGGTGGGGCTTGTATAGCTTGCACATACAGCTTGATGAGAAGTTGAAGTGTCATAAGGTAGTTCAATAGACAAGAATTAATACCCAATATAGTATAGGCTGAACATTATTATTATCTTATAAATTGCACATTTTTTTTAATAGAAAAAACAATGAACTGAAATAAAACTTAATTCCAATCTGTTCATCCCTTACATGTTACATCAGCTGCCCTACTCATTCGAAACATTATGGGGTAAAAAAGGTCTTGGTTCAATATCTTTTCTGTAAAAACATGGAGATCACAAAAGAGTAATGTTCAATATTGAAAGTGTACCAAACTCAAGTTCTTGGCACTTTGCATTGTTGGGACCCAAATAACAGATTGCCATTCAAACTTGCAGATTGCAAGTGCACTAGTGTTTGGTTGTTATCTCAATACCTCTATGCATAATAATTAGTAAGATTACTCACTAGAAGACACTCGAAAATTTCAATTCTTGCACCATCCAAAACCCTGATCAAACCCTTCTCTGCTACCATGCCTCCTCAAACATTGTTTGGCTTCTTAGGGCTCACATAGATGAGTCCATTGACACTCACCCAATACAAATATAATTGTTTGCCATTAAAGAAAAGGAAAAACAGATTTTTAAAAAAAAGTTCAACTTCTGTGATGATTCGAAAAATTGTATACATCTCCTGAAATAAATTCAGATATAGAAAAGTGTTTTACTTTAGAAGATATATATATATATACAATTGAATCGAATAGCAAACGATAGTTCCTATAATCTGAAATACGAATCGACAAATCGATGAACCAAAAATTCGCACCGTTTTTCCAATCGGAATGAAGATCAATTAGGGTTTCCCGACATGAAGAGAGAACCAACAACCAACAAGCCAACCCAGCGTTCCGCTTTTATAGGTTCGTAGACCGACGTCGTTTTGTTCATAACGTTTTCTAAAGTAACCGACTTTCCTTCTTCTTACTAACATAAAAATTGCTTCATGCAGGTACGTAGCTGTTTGGGACGTGGGTTTTTTTGAATTTTTTTGTGATTTGAGTATGTTTGGGATGTGGGTTTTTTTGAATTTTTTTGTGATTTGAGTATTTTATTAAGGTATTTTAATTTGTGTGTTTAAAAAGATGGGATGAATTTTGTAGGAATTATTATCTTAGCAAATGTGTTTGAAATAATAATGTGAATGTGAATTGACCAAATTATCCATATTTGTATTTATAATTGTTATTTGTGTTAATGTCTACGGGCCACCATTTATACGAAATTACAAATTAGTGCAATCTCCACGTGGCCACCATTGCTTAACACTCCGACGCAGGATGCAAACAATTGTTTGCAAAATTAATTAAAATGAATTAATTCATTAAATTGCTTTAGTTTCACATATTAAAAGTAATTAACATTTTTATTAAATTGAAAATTGTATCTATTTGTCTTTCCAAAAAATTAAAAACATTTGTTTGGAAATATTTATTTTAATTTTCACATATACAAATTAATTAAAATTTGGTTTGGTTTAGTGAATTTGTGAAAAAAAAAAAAATGTAAATCACTTTCTATTTCCGATACATCAATCAATCACTTTTTCTCACTCCTCTCTTCTTCTCAATCACTTTTTCTTTCATACACATCTATTCAACTACAACAAAATTATTTTCACAACTCCTGTACTCCAAAATTAGTTTGAAAATATACAACCAAACAAATCAAATAAATTTCTAAACTCTTTCCCCATAATTTAATTTCAAAAATTATCTCTCAAAACCAAACCAAACAAGTCCTAAGTTTTTATTCGAATATTTGTTTGATCCAAAATATTTGTATCCTTTTTAAAATTAATGAAAAAAATACTACGAATTTTCTATTTTGATTTATCTTTGAAATGCATTACTACTACAAATATACAATGACGACAATTGCTATTTAAAAAAAGAATGAAAAGGGGAAATGGTGAATTTCAGATGATTTAGTTAAGTAAGAAAATAAAATTTTACATAAATATACAAATGTGGTTACCAAATTTGGCGTTTACTTATACAAACAATTAATATAAAAAAATTACAAAAACAATCTACATTTAAATAGTAAATGATAACATGTAGCACTTAAAAAAAAATTAAATGGTACCAACACACGGGTATTGTCCATACACGAATTACAAATTTAAATAATTTTCTTACTCACATTGCAATGCGGAAATAGAAATTACAAATTACACAAACATACAAATTACATAACAAGTATTTCACAATAGTCCTTGATTCCGTATGTGAAACAAATGGTCACGGATGCGCACGCGAACTCTAGCCATATCTACATCCGTATCTCCAACCATGAGGCCATCATCCATATTTTGTCCTCCTTCCGCGACGGGCATGTCATCTGGAACTGAGGAACATCTGACATGTTCGTTGTGTGCATTAATAGCTATCTCGTGCCTACAAATGAAATTGTGTAAGGCCATTAATGCACCAACCCAATGGCACATGCACCGTCGCAAAATCATAGTCGGGCATGTCATTCAAGAACTTCCAGCACGATTTCCACACTCCAAATGTTCTTTCCACCACCCTCCTCAATGATGCGTGCGCCTTGTTAAACAATTCTCTTGGGTTATCGGGTCGTCCACGATCCCGGAACTGCGCTTGGTGATACCGAGACCCTTTGTATGGTGCCAAATACCCCTTCTTGTTTGGATATCCCGCATCCACAAGGTAATATTACCTACATTTGCTCAATCAATTTAAGATTTTCAACAAAATTAATAATTAGTACTTAATTTCAAATGTGTTACCTTCTTGAAGGTGCGGGAACGATGCATGTTCATTCTCAATTATTTCGTTGAAGATGCAACTGTCATGCATGCTTCCTTCCCAACCACAAGATATGAAAATGAAGCACATGTCGAAGTCGCATACTGCTAGTATGTTTTGGGTTGGATATCCTTTGTGACCGTAATATGTGCCGGCATCACGGGCAGGCAACATGGCTTCTACATGAGTACCGTCCAATGCTCCAACACAATGTTGCACCAATAATGTACAACACATGAGGTTTACATACATCACATAAAATGAAAAAGTAACTGATAACGCCAACTAATATGCTAACCTTGAAAGGCACGCATTTCCCTCCGAATCACAAATATGGATGCCTATTATTTTGATCTCTAGTGGGCTTACAATGCACTTCTGTGAACAACTCCATTGCTTCCAACACTGCATGGAAATGTAGCGACACAGTTTCTCCTGAGTGTTGGAATCGTTCCTGAATTTTTCGGTTAGTGCAGCCGTCCAATGTATAGATGAACATTGCAACACTTTCTTCAATATGTAATCCATGGGGTCTTGTAGGTACCCGTAAACCGAAGTCACTTTGCAATGTGTCACACAATGCTTGAAACACATACAACGGCATATGCAAATTTTGTTCACCCCTGCCTACGTGCCCATCAAATAATTCTTGAATCCAGGCATGACCGGTCAGAATAGAAGTTCAGCATGGGATCTTCTTCATGTACTTCAGGTAATATTCCATTGCATGCTGTACAGCGTCACCGATTACGCTGTTTTGTAGGTTTTCTTCTTCTTCAGCGAGTTCGATGATTACATCATCGTAATTTCCATAGTTGCTACTTTCACCTTTCCACATTATTTGTTGATGACTCCTACAATGCACACAACACACACATCAATTATCCACTTGTAAACTAAGCACATTTGAACCATTAAAGTTAAACCATTGAAGTTGAACACATCAAGTATCCATTGCATTACATTCAACCATTAAAGTGAACAATGCCAAAAAAGTAAAGGTTACACCATGATCCCATATTGCGTAACACAAAAGTAGGTAGCGTTCACAAAAGTAAAGTAACAGTAACTACAACACAGTGCAACCATACAATAAAAAACAAAACAAATAAAAAAAGATACCCACAGAACTAGTCCACAAAAACCACACTACAACCAACCATTTCTCGACCCATTTTTGCGTAAAAGACCAAACCCAAGTACTCACAGCCCTTTTGAAGCCTGTAATGCCATAAGCCAACCGACTACATTCTCATCAGCATGCACATCAATATTTCCCGATAATCCGCGTTCTTTAACGCAATGCAGGTGAAATGGAACAGAGGGGTACTGATGAAGTCCGGGATAGCCATAAGCCACTGCATACATGGCTTAATGCCATACATCTGCGATGCACCAGTTCCGTGCCTGACTGTCAGGTACTTCTGTGCTTGAACCGCCTTAGACAGATGGTTGAAACTATCACCGATGCTCCACTAGAGATCTTTTTTGACTTTCCACTAGTGCTACCTCCCTTTTTCCTCTTTGTCCCGGGGTCTGCTTCTTCAAGATGGACGGTAGGGGAGTTTGGAGGTGGGTTAACGAGCGGTCTGTATGGCTCGGTAAATGGTACCAACCCAGGAGAGTCCACTGAGTCGAATTCACCTTCGCCAACATCCACAGCCTTCTCTCCCGGCATCCAATGGTGTTTGCCAGTCACAGTTACACCGGTGAATACTTCGCGCATCAACTCTTCATGCTCCAATGGTTTCGTCTTAAATTTGTAAGTGATCTTGTTTGTCTGCAAATGAAAAATCAAATTAGAATTTAATTTTTTCGTCACAGTAACATGGGACAATCAACGAACAAGTTACTTTCCATTACATGTCAAACCCAAAATTAAAGGGGCCAGTTTCATATAAGTTAAATGTAGTTACTTTTTTATATTGTACAGTGTTCAATATTGTAGTTATTTTGGATTGAAAGGTTTTGAAATGAACATAACTTACATATGTGAAAAGTTTACGACCAATAATGAATAGTAACAAGTAAACGTTGCCATTAAGCTTTCAAGACGTATTACATAAAATTAAATATATGTTGGTACATACCGATTTAAGATTTTCCCACCATTCTTCCGACGCTATGAACAACCCGGTTTCCCTGTCAAACCCAATGCCTGTCACACCCTTACTGCTATCTATCAACTTGTTCCAAGCCTACCATTCCTTTTTCAAACTGTTGTACTTGTTCTTCAATTGTGTAATTTCATGATGTCTACCCGTGTGCTTAGCGAATTTCAGTGCAATTTCAGTATACCCTGTTCGAGTTATGGTTGTACCTACCCGCCGGCCCGCTAATATTGCATCCCTAACACACTGTAGGAAGATTTTTGTTGCCGTATTGTCCCAATTCGCCTTATGTGCATGATCCAAGTCATCAACAATTCCTTCAATACCTGATGGACCAACCCCTTTATTCTTAGACGGGGTGTGAGGGGATGACCGTGTTGCAGCCATTCGACTAATGTGAGAGGACGTATTGTATACATTAGAACCCAGCTGATGAATACATTTTAGACAATAAACTATGAACCATATGGAAAAGACAACTTCCACAAAGTTTATCAAAAGTAGTACGATAATTACTAACAACATATTGCGTTTACATACAAACGATCACAATGCAGTTACTTGTTCAAAATAGTACTTCTTCAAAACAGTACTTATGTACAAGGGCAATGATTTACGGGGTTTACATTCGCAATAATAAGATGATGACCATGATGCACAACACACAAATCACCATTTTCATTACACGCAACGTATTAATAATGTGCACGACATCAGCCCATAACTGCATGACACCGGTTGACCCATAGTCATGGTCGGGGCTCCGTGTTCCCTAATTCGTCACATTAACCAATCCAATTAACACATTGTTGATGAGTAAGAAACGTAAAACATTTATTAGTTATGAGAATTACAGTTTGCAAACATATGGAGTGACGAATAATCATTTGTTACAACTCACCACAAGCCGGGGGCAAACATAATATGCACGGCCAGGATTTTTGTGAGATCTAGATACCTTCAAAAAACAATGGCCATAGCCACAAGCACACATGCGCTATGGCCATGTCGACGTGGCAGTGGAAAAAGATGAAGCCATATTACTACACACAGACCAAACACATGACTAAAACAGCAGCACAGATTGGGGTTATAATTACAATACACGTATATTCGATGAAATGTAACAGTTAATTTATAGCAGCATACGCCATTGAAAGAATAGCAATCTACATTTATAACAACAGTTGATTGTTAACAGCATAACAGATTGAGTGAATAGATAATTAAGCTAAGTCCAACATTTGTGTCCATCAGTTTTAAAAATTTGTGTGCACTGCAAAAAGGGTAAATGAAAGCAGAATTTTTTTTAAAATCAATTAGTTACTAATTCATCAAATCTATTTAAATTGAAAATCAAATTAGATAATCGGAAAAAAAAAAAATTATCCAAGAAAGTGGGAGATGCTCCCAGAAATTAAATGCTCGTTTAAGTTTTTATTTAGATGGAAGAAATACATACAAAAAAATTTACAATCAAATCGGCAGAAATGAAACAGGTAATTTATAACGGCATACCCACAGATTGAAGGAATAGGTGTTTAAGTTATAAATTTTACTTCTTTTGATTATCAAATAAGGGATAAATAAATAAATAAATAAATACCTTGTGTACGACCGTGGGTTCTAGGTAAGATTTTGCATGAACTAAATAAAAATTGTAGCTCCGCCGTGAACACAATCAAAGCTCAACAAATCAATACTAAGGCTACTTTCATGAAAGAGACTTGAGATAATAGTTGTGGGTTGCTATCTTTCTTCTGTTGAATAGCACAAGTTTGTTATCTGTACATATCAATACAGCTACCTGATTGTATAAAAAATATTGCAATTTTGGCTTATTATATTGACAAGCTTTGTAATGCATTCTATGCTTTTGTTTATCTTGTAGATTTGTTTTTGAAACCTCGGTTAACTCGATTCAAGTTTGACAACAGATCACTGTCACCAACCACTAGGTCATTACAAATTTAACTCGATTGATTTTGCCCAGTTCATTAGAAATTTTATGGCACTTTCTCTTTGATCTGGTATGAGATGGTTGACATTCCTTGAACATTTGAATTAAAGAAAAAATAGCAAGTGCACATACAATTCATAGAATGAGACCCACTAGGTCTCTGCTCTGTTTTTTGTTTTCATTTTGCAAAAATCACAAACTTGTTTGACAAACTAATTATGAAAGCAGTGGAGAAAAAAATTCAAAAAACAACTAATTTTTCAGGAAACACTAAAAATGTAGTTGCCGACAAATCTCAGTAGGGAAATTCACTTGTCACAATAGAGAAACACTAAAAACGTAAATACTAAGGCTCACTTTGACACTAAAGCTCAACAAATCAACCCACAACTATTTTAGTTACAAAATTAAAATAGAATTTCAGAAAGTAGCATATTACAAAATTCCAATATATCAGAAAATGGGGTGAGAAACAATAAATTTGGAAGATATGGTGATGACTCGTGACATCAAAATAATGTACAAGGCGTATAGAATTGAAAGCCCAAACCTATTTAAATTGAAAATCAAATTAGATTAAAAAAGAAAATGTTGATGAAAACTAAGAGATGCTCTAAAAATAGATAATTATAAAGTATAAACTGAAAAAAAAAAAAAAAAAAAAAAAAAAAAAAAAAAAAAAAAAAAAAACTGAATTTGGTTTACAAGATGCTCTCAATTTCATCAAAAATAGAGATGCTCTAAAAACTGAGAAAAGGTAATTAATTCATTGTTTAAGTGTCCGTATCCATTAGTTTCAGATAATTTTTGTACACTAAAAAACAGGTTAAATGAAAGAAGATTTTTTTTTTTTTCAAATTATTAATTCATCAAATTTAAATTACAAATTTTATTACATTTTGATGAAAGCCAATTTTTAATATATGAGAATAATTTTGAAGAAGATTTTTACAAAAAATTACATTACGATGTGAAATAATTGTTATTTTCTCCAAGTTTTTTTTATTTAAACTGAAAATCAAATTAGGAAAAAAAAATTTGATGAAGACTGAGAGATGCTCTTTCAGCCCGTAAATGGTCGTTTTAGTTTTTATTTAGATGGAAGAAAGGGAAAAAAAATTTGCTCTTGAAATCTCCCCGAAACCCAAAATGAAGGAAGAGCCAAAATCAGAAAAATGGTTTGCTGAGCAAAGCAGAAACAAGTTATTTGTATCTATTTTTTGTTGGACACGACATGAATCACAGAATTAGGAAGATTGGTGACTAAACCACTGAAGTTGAAGCAAGAAAAAATATTTGAAGGGGAGTACATCATCATCGGTGCAGATCGGTGAAGAAAAAGCTCAGAAAAAGTGTTTGGCAACCGTACCTTTGTATCTCCTCGACGATCGGCTACTTTGTCTTTCCGTAATAGTTCCGCCAGAGTGAGCCGTCGGAGAGAGGTAGTCCACGGTTTAGTGCAAGCCTCCAGGTAGAGCCAAATATGAGAGATATGAGCATGTCTCCAAACAGGTAACGGAGGGTAAATATGTCTTTTTACCAATGTAATGCCATACAGCTGGACTGAGTGCCTGAACTTAGCTACAGTGCGAGGTTTTGAAATTTTTTCCGTTAGAGCGTAAAATAGGCAGCAAACTAGGTTGCCAAACACCGCCATAGTCATGAGACCTTTAATAAAAATATTAATAAAATTTTTAAAATTTCTAATATTTTTTTTAAAAAGATTATCATTCTTTTTACGCAACTTATTTATTTTTTCTCCAATATCTAATGTGTACTACTCTTTTCTACTTTTTTTTTTAGTGTATAATTTTTTATTTTTCATTATTAAAATTTGGAAATTGTTATTACCTTTTTTATATATATAAAAAAAAAAAATCAACATTTTTTTAAAGAAATTAATAACAAAAATTTGTTTACTATTTTATTATTATTATTATAAAAACTTAATCCATTTTAAAATTTCAAACACTAATTAATACTTGAGTTAACCCACCAACCTCTAATTATGGAGTGCACTGTTGTTTCTTTTTTTTTCTTTTTTTTTCCACCTATACATTCTATCTTCAAGATTTGCTACTGAGAGTTAATAGTAAAAATCGTCTCCATTATATGGTTCATTTTTCCATTGGTTATCTTCTTCTTCCATTACTAGTGAATCGTGAGAGACACTATGCTGATAGTTGGGGTAGTCGACTTTCATCTACAAATGTTTCTTTGCTGAAGGGAAAACCTGGAATGGCTAAATTGCAGTATATCTTCTGATTTTCTATATTCACAGACGAGACTACCATAGCTTCCATTATATGCTAATAGAGTACTACTAGCAAATTTCCTTCATTTATTGAGCTGATCTCTGAACGAAAATTTTTCTGCATGGCCAGGGGTCTCCAATTGAGAAGTCCTGGGCATCTTGGAAATATTGAAGTTCCTCTAAAGTACATTTTATATTTAGCTGGAATGCACCTTATTCCTTTCCATTCTAGTAGCTTGCTATCAATCAATACTTCTACAAACGGATGATGCTCTTCCATTACACAAAGTATTTGAATGAGCAAGTTTATTTCCAAAATTATCTATTTGATCCGGATCTGAAAAAATTATTCTAGAAACAAAGCCGTAATTTAACAATTGGGCAGCTGTTAGATGACGAGTTTTGCCTTCAATTTCTATCTTCAGTAGCTCAAAAGTTGCTAGATTTATCTGGCAAAAGGCAAATACTGAAATCCAGATTACACTGGCATCTATCAAAATATTCTAGCCTATTTATACATCTTTCTTCTTGTAAACATGGCTATTCTTTATCCTCGTAGAGATAGAGTCCACTGATATGCCATACTAGGGCACTGAACTCCTGCTATGGAGAGGTCTTGAAGAAATTGTTGTATAGTGACTAATTCATTATTTCTGCTATCTTCGGCTAAGGTGTATATATATAGGGTTTAAGGTATAAATTTAAAAATAATTTATTAATTTAAATTTAAAATTGGCACAATATAAATTTAAAATTATAATAATCTATTCCATGATACAAATTTAAAATTATCATAATTAACTCATAATTTTTTGTATTAAAGAGCAATAAAGGTAACGTTAAAGTTATTTATATATTTTTTAAAAAAATGCTTTTACGAAGAGATATTATGAGAGTTTTAAAATCTCATACAAAATCTACATACTATTATAATTGCAAAACGTTGTTATCTTATTAAAACCGAAAGTTGCAATTCTTTTTTTTATTTTATGTTTTTGATCTTGTTTAATCTTTTGTTTAATATGTGGACACAATATGATTGGTCTATAAAATAATTTTATATTCTTAAAATAAAATTTGAAAATTTAGATTCTTCCTTAAATTATATTACCAAAAGTAAGATTAATATTTTCCTTAATTTATGTATTTTTTATTAAATTATAAAATAAAATTTTAAATTTAAATTCTTTTTAAAAATTATGTTACTATGATTAGAATGAGATCAATATTCAACATGTGTTATAACAATGTGTCATAATATTATTGGTCTAAACATAATATGTTATTAAATATATGTATTCAAATTATTAATCGTTATTAAAAGTTTATATTTTTATTTTTCGTCATTTTTGGGTTTTAAATTTTATAATTTTTTTTATATCCTTTTAAATTACAAGGACTTAAACAATAAATTTTTTTTAATACAAACATTTTTTTTAACAAAAGACAAAAAAAAAAAAAAAAAAACAAATAAATAGGTTTTTTAATACAAACATTTTTTTATATCCTTTTAATGTATTCTGTTAATTTTTTTTTTTTTTTTAATCTCAATTGCCAATTAAACAAATTAAAATAGAAAACAAATTTTTTGGCTTAAATAGTTAAGAAGTGACTTTTGCTGAAATCAAATAGAAATGAATATTTTTTTTCTATTAAAAATGATAGTTGATGAAATTTATTTTTTAACATAATAAAAGAAAATACACGTGATGATTTTATTATTTCAGCAATGCTACAGATCCACACTTTCACTCATAATGATAGGGCAAGGGAGTTGGGCCCTATGTCATTGAGTGTATAGAAAAATCAGGAGTGTTAACATATGATACCATATCACTGAGGGTACAATTGTGGGTATTTTTTTTTATGAGTTTCAAACATTTTTTTTTTATTGTTCATCTAGAATTTTTAGCACTTCCGAAATATGGTGAACTTTGTTAATTTTGTTTTAATCTAAAATAAAAAAATGAAAAAAATTTGGTTCAAATTGCTAAAAAGTGACTTTTACTAAAACAAATAGAAATAAATGTTATTTCTTTAATAAAAGTGATGATTCGAGAAATAGCTTTTTTATTAAAAAAACTAAGGGCTCTAGATGATAATTTATTGGTCATTTAGAATTATTTTCAGATCAAATGATAATACCATTCTAAATTTTATTCTTATCTTTTCTTCTTCTTTTTTTTTAATCCAAATACTTTTATTTTGAAAGAAATTTAATTTTATTATATTTAAATATTTTATTGTAATTTCTAAATTAAAAATATTTTTTGAAAAATCATATTTAATTATTTTGTACCATTATAAAATGTAATTTTTTTAATATCAACTTATTCGATGATCCATTTTTAAAAGGTGTATTTGCTTTTATTCATTGATATTAATTTTTTTTTATTAATCTTATATATTATTAAAAAATAAATTAGCGAATAATTTTTATATATTTATATATACAATTTCGTTTCGATTGCTCAGGTTATTTGGTATTTCTGCCAAAGTCTATTTAAATTTATTTAAATTTTGAAATTTTACATAGATTCTCATCGAATTAAAAATTTGCAGACTTTACTCGAGTTGCTTGGGTTTAACTCACCCAAATTTACAACTCTGACAAGGGGGTTCAAAGTTATATTATTAAAGTTGTGACAAATTAAAAATTGATGCATAAATTGTGATAAATTTGTGAAACTGAAATTGTAAGTTTCAATATTTTTTTTGTTTTCATAATTTACATACAAAAATTTAACTATTTATATTATTTTAAATAAACATATTTTATTAATTTTTTCACATCCCATGCATAGCACGGGTTTTCACTAGTATCTATACTATATATATAAACAGATGTAGTGGAGTATGAGAATTCTTCAAATTCTTAATACTAAATTCTTACGGATTATCTCTCCTATGTGTTACCTCTCAAGACTCTCCCCTCCCCTCCCCCCCCGCGGCCCCACTTTTCCTAATTTTTAATCATTGTTAATTATCTAAATCTCAAATGCTAAAAGGATTATATATATTTAAATAAAATGATAAATATTTAGATATGAACAAAGAGATAGAGATAAATAAAATAAAATAAAATGATAACTATTCAAATTTCAATCACAAAATAATATAAAGAGTCAAATAAAAGATTAAAAAATAACTAAAAAAAAATATTATGAGTCAATTAATTTTAAAAATAAAAATTTAACTATTTATATATGAACAATTAAAAAATATTTAAATAAAAAAAATTACGAGTCAAATAAATTTTAAAATAAAAAGATAATTATAAATATATGAAAAAAAAAGATAAAAATATATAATTTTATAATGAATGTTTCAAGTGACAAATTTATGGAAAAAAATGAATGCATGAACTTAGGTATGAGATAGTTATCATATTCAAAATATTTGTTAGTTATAACTCCCTCTTATATTTTAAATTCATAAGAATTTTTTATTTTATAATACAAAAATGACTATAATAAATTATTTAAATTATGTATTCTTGTGCATAGCACGGATTGTCGCTAGTATTATATAAGAAAAATGGGATTTCTAACCCATAAGGTCTCTAAGAGCTCTGTCCAAGTTATCAATTTAAATTTCATAATTTTTTTATTTTTTAAAGTTAAAAAAAAAATTCTATTGGGTAGCTCCTATTGAAGCAAAAGAAATAAAAATTAATATCTCTTGATTTATGATTTTCAAAGGGAAAGTACATCAAATCTAAAAAAAATAGAAATTATATTAATCCATTTCAAAATTCAAATTTGTGGGTGATTAAATATGGAAAACAATATATTAATTGAAATTTAAAATTGACACAATATAAATTTAAAATTATAATGATCTATATAGGTGATAATTTAGTGGTCATATATGAGAATACCATTCTAAATTTTGTTTTTACCTTTTTCTTTTATCCAGATATTTTTATTTTGTAAGAAGTTTAATTTTAATACATTTAAATATTTTATTGTAATTTTTAAATTAAAGATAATTTTTGAAAAATCATATTTAAATTATTTTATGCCATTATAATTTTTTTTAATATTAACTTATTCGATGATCCCTTTCTAAAATGTGTATTTGCTTTTGTTCATTAATATTAAATTTTAATTAATCTTATATAATATTAAAAAAACAAATTTGCAAATAATTTAATATATTTATATATACAATTTCGTTTTGATCGCTCAGGTTATTTGGTATCTCCACCCAAGTCCATTCAAATTATTGAATTTTACATAGGTTTTCACCGAATTAAAAATTATGTTGCTCAATCTTTAAAAATTTACAGAATTGACTCGATTTGCTAGGGTTTAACTCGCCCAAATTTACAACTTTAGCAAGTGAGTTGAAAGTTACATGATTAAAATTGTAACAAATAAAAAATTGATACGTAAATTGTGATAAAATTGTGAAACTTAAATTATAGGTTTCAATATTTTTTTATTTTCATAATTTACATATAAAAATCTAACTATTTATATTATTTTATATAAATATATTTTATTAATTTTTTCATATCCTGTACATAGTACTCCCTCCGTCCCAAAATAATGGTCCCTTTTGGGGAATCCAACTTTTTTTGGTAGTACAATTATTGCATTTGAAAAAAGTTGATTTTCCAAAATTATCCTTTTGATGGTACATTTTTTGGGAATATCAATGTCATAATTGTACTTTTTATATTGTTTATTAATTTAAAAGAAGGGCAAAATAGGAAATTTATATTATTTTTGTACTTGATTTTTGAAGAGGGACTAATATTTTGGGACAATGAAAAATGGAATAAGGGACTAATATTTTGGAACGGAGGGAGTACGAATTTTCACTAATTATTAAATGATCCAAAGAAAATTTTTCTCACACCGCAGAAAAAGCACACCTAGATTTTGAATATCATGTCAACTTTTTGTAAAACAAATATACACATGCTATTATAAAGAATAAAATTAAGAAATAAACTATCAAATAAAATTATAAAAAATTAAAAAGTTCTCTAATATAATGTGTGACACTCCAAATATTAGTTATTATGTTTAATAAAATAAATAAACAATATATATATATGTAATTTTATAATTACATGGGCCATTGTATAATTAGATCATTAATTTAGATAAGTATTATCTAATAGTTAAGGGATAAAGAGCATGACATACGGCAATTAAGTTGCCACATGTCACTCTAGTGCTTGATGTCCAAGACAACACTTATATAAATAGGTGAACCTTGAGTAGAACAGAAGCAACAAACAACTGTTGGTGAGGCTGAAGCACCCGGAGGGAAAAACTAGAATTATAGCGATCCCGATTTTTCCCCGTCATTTATTGTATTCTGGACTCGGGTCTATTGGTTGTATGTTGTTGTCTTTATCTTGTTTCATCCTTTAATTCCTTGTATTTGAGTTGTGGGATGAGTTGGTTAAATTTGGAACAGGTTGGTTGTGAGTTAGAGCAAAAGGTTGCTGCCCAGGATTTGGCTTCTTCGCTCGAGCGAGGCTTTTTGCGCTCGAGCGAGCCTTCGGTGTTTGCTTCTTCGCTCGAGTGAGGGTTTGTGCGCTCGAGCAAGTATTGTGGGTCTTCAGGTTTTTTTTTTCAGACGCAGCTTCCGCTCGAGCAAGCTTTCTTGCGCTCGAGCGAGCCTTGTGTTTTGCGTTTCTTTGCTCGAGCGAGTGGTCTTGCGCTTGAGCGTGTGTCTGCATCTCTTTTGGACCTGAAGGTTGGTATTCTTCGCTCGAGCGACGATTATTGCGCTCGAGCCAGCGAGCCCTATGTTTTGTGTTCCTTCGCTCAAGCGAGGACTCTTGTGCTCGAGCATGCGTTTGGGTTGCAGACCTGAAGCTTCGCATTGTTCGCTCGAGCAACGACTCTTGCCCTCGAGCAAGGTTCTTTTGTGTCTGGTCGCTCGAGCGAGCCTCCACTCCTTCGCTCGAGCAAGCCTCGATTATATCAGTTAGCAGCATCGTGATATTCATCACTTTTTCATCATCTTTTTCATTCAAAAACCCTAATTCGGCTGCCTCTCTCTCTAAAGTACCCCTTCTCTCTACAAATACTCTTGATCTAGAGTTCTTCTACCCTACTCCCTTTGTTAAAAAGTTGGAGCTTTGAGTGGGCTATCTTTTGATCCGAAAAAGCTTGGAATTGGAGCACTTTCAAATTTCTCTTTCTCCTCATTTGAGCTTCTTCATTTGAGGTAGAGATAATCTACTCATTTTTATAGGCTTTAACATAGACATGGGTCATTTTGTATAAATAGTGAGATTTGGTAATTTTGGAAAGTTAGGGTTTTGAGATTTGAAATGTTTAAAAGAGGGGTTTTCTATCTTTGGATTTCATTATATGTGTGAGGTCTTGAAAATGGGGATATTTGGGTAGAATGGATAAAATTTGGTCTTAGGATCAATGTTTGAGAAAAAAGGGAAAAATGCCCTAATCGAATTTAAATAATTAATTTAGTAAATTGTGAGAATATGAAATTGGGTTGAGAATCTTGAAATTGGGGGAAATTATGATTGAATGGTGTAGTTGGATTGATAAATCACTCACCGATGGAAAATGTAATAAATTATCTGTTTGATAGATTTATTTATCTATTTAGAAATAACTGTTTTGGGTTATCGGTGGAGGATAGTCTTGATTGTTGTAGACATTGCATGATGATTAGGGAAATTGAAACTAATCAACTAGATTATGTCATTGAATGTGACGGCGGAATTAACACATTGAATATGTGAATTGTAGGGTCATTGTATATGACTATATGTTTAAATATATTGTATATGTATATTGTGTGGGAGGAGATAGGGGATGTACTCCATTTGTTTGGAAGGAGATAGGGGATGGACTCCATTGATAATTAAGTTGGCTAGAGTGTCCAGGGTGAAAGTCCCGAAATCTTTCGTATATTTGGGTGCCGGTTCCCTCGGACGTAGTTCCGTAAAATGGCAAGAAAATGGAAGTGTTGACTGTTGTTGATTATTGAAGTGTTGATATATGAGTTGTAGTCTCATTTTAAATTGTTTGGATAATATTGAATGATGTAAGTTGGCTTATAAGTGTTAAACATTTATCAAATGTTAATGTTTTAGTTAATTCTCATATTTTGTTTAGCATATCTCTACTGAGCCTTGGCTCACCCTACTTGGGACACCATTTTCAAATACAGGTGATATGCCGCCTCCAAAGACAGCTTGGGAGGTTTAGGGACTGAAGGCTTCTTTTTGTTGTTACATTTTTGTATTATGTGTAATTCAAGCCAAGGGCTTTATATGTAAAAGAGTTAAAACTCTTCTTTTGTGTAACCAAGTATTGACTTAGGAGGTTGTAAGCCATTGAGCATCTATTTTGTTGACAAGCACGTAACATCTTTTGTAAAGAACACTCTGATGTATGGAATATAATACTTCTTCTATGTTTTATGGATCTTATGAATGAATGAGTTATGTCTTATTTTTGAGGGCGTTACAAGAATTAAGGAATTCGGAAGAAGTTTCTGAAGGATAAAGTAAAGTTAGGAATTAATATTTAGGTGAGTTATATTATATCATGAGTCACTATAATATATTTTAAGTTACCATATACGCAATTTGTATTTTATAAATTATATTAATATTTCAATTACGTTGATTATTTTCTGAACTCTATTTGCTTAAATTGAAAACCATAGATATGTTTGTTTAAATTTTAGGAATTATTTGACAATGATTTTATAAACAATTATTTTTTATAAGTACCACCACGGGAGTCACATGCCTTGGGGAACTTAAATAAACCATTGGCTTCTGATTGGTCACCTTGTGGCCCTCTATTTGTCATGGATCTATTGACCTCTGTTCTGACTATTACTTCTGTGACCTCTGTTCTATTCTGTTACCGTGATTATGGTTATTTATTTATGTATTTCAGTTTCTGCCACTTAAATAATTTGTTTATTCAAATTAAGTTATGTTAATGCTTTAGCTTAAATAATTATTCGTGGTTATTTTGTATTCCTTATACTCTTGACATAATATTCTTCACCCTGCTATGTGCTTATAGTTGTTGCCCTTTTAGGTGATGAGATATAACGAAGACCTGTAACCTCGTGTAATGGGACTCGCACAAGAATTTGATGCAGTTCTGTTATTTTGTTTTTTTATTCTTTCTCTCCTTTTTTTTCTTCTGATAGTCTGCCACTGAATAATAAAATAATAAAAACTCTATGGATGTATTTTGTTTTATCAAAATAGTATAATGAAGTTAATTTTTTGTTTCATTATTTTCTTACCACCACTCTGCCTTCCCATGCGCCACTTAATTTGTTAAGATTAAGAATTAATTAATAATTCGCAATTCCAACCCTAAGCCCTAGGGTTGGGTCGTGACAAATGTGGTATTAGAGCAATGGTTAGAAATAATAAATAAAATAAAATAAATAAATCTTTTACCTCTAATGTTAGTCCTTGTATGAATCTCATGTTTGTATTATGGCTAATTCTAGTGATGTAGAAATGTCCAAGTTGAATCTTAATGAGGCATTCTGGGAGGAGCTCGTGGTTATAAATTTGGAGGACATCTTAGCCGAGCACCACACCCCCGTCTCACCGTAAGGATGGGGAGACTTAGAAGACATAGTTAAGCGACTACATCCAAGCCTTGCCCAATTGAAGGGTGATATAGCATACTTATCGTAGAGGCAGAGCCGTGCCTACACACGCGGACGATATCTTGGACCTACCCACATACTCGGCCTTGCCCCATGATTTGACCGCCCTCACTACATAGTGACTCTTTTGCCCCCAAATTTTGCTAAAAGAAAGGGAAATTTTTACCCCGAAGACTACATATTCACCGCCATCCCTAATCCTTTGGAAACTGTTAATATTTAGAATGTTGATTTTAGTCATGACTTAACATGCGTTGAGACACCCGGCAGGATCGTTGATTGAGTGTTTTGGGGATACTAACAGTCTGTTCCCATTTATACAATCCAGGTAGCGTGGGTTTGTTTTAGTAGGGTACAATTAGGATGGGTATTTGAACTTTTTATGCAACACTACTTCCCGGGGTTATTTGACCCACCAATCTAGATTTTGTAGAAAAAAATTCTTTTTTAAGCTGACCATGATCGGTTCTGATCCCTCTTTTGTTTTTGTACCAAAGGGATTAGACACTAACATCACTTCTAACTTTTGGGATAAGGATGTAATGTCAATACTATATTATATTACTAGAATTATATACATACATATATATATATATGATGCTTTATAATGCTTTATAAATGTGATGCCACGTTTATTAAATTATTTCCACGAAACTGTACTTTGTAGAATGGCCAATAATAGTAACGGAAGCGAGTCATCAGTCAATGGCACTGAGTCGATGGAAAGAATCATGGAAAGAGTGGTTACCAGCTTTTTGCAAGCCTTGCAAACCAACATAAACAATGGGATGCCAGAATGGCGAGAAGAGCCGATTACCATAAAATAGTTCCAGGATCTGAAACCCACCACATTTACCGGCGGTCCAGGCCTAATTGTAACAGACACTTGGGTTAAAGACATGGAAAAGATTTTTTGCACCTTACCCTGCACCGAAAGACAGAAGGTAACTTTCGCCACTTTCACTTTCAAAGATAATGCGCATAAATGGTGGCTTCTTACCCTAGAAAAAGAAGAAATTGTGACTTGGGTAAGATTCTTGGAAGTATTTTATGAAAAATACTTTCCAGATTCGTTGTGGGAACAAAAGGCGTCGAAATTCATACATCTAAAGCAAGGAACTATGATGGTGGGCGAATATAAGAGCAAATTCACACAACTCACTCGATTTGCGACATATGTCATCCCCACCAAAGCTCAAAAAGTAATAAAATTCAAAGCAGGATTGCATATTGAAATCAAAGATAGGCTTGAGATTTTGAAACTACCAACCTATGCAGAAGTGGTAGACCGAGCGTACATTGCGGAAAAAGGAATTAAAGCCTCGTGCTCTAGAGAAGCAAGTCAAAAAAATGGTTTTGGGAAAGAGACAACAGAAGATCTGGTGTTGCACCTCCCAAAAGGATAAATACGGGCACAACCATTTCAGGCAATCAAGGTTCTACTAACTCCAGAGGTGGCACTATTCCAACTTGTCCTACGTATGGAAAGGCTCATTGGGGACAATGCCATCGAGACACGGAAGCATGCTTTAAATGCAGTCAAGTTGGCCACTTGCTGAGAGATTGTCCAAAGCTTACCAATCCTACAGCCGGCCTCTATGGACCAGTCAGAAACCTGCAGGACCTGGAGGAGAGAGGAATAACCAAAAACGCCCAGGAAGGGCTTTTGCCTTAGTACATGGAAAACAGGAAGTTACCGAAAACATTGTGTTAGGTACACTTTTTGTCTGTGGTCATTTAGCTTATATTCTCATTAACTATGGTTCAACTCATTCTTTTGTTGCACCGCACTTTGCTACCAAGTTGGCATCAACACCCGAACCCTTAAAATATATATTGTCTATGTCTTTTCCTTCTGGCAATTCCGCCCTTAGTGCTGATGTGTACAAATCTTGTGTTATATCCCTAAAAGGCAAAAGTTTATACGTGGACTTGATTCGCCTCCACATTGGTAACTTTGATATACTCCTAGGAATGGATTGGCTAGTTACAAACCACACCTCTATTGATTGCAAAGCCAAAAAGGGCTCCCTCTAGTTACCAAAACCAACTTGAACTTGTCTTTGATGGGACTGGAGTTTCCACTCCTTCCTGTCTTATATCCTCCATAACAGCCCAATGACTTCTAAGAAAGGCTTATTGTAGTTATATATGTTATGTGATCGATACTCAAAAAAAGGCCCCCGCCGTCGATGTAATCCCCGTGGTTAGAGAATTCCTGGATGTCTTTCCTAGTACCCCGGTTGACAGGGAAATTGAATTCACCATTGAAACTCAACTTAGTACCCAACCAATATCAAAAGCCCCTTATCACATGTCAAAGAAGTAATTGAAAGAACTGGATACTTAACTCCAGGAACTCCTAAACAAAGGTTTCATTCGACCGAGTACCTCACCTTAGGGAGCTCCAGTACTATTCATAAAGAAAAAGAATGGCACGATGAGGTTATGCATTGATTACCGGGAGCTAAACAAAGTCACCATCAAGAATCAATACCCTCTGCCACGAATCGATGACTTGTTTGATCAACTTTAAGGCGCCCAAGTATTCTAAAAAATCGACTTGTGTTCCAGCTACCATCAACTAAAATTCAAAATGGAAAGCATCGAAAAGACTGGCTTTAGAACCTGTTACGGGCACTACGAGTTTCTCGTCATACCATTTGGCATCACAAATGCTCCAGCAGCCTTCATGGACCTCATGAATCAGGTGTTCAAACCCTATTTTGATGAGTTTGTCATTGTCTTCATCGACAACATCCTCATATACTCCAAGTCACTGGAGGACCATGAACGACACTTGCGAACAGTCCTGCAAACACTACGTGATCACAAACTTTATGCCAAATTGAAGAAATGCGAATTCTGGATCACTAATGTACACTTTCTCGGTCACGTCATTAACAAGGATGGCATCTCTGTCAACCCCCAAAAGGTGACAGCAATCGTAGATTGGCCACGACCCACTAACGTGTCAAAAATACGAAGCTTCCTGGGACTAACTGGTTATTACCGATGCTTTGTTCAAGATTTCTCGAAGATAACATCACCCTTAACTCAACTAACTCAGAAGAACGTAACTTTTGAATGGACAAACAAACAAGAACATTGTTTTCAAGAGTTAAAAAGCAGAATTCTGTTAGCTCCTATACTAGCACTCCCTGCGGGAACAAATGGGTTCATCATTTATAGTGATGCCTCATATAATGGTTTGGGTTATGTTCTTACACAAAACGAAAAAGTCATTGCTTATGCCTCGTGATAACTAAAGACTCACAAGAAGAATTACCCAACTCATGATCTAGAGTTGGCTGCGGTGAATTTCGCCCACAAGATCTGACGCCATTATCTCTATGATGCAACCTGCGAGATTTACACTGATCACAAGAGTCTTAAATATTTATTTACAGAGAAGGAACTGATTATGAGGCAACGCTGGTGGCTAGAATTTATAAAATACTACAATGTAAAGATACATCACCATCCAGGCAAAGCTAACATAGTAGCAGACGCACTGAGCCGAAAAACGACCAGAAGTTTGGTGTGCACTCTCATTTCCCGCCATGGTTTGCTCGCTAATATAACCGTGGAATCCACTTTGATTGAAGAAATTAAAACATGCCAATGTGAAGATAAACTTTTAAAGAAAAAGTGTGAAGAGCAAAGAAGTACGCCCGATCCTGAGTTCACTATAAACAATGAGATGCTTAAATTTCGAAATCGATTTTGCGTACCCAACATTCCGGAACTCAAGAAGAAGATATTGGTAGAAACTCATAGCTCGAGGTTTGCGATCCACCCTAGCAATACGAAGATGTATCACGACCTGAAGGAACACTACTGGTGGACAGGAATGAAAAGAGACATAGCAAGCCACATCTCCAAATGCCTGCATTGTCAACGGGTTAAAACAAAACATCAAAGACCTGCTGAAATGCTGCAACCACTTCCTATACCTGAGTGGAAATGGGAATACATTACTATGGACATCGTGGTCAGGCTGCTATAGTCAGTCTAGAAAAACGATACAATATAGGTTATAGTAGACCAATTGATGAAGTCGACGCATTTTTACCAGTCAAAATCACGTACTCCCTTAATAAGTTTGCCACTTTACACATCAAGGAAATTATTCGATTGCATGGTACCCTAGTTTCAATCTTATCTGACCAAGACCCCTGCTTCGTGTCTCACTTTTGGAACACATTGCAAGAGGCCTTGGGAACCACACTGAAGTTTAGCACGGCTTATAACCCGCAAACTGATGAACAATCCAAAAAAATAATCCAAACTTTGGAAGATATGTTACGTGTCTGCATGCTAGACCTCAAGGATACTTGGGATGAGCACCTATCGTTAGTGGAATCCGCCCATAACAATAGTTACCAAGTAAGCATTGGAATGACATCATACAAAGCATTGTATGGAAGGAGATGTCAATCACCTTTGTGTTGGACGAAAGTCAGAGACAGAAAACTATTAGGTCCCGAGATCATGCAAATGACAAGTGATAAGATCCAACTCATCCAATAGCGAATTCACACTACTTAGAGTCGCTAGAAAAGCTATGTAGATACACGAAGACGGGAATTGGAATTCCAAGTAAAAGACCATGTGTTCCTAATGATCTCACCAATAAAAAGGGGTTATTCGATTTGGAAGGCGAAGAAAGTTAAACCCACATTATATCAGGCCATTCGAGATAGTATAAATGATTGGTCATGTGGCATATCGCCTTGCACTACCATCTGAACTATCCCATGTTCACAATGTGTTTCACGTTTCAATGCTTCAGCGGTATCCTCGAGATCCAGAGGATGTCGTGGATTATGAGGACCTAAAAGTTCAAGAAGATCTCTCGTATGAAGAACAACCAGTGCAGATTCTCGATCGTCGTAATCAGGTTCTTCGAAACAAGATTATACCTCTTGTAAAAGTCTTGTGGAGAAATCATCGTGTCGAAGAAGCAACATGAGAAATGGAAAATTAAATGTGGGCCAAATACCCACACCTCTTCGAAAATCAAGGTACATCAAGTTTGGGGATAAACTTCTAATTAGAATGGGAGAATTGTGGCACTCCAAATATTAGTTATTATGTTTTAAAATAAATAAATAAATAAAATATATACATATGTAATTTTATAATTACATGGGCCATTATATAATTATATCATTAATTTGGATAAGCATTATCTAATAGTTAAGGGATATATGGCAATTAAGTTGCCACATGCCACTCTGGTGCTTGATGCCCAAGGCAACATCTATATAAATAGGTGAACCTTGAGTAAAACTAAAGCAACAAACAACTGTTGGTGAGGCTAAAGCACCCGGAGGGAAAAACTAGAATTAAGGAGTTCGGAAGAAGTTTCGGAAGGAGAAAGTAAAGTTAGGAATTAATATTTAGGTCAGTTATATTATACCTTGAGTCACCATAATATATTTTACGTATATTTTGAGTTACCATATACGCAATTTGTGTTTTATAAATTATAGTAATATTTCAATTACCTTGATTATTTTCTAAACTCTATTTGCTTAAATGGAAACCCATGGATATGTTTGTTTAAATTTTAGAAATTATTTGACAATAATTTTATAAACAATTATTTTCTGTAAGTACTGCCACAGGAGTCCCATGCCTTTGGGGACTTAAATAAACCATTGGCTTTTGATTGGTCACCTTGTGGCCCTCTGTTTGTCATGGATCCATTGACCTCTGTTTTGACTATCACTTTTGTGACGTCTGTTTTGTTCTGTTTAATACCGTGGTTATGGTTATTTATTTATGTATGTCGGTTTCTGCCACTTAAATAATTTGTTTATTCAAATTAAGTTATGTTAATGTTTTAGCTTAAATAACTATCCATGGTTATTTTGTGTTCCCTATACTCTTGGCATAATATTCCTCACCTTGCTGTGTGCTTATAACTGTTACCATTTCAGGTGATGAGATGTAACGAAGACTTGTAACCTCGTGCAGTGGGACCTGCACAAGAATTTGATGCAGCTCTGTTATTTTGTTTTTCTTTTCTTTCTCTCCCTTTTGTTTTTTTTTTTTTTTCCTGATAGTCTACCACTGAATAATAAAATAATAAAAGCTCTATGGATGTATTTTCTTTTATCAAAATAATAGAATGGAGTTAATTTTCTATTTCATTATTTTCTTACTACCACCCTTCCTCCGCATGCGCCACTTAATTTGTTAAGATTAAGAATTAATTAGTAAGTCGCGATTCCAGCCCTAAGTCCTGGGGTTGGGTCGTGACATATGAATAAAAGGTCACGAGCAAAAAAGTATGCTGCAAACTAAACAATATAAAGATGGTAGAACCATCATCTCAAAAAGTGAAGATACGTGTCCACTGAAATTAAAAATAAAAATAAAAATCAACTACTAGTGATTATTTTTTCTTCGTTTTCTTTCCTTGCTCAGTGTAGTGCTTCTTTTTCTTCTCTTGCATGATGGGTAGTTTTGCTTTTTGGGAGGACTTGAGACAATTGGGGAAGTTCTTTTAAGGCCCTAAGCACTTCAAAAAAATAAAAAAGAAGTAAGGAAATGAAGAAGAGAGTTGATGGATGCAAAGCTTTGATTGACTACTTTTTCAGTTGGTTTAGAATTCTTGATAGTGGTAGGAGATCTATCTGGGTCTTGAATCTCATCGGGTTCTGCCAGTAGATAAGGCAGTGGAGGGAACGTATGTTGGCGCTCCCATTCTTCAATATCAATATTGCATTCTAAATAATCAACTCCTGCCATGGCCAAAGCTTCCAATGAAAACTCCCTTACTCATCCTCTTTTTCTTTCTTTCTTTTTTTTTTTTTTCTTTTTCTTGAGAGAGAGAGATTAAAGAAAGAAGAACAAAGTTATCAAACTACAATCGTTCAATGGATATTTATAATTTTTTTTTTTTGAAGTTTAAACAAAATAAGACTTGTGGTTTATTCCTATTCTAATCATATAGACATGACTTCTATGACTCAATAGAAACTACTTGAACTAATTACCAGGCCTACCAAAAAAGAAAGGACTCAAAGAAAAAAGGAAAATAAATAAAAAGAATCCACTGTCTTGATAGTTTTAAGTGGAGAATTTTTTTTTCTTTTTTTTTTGGGGGTGGGGGGCGAGGGAAGGATTTTTTCTTTTTTGATTGTTTAAATTGTGTTTGTTTTTTAGTTTATAATTAATGGACAAATAGTTAGAATTGATAAAATTTCGAAGACGAAATTTCTTTAAGGTGGGTAGGTTGTAATGACCCAATTTTTTATTTTTTTTAAAAAATAATCAGTGCATAATTTAATTGAGTAATATTCGAATTTGACTACTATGTAAAATTCTGTGTAAAAATAGTTCGGTTTTGTTTTTTTTTTTAAAGATAGTTCCCGTTCTTAGAAAATTTTGAAATTTTTATATGTTGTTTCCATATTAGTCAAGCATGTTGGATAAAAATTTCAAAATTTATTCATTAGTATTTATTTTATGAAAATTCACGAACTGATTGGTGTTCAGCTTAATTTATAGCAAAAATTTTAAATGAATTTTGGGTGTTTAGATCATGACTTGAGATAAAGTTTGTTGGGTCTACTTTGCTACATAATTGGGTGATGTTTGGTTTATGAGTGAGAATTTAATTCAAGACCCATGATTTAGATTTAATATAATTTGAGTTTATTTAATTACTCATATTTAAGTGTTTGGTCCTTTTTGATTATATAATTGGTATTGACCACTATGGGAGTTGTTATTATTTATTATATATGATTGTAATATATATTTGAAAGTTGAATTTATGGTGTGTCATATGGTGAAAAATTATATGTTTTATTAGTGAATGAAAATGAGTATATATTTCGTCGTGCGCAAAATATTATATTTTATGGTGTACAAAAATGTTATATTTTGTGGTGAGAAAAAATTATATCACTTTATAATTTATATTATAAAATTTTGAGGTATTATTATAAAAATTATATTTTGGGGGGGGGGAACCAATCCTTGGGAAGGTAACTCACGTGTGAGTTGCCCCCCTCTCTCTCTCTCTCTCTCCTTGTCCCTTCTCTTCTTTACTTCTTCATTTTGCTTTTCTTTTTTTTCTTTTTTTTTGAGTAGAGAGCTCAACTCTCTCTCTCTGTCTCTCTCTCTCTATGTTCTCTATTATTGTTCAATCTTTGAGCTTCAAATGGGAGTTCTTAGAGTGAGATTTTGTAAAAATTTTGTGAATGAAAGTCAGAGAGGTCTCGTCGTGATCTTCACAATGGTAGTCTCGGATTCATGATCGGACGGGGTTTCCTTTTCGGATTTGCTCCTCTTCATTATATAAGATAGGGACTTTCTTTATATTATTACTTTAAAGCTATGTTAGGGTTATTTTGAAAAAATATATCATTATAGAAGGTATTGCATATATATATTTTTCAGATTTTTCTTTGGTAAATGTTTGGAAGAAAAATTATGTTGAAATGTTAATTAGTATTTTGAGATTGATTTGGGAAAGTCATCTTGTGTTGATAATTTTGTTAAAAATTCGAAAATAAAATTAATAGTTGTATGGGTTGTATCTACATCATATTATGATTAGATAATTTATTTTCAGAAATATAAAGTTGATATATTTTTCATCTTTGATTTTGGAATTTCTTTTTGAGAACAAGAAATTAATGTTGATAAATATTGTGTAAATTGTTAAGTAGGAATTATAGAGTGGTTTTGGGATTAAAAACTCTAAAAGTGTTATATTCATGATATTTTATGAATGGCAATATCTATTGATGATTAAGTTTTGTTCGTTTTTGTGAAAATGAAAAGATGAAATGTGGATTTTCGAACTCCTAACCCCAAAAAGTTTACTCTTGGATAATTTCTTGATTTTTTATGTAAATATCATGTGATTAATTAATTTTAGAAAAGTTGTGAAAATTATTATTTGTAAAGAGTTGGGAAAGATTGGCTATTTGAGTAGCTTGGCATGAATATGGTTGTGTTTGAAAGATGAGACATTAAATTCGTTTAGTTAAAGGTTTGTATCCGTTATGGTTAAAACTGTGCTATTGAGATTATACCATAACTTTTAATATAATAGGATGAAAATGGTAATATTCAATAAGTATGAGATATTGGTGAAAATTATTTTGGTTATCTTAGTTGAGGTGGAACAAAGTTGATTGTAAGTTTTGTGTGAGTCAAAAAAAAATTTGGAAATTGATTATTGGTTTTAATAGTTGGAGTATGCTAATATGCTATTTTTGTACATTAAATTCATATATGAGATATTTGAATTGCAAATTGAGGGTTTGGTTAAATTAGGAGATTGATTACCTATAATCTTGCTCTTTAATTTATTTTTTGCATATAAAATTGTATGTGGGTATTTGAAAGTGAGGAAGTCCCAAATTGTGAAAAAAAAAATCCTAAATGTTAATGTTTTGGGAGTTGTTGGATTATTAAGGAAAGATTTTGTTTGGTCTTAAAATTGAGGATTTGATTGGAAAACACTTATGAAACTTTTGGAATGTCGAGTATTTGTTACTCCTTTGAAATGTTGAGTTTAATGGAAAGTTATATAAGAATTGAAAATTTGTCTTTAATAAATGTGGAATATGGATTGTTTCCAAATGTTGGGAATCATGGGGGAATTCCAAGTTATGGTTACATGTTGGATTATGTATCCATGTTGTTATCCTTTTAGTTCATACATTAGAGATAACTATTTTGGTTATCGGTGGAAGATTACCATGTTTGCATTTAGTGAGGGATTTCTTGGAAGGATGAGAAATGTTGAAAGTTTGATATATAATATGTTATAGATTTGTCTTGAGATGACTAAATTGGAAATGTTGATTAATATGTGGAGACTATAAGAATGTGGATATTGTTGTATTATCTCTTGGGATTGTATTATGATATTACATTGATAGAGATATGGAATTTGACCACAATGGAGCATTGTGTGGTGGAATTGAAATTGGAACTATTCTAATGCATTGTTACATATTGCATTGCCATTCCATTTCATTGTTATCATGGATTTCGAATTGCAATTGAAAACTATTGTTTTGAGAAAAGAATTGTTTTTGTGAAATAAGATCATTTTGATTTGTTTTGGGTCAATACGTTGGTAAGTCCAGATAGGGGGTGTAGTTTGATATTGGTTAAGTTGGCCTGAGTGTCCATAGTAAAAGATTGAAAACACACGCGGAGGAGGTATCACATGCCTTCTGGTGAGAGACCGGTAAAGTAGGGATTTGGTAGTGCTTGATATGCCTACCTGCAAACACTAGCTTAGAGATTACTTGAATCGTATTTACAATCTTGAAATTATATTGAAATTATTGGATTAATATGTTTTTAAATTGGTATTGTGCACAAGATTTTCAAAAGATGACAAAAATATTTTGAGCATGACATGGCATATGCATTCATATCATAAGATTGTACAAAATGTATTTGATGCTTTGCTAGATGTCATTATGAATTGTTTAATTATTTGATTTAATTGACAATGGGTAATTGAATAAATTGAAAAGTATATCCTGTTACTATTGAAGCATATTTATTTATTTAAGTTAACTAGTTGTGGTTAATTAAATAAATTGAATTTAAGTCTGAAGGCATTTCTTTTATTTGTATGTAAATGACATTGCTGTATAACGAGAGGAAACATGTATATTTAATTATTCATCATTTCATCAAAGGATGAATCATCATTGTAAATGGACTTAATTAATGAATATTGGTAATGTTATCCAAGGAATAAAATACAGGACGTGACAAAATCTAAAAAAAAATAGAAATTATATTAATCCATTTCAAAATTCAAATTTGTGGGTGATTAAATATGGAAAACAATATATTAATATAAATTTAAAATTGACGCAATATAAATTTAAAATTATAATGATCTATGTAGGTGATAATTTATTGGTCATTTATGAGAATACCATTCTAAATTTTATTCTTACCTTTTTCTTTTATTAAGATATTTTTATTTTGTAAGAAGTTTAATTTTATTATATATAAATATTTTATTGTAAATTTTAAATTAAAAATAATTTTTGAAAAATCATATTTAAATTATTTTATGCCATTATAATTTCTTTTTAATATTAACTTATTCGATGATCCCTTTCCAAAACGTGTATTTGCTTTTGTTCATTAATATTAAATTTTAATTAATTTTACATATTATTAAAAAAAACAAATTACCAAATAATTTTATATATTTATATATACAATTTAGTTTTGATTGCTCAGGTTATTTGGTATCTTTACCCAAATCCATTCAAATTTATTCAAAATTTTAAATTTTACATAGGTTCTTACCGAATTAAAAATTATGTTGCCCAATCTTTAAAAATTTACAAATTTGACTCGAGTTGCTTGGGTTTAACTCGCCCAAATTTACAACTCTAGCAAGGGAGTTGAAAGTTACATGATTAAAATTGTGACAAATTAAAAATTGATACATATTTTGTGATAAAATTGTGAAACTTAAATTGTAGGTTTCAATATTTTTTTATTTTCATAATTTACATAGAAAAATCTAACTATTTATATTACTTTATATAAATATATTTTATTAATTTTTTCATATCCTGTACATAGTACGAATTTTCACTAATTATAAAAAAATCCAAAGAAAATTTTTCTAACACTATAGAAAAAGCACACCTAGATTTTGAATATCATGTCAACTTTTTGTAAAACATAAATACACATGCTATTATAAAGAATAAAATTAAGAAAAAAACTATCAAATAAAATTATAAAAAATTAAAAAGTTCTCTAATATAATATGTGACACTCCAAATATTAGTTATTATGTTTAAAATAAATAAATAATATATATATATGTAATTTTATAATTACATGAGCCATTATATAATTAGATCATTAATTTGGATAAGTATTATCTAATAGTTAAGGGATACGGAGCATGACATATGGCAATTAAGTTGCCACATGTCACTTTGGTGCTTGATGCTCAAGACAACACCTATTATAAATAGGTGAACCTTGAGTAGAACTGTAGTAACAAACAATTGTTGGTAAGGCTGAAGCACCCGGAGGGAAAAACTAGAATCAAGGAGTTCAGAAGGATAAAGTAAAGTTAAGAATTAATATTTAGGTGAGTTATATTATGCCTTGAGTCACCATAATATACTTTACGTATATTTTGAGTTACCATATACGCAATTTGTGTTTTATAAATTATATTAATATTTCAATTACGTTGGTTATTTTCTAAACTCTGTTTGCTTAAATTGAAACTCATGGATATGTTTGTTTAAATTTTAAAAATTATTTGACAATAATTTTATAAACAATTATTTTCTGTAAGTACCACTATAAAAGTCCCATGCCTTGGGGGACTTAAATAAACCATTGGCTTCTGATTGGTCATCTTGTGGCCCTCTATTTGTCATGGATTCATTAACCTCTATTCTGACTGTCACTTCAGTGATATAACGCCCTCAAAATAATACATATAAATCCAACATTTATGATATTCATAGACAAGAGAATAAAGCATATTCCCATTCATCAGAGTATTCTCACAAAAGTAATACATGTTGACAACAAAAGTAAATGCCCTATAGGCTTACAACTTTCCAAGTCAACACTTGGTTACAACAAAAGAAGAGTTCTAACTCTCTACACAAATAAGCCATTGGCTTTAATTTACATGTATCACCAAAATAATAAAACAACCAAAAGAGTCTTCAACTCCGAAAACCGTCCAAGCTAAGGCCTTGGTGGCGGCATAACACCTGAACCTGAAAATGATGTCCCATATAGGGTGAGCCAACGACCAGTAGAAATATGCTAAACATAATATGAGCAATAACTAAAACATTGGCATTTGATAAATGTTTAACTCATATAAACAAACAAACATCTTTTCCCATTTCATTATCCAAACCAATTCATAGATATGGTTCCCTATTCAGCCAAACAATTCATAATGAGCCTACAACTCATATTAACAACACTTCAACGATTCAATTTCAATTGAGACTACAACTCATATTATCATCATTTCAATACTTCAATACTTCACTTCATCTACGTTATACAAACGCAATTAGGTTTTCAGGACTTTCACCCTAGACACTCCGGCCATCTTAGTTATCACTAGAGTCCATCCCCCTATCTTCTCCCAAATCCAGTTTAGGAGTGCATTCCCTATCTCCTCCCAAACTGTGGAGTACATCCCCTATCTCCTCCCAAACAATATACATATATAATGTATTTAAACACTTATCATATACAATGATCAAGCCAAGCACATATTCAATGTGTTATCTCATCCGTCATATTCAATGACATATTCAATTGATTAGTCTTAATTCACCTAATCATCATGCAGTGTCTACAACAATCAAGACTATCCTCCACCGATAGCCCAAAGCAATTATTTCTAAACAGATAATAAAATTATCAAACAGATATATTATCTACAATTTCAAAGGTGTGTGATCAATCATTCCAACTCCACCATTAAACCTCATAATTACACAATTTCATTATTTCCAACTCAATTTTATATTTCCATAACTTTCCCAAATTAATTATACAAATTAATTCATCACAATAAATTAGGGTTTTTCTCCCTCTTTTCTCTACGTTGACCCAAAGGTCCAAAAATCATCAATAAACAACAATAACCTTATTTTATGACCCAAAATACACATGCATTGGTCAAAAGAACAAAACCCCTCTTTATACATTTTGAAACCCTAACACCCAAAACTTCCCAACTCCAACATTAAATCAAAATGACCACAAGTTTATGTCAAAGATCATAAATATGAGTAGTAATCCCTACCTTAATTTTCGAAGCTCAAGGGAGAAGATGAAGAAACTCGAAGGTGCTCCAAACCCAAAGATTTTCGGATCCAAACATAGCCCACACCAAGCTCTACACTTTTTACAAAGGGGCAAGGGTGGAAGATCGCTAAAACTAGATGATTTCGTAGAGAGAAAGTGTATTCTAGAGAGAGGAGCTCTCAAAATAGAGTTTTGGAAAGCTAGAGAGAGAGAGAGAGTCGAAAAAGTGATGTAAAAAGGCTTCTCACGGACTGATATAATACACAGTCCGCTCGAGCGTGGAACGCCCCGCTCGAGTGTCAGACACAGACTCACGCTCAAGCGTGAAAAGCGCCGCTCGAGCGTCGAATGCATACTTCCAAAAGTTCTGCAGATGAAAGTCCCCGCTCGAGCGTAAAAATGGACGCTCGAGCATCCGATGACCTGCATAAAAAAAATGCTGAAGGTGTGATAATCCCGCTCGAGCGTCAAAATCCCCACTCGAGCGGAGGAACAAAAGCCAAGGGGCCCGCTCGAGCATCAAAAGCCCCGCTCGAGCGTGAAGGCCAAAATTTGGGCATTAACTCTATGTTTCTGAACACAACCAACCTGTTTCAAACCTGCCCAACACAACCCACAACTCAAATACAAGAGTAACGGATGAGAACGAGAATAAGACAACAACACGCATCCACAGAACTGAGTCCGGAATACAACAAACAATGAAGGGAAAACCGGGATCGCTATATGTGGCCTCTGTTCTGTTATGTTCTATACCGTGGTTATGGTTATTTATTTCTGTATTTTTGTTTCTGCCACTTAAATAATTTGTTTATTCAAATTAAGTTATGTTAATGTTTTAGCTTAAATAACTATTCATGGTTATTTTGTATGCCCTATATTCTTGGCATAATATTCCTCACCCTGCTGTGTGCTTAGAGCTATTACCCTTTCAGGTGATGAGATGTAACGAAGACCTGTAACCTCATATAGTAGGACCCGCACAAGAATTTAATCCAGCTCTATTATTTTGTTTTTCTTTTCTTTCTCTCCTTTTTGCTGTTTTTTTTTTTTTTTTTTGATAGTTTGCCACTGAATAATAAAATAATAAAAACTCCATGGATTTATTTTGTTTTATCAAAATAGTAGAATGAAGTTAATTTTCTGTTTCATTATTTTCTTACTAGCACTTTGCCTCCGCATACGCCACTTAATTTGTTAAGATTAAGAATTAAGTAGTAAGTCGCGATTCCAGCCCTAAGCCCTGGGGTTGGGTCGTGACAAAGGTGGTATCAAAGCAATGGTTAGAAATAACAAATAAAGTAAAATAAAGAAATAGATGAATCTTTTATTTGCAATGTTAGTCCTTGTATGAATCTCACGTTTGTACTATGGCTAATTCTAGTGATGTAGGAATGTCCAAGTTAAATCTTAATGAGGCATTCTTGGAGGAGCCCGGGGTTATAAATTTAAAATTTGGAGGACATCTTAGCAGAGCACCACGACCCCGCCTCACCGGAAGGATTGGGAGACTTGAAAGACATAGTTAGGCGACTGCATCCAGGCCTTGCCTAATTGATGGTTGGCCAATATATATACAGGCCGATCCTAATGGTGTAGCATACTTATCGTGGAGGCAAAACCATGCCTACATGTGCAGACAATATCTTGGACCTACCCACATACTCGGCCTTGCCCCAAGATTTGACTGCCCGTATTACATAGTGGGCCCTTTGCCCCCAGATTTTGCTGAAAGAAGGGGAAATGTTTACCTCAAAGACTACATATTCACTGCCATCCCTAACCCTTTGGAAACTATTAATATTTAGAATGTTGATTTTAGCAATGACTTAACATGCATCGAGACACCCGACTGGATCATTGATCGAGCATCTGGGGATATCTACAATCTATCTCCATTTATATAGTCTAGGTAGTGTGAGTTTGTTTTGGTGTGGTACAGTTAGGATGAGAATTTGAGCTTTTTATAAAACACAATTTCCTGGCATTGTTTGATCCACCAATCTAGATTTTGTAGAAGAAAATTCTTTTGTAAGCTGACCATGATCGGTTTTAATCCCTCTTTTGTTTTTGTACCAAAGGGATTAGACACTAACATCACTTCTAACTTTTGGGATAAGGATGTAATGCCAATACTATATTATACTGCTAGAATTTTATATATATATGATGCTTTATAATGTCACGTTTACTAAATTATTTCCACAAACTGTACTTTTTAGAATGGCCAATAATGGTAACGGAAACGAGTCATCAGTCAGTGGCACTGAGTCGATAGAAAGAATCATGAAAAGAGTGTTTACCAGCTTTTTGCAAGCCTTGCAGACCAACATAAACAATGGGATGCCAAAACGGCGAGAAGAGCTGGTTACCATAAAACAGTTCTAGGATCTAAAACCCACCACATTTACCGGTGGTCCAAACGCAATGCTAGCAGACGCTTGGGTGAAAGACATGAAAAAGATTTTCCGCACCTTACCCTGCACCGAAAGACAGAAGGTAACTTTCACCACTTTCACTTTCAAAGATAATGCGTAGGAATGGTGGCTTCTTACCCTAGAAAAAGAAGAAATCGTGACTTAGGTAAGATTCTTGGAAGTATTTTATGAAAAATACTTTCCAAATTTACTGCGGGAACAAAAGGCGTCGGAATTTATACATATAAAGTAAGGAACCATGAGGGTGGCCGAATACGACAGCAAGTTCACACAACTTGCTCGATTTGCAACATATGTCATCTCTATCGAAGCTCGAAAAACAAGGAAATTCGAAGCATGATTAAATGCTGAAATCAAAGATAGGCTTGAGGTTTTGAAACTACCAACCTATGCGGAAGTGGTAGATCGAGCGTACATTGCAGAAAAAGGGATTAAAGCCTCACGCTCTGGAGAACCAAGTGAAAAGAAACGATTTTGGGAAAAAGACAACAGAAGATCCAGTGTTGCGCCTTCCAAGAGAGTAAATACGGGCACAATCAGTTCAAGCAATCAAGGTCCTACTAACTCCAAAGGTGGCACTATTCCAACTTGTCCTACGTGCGGGAAGGCTCATTGGGGACAATGCCATTGAGACAAGGGAGCATGCTTTAAACGCAGTCAAGTTAGCCAATTACTGAGAGATTGTCCAAAACTTACCAATCCTATAGCCGGTCTCTATGGACCAATTAGAAAACCAGCAAGACCTGATGGAGAGAGGAAGAACCAAAAACACCAAGGAAAGACTTTTGCCTTGGTACTTGGAAAATCGGAAGTTACCAAAAACATTGTGTCGGGTACACTTTGTTTATGATTATTTAGCTCATGTTCTCATTGACTATGGTTCAACTCATTCTTTTGTTGCACCACACTTTACTGCCAAGTTAGTATCAATACCCGAACCCTTAGAATATATATTGCCAGTGTCTTTTCCTTCTGGTAATTCCGCTCTTAGTGGTGATGTGTACAAATCTTGTGCTATATCCTTAAAAGGCCAAACTTTATGCGTGGGCTTGATTCCCTTCCACATTGGTAACTTTAATATAATTCTAGGAATGGATTGGCTGGTTGCCAACCACGCCTCTATTGATTGCAAAGCCAAAAAGGTCTCTCTCCGATTACCAAACTAACTTGAACTTGTCTTTAATGGAACTGGAGTTTCCACCCCTCCATGTCTTATATCCTCCATAACAGCCCAATAACTTCTAAGAAAGGGTTGTTGTAGTTATATATGTTTTGTGATCGATACTCAAAAAGATGCCCCCACTGTCGATGCAATCCCCGTGGTTAGAGAATTCCCGGATGTCTTTCCTGAAGATTTACCTGGTACCCTGGTTGACTGGGAAATTGAATTCACTGTTGAAACTCAACCTGGTACCCATCTAATATCAAAAGCCCCTTACCGTATATTAATGACGGAATTGAAAGAACTGAAGACTCAACTCTAGGAACTCCTAGACAAAGGTTTTATTTGTCCTAGTACCTCACCCTTGGGAGCTCTAGTACTATTCGTAAAGAAAAAAGATGGCACGATGAGGTTATGCATTGATTACCAAGAGCTGCACAAAGTCACCATCAAGAATCGGTACCCTCTGCCACGAATCGATGACTTGTTCGATCAATTTCAAGGCGCCCAAGTATTCGTAAAAACTGACTTGCGTTCTAGCTACCACCAACTAAAAATCAAAATGAAAAGCATCAAAAAGAATGCCTTCAGAACCCGTTACAGGCATTACGAGTTTCTCATTATGTCATTTGGCGTCACAAATGCTCCAGCAGCCTTCATAGACCTCATGAATTAGGTGTTCAAACCCTATCTTGATGAGTTCGTCATCGTCTTCATTGACGACATCATCATATTCTCCAAGTCACCGGAAAACCATGAGCGACACTTACGAATAGTCCTACAAACACTACGTGATCGCAAACTTTATGCCAAATTGAAGACATGCGAATTCTGGATCACTAATGTACACTTCCTTGGTCATGTCATTAACAAGGATGGCATCTTTGTCGACCCTCAAAAGGTGGCAGCAATCGTGGATTGGCCACGACCTACTAACATGTCAGAAATACGAAGCTTCTTGGGTCTAGCTGGTTATTACCAATGCTTTGTTCAAGATTTCTCAAAGATAGCATCACCCTTAACTCAACTAACTCAGAAGAACATACCTTTTGAATGGACAAACAAACAAGAACGTTGCTTTTAAGAGTTAAAAAGCAGACTTGTGTCAGCTCCTATACTAGCACTCCTCACGGGAACAGATGGGTTCATCATTTATAATGATGCCTCATATAATGGTTTGGGTTACGTTCTTATGCAAAACGGAAAAGTCATTGCTTATGCCTCGCGACAACTAAAGACTCACGAGAAGAACTACCCAACTCATGATCTAGAGTTGGCTGAGTGATTTTCGTGCTCAAGATCTGGCGTCATTATCTCTATGGCGTAACCTGCGAGATTTACACTGATCACAAGCGTCTTAAATATCTGTTTACACAGAAAGAAACTGAATTTGTGGCAACGACAATGGCTAAAATTTATGAAAGACTACAATATAGAGATCCATCACCATCCAGGCAAAGATAATGTGGTAGCAAACGTACTGAACCGAAAGACGACAAGAAGTTTGACGTGCACTCTCATTTCTGTAACAACCCCGACCCATGATTAATGTTAATCCATGATTTCATATGTTTAATAAGTTATTAAGATCAAATTCTAAATTAATTACATGTGTGTTATATTATTTGTGTTTATATCTGTTTAACTTAGGAAAGATCTGTTCATGTTTTTATTTCGGTGTACGAATTGAAGGCTTCGTCATAATCCAATTAAGAAACTGACTTGATTTATGTGTTACTTAGAATTTTTAGAATATTATGGTAGGTTCAATTGAAATTTGATTCGGAACGATTTAATTAGAATAATTTAATGTCTAATTGAGTATTTTGACCAACTACTTAATTAAACCATTACTTTAGCCGATATAAGGCATTGATAGACCCTCATTCATACCCTTACACTCTCATATCTTCATTCTAGTGATAAAAACGTGAAAGAAGGAAATAAAAGATGAGACTTAAGCTCAACTAGGGTGATTGCTAGAGAATTTGGAGGAATTCACTTGAACTTAGCTAGAATTTGAGTCATTGAGAAGAATCACTCGAGAACTCAAAGAATTGAGACTTGTAGGTAAGGAATTCAACCTTTGAATTGTGTAATTAACTCATTTAAGTTGTGAGTTCAGAGGAAATGAAAGATTAGTACATGAAATGAACTAAGGAAGTGAGAAAGAAGAAGAGTAGAGATTGCATGTGCATTTCATGGTATTTTTTTAAGTTGATTCAAGTAAATTCTCCATGCATGTGGTATTCTCAACTTAATTATGAAACCTCATCTTGTTTTCCATCAATTTGCCTCAATTGATCATGTTTTGGAAGCTTTAAAGTCAAGAAAGTGCTTGTATGTAAGTCCATGTGTTGTTTTATGAGTTTCAAGTTTGATTTTACTCAATAGACTTACTCTTAGGCCTTGATTTTGTGACATGATCTTTAATTCTTAATGTTTTCAAAGTTTAAATTTGTTTTCTCAAGTTTTGGGGGCCAAGAGTTGTGTTTTGATGGGTTAGATTCGAGTTTTGAGCAAGGAAAAGCAATTTGGAAATTCCATAATTTTGCTCTTCGCTCGAGCGTGAGATTCGGCGCTCGAGTGGCCACCTTTGTTTTTCCATCTCCGCTTGAGCGACTAGAAGTTTGCTCGAGCGTGAAATGCAAGCTCCTAGAAGTTTCATGTTTTTGCAGACTACTCGAGCAGCAAGAGTTACGCTCTAGCGGAGGCATGAGTCTCACGCTCGAGTGACTATCGAGCGTAAAAATCACATAACCAATACTTTTTCAAAGTTTGCAGAACGCTCAAGCAGAGGAAGCTGCGCTTGAGTGTCCCCTCACACATTGCATGTCCAATCGAGCGAAAAAAGCTACGCTCGAGCAAGGACCCTATTTTCAGAAAATTCGATCAAGTGTTTTCAAATGCATTTATGCATCCTCATTCTATCCTAGGCATTCCTAGGCCAAGATTAAGGCATAATAATGATGGTAAAATGTAGAAACACACTTTGAATAGAACGTAATGAGTTAGATATATTCCAACGTGTGTTTCAAATGTGTATTTGTTATGTGTTAATGTAGGTCACGTGTCGTAAACCGTTTGATTAGTCCACTCTGTTTGTCTGCACCCGAAGCTAACTGTGAGTAATAACTTAGTAAAGTTATGTTCAACTTTATTTATTTTTTGTATGATAAAATAAGATTTGTTTTCTGAAATGCCATATTTTGTACAATGAATGATTGTCCAATTTCTGACATGTATTCATGGCATCCTTAGCATCATGTGATATCCGTTAGTTGTTACCCGGTATCGGAGGTTCTATTATGGGACTTATTATGTCTGTCATCTGTTACCCGTACCGGAGGCTCCATCATGGAGCTCAGCATGTATAATCTCTGCTACCCGGTGGAACTGGTTACTTATAACCACCATATATTCTGTATTTGTTCTGTATCTACTCTGTTAGTGCTAATAGATGTACCACATATAATTAAGTATGAACTCTGACTTCTATGTATGAGTTGAACAAGGATATGAATATGAATCTATTTATGAATCTAAATTATGATTTCTGAATCTGGTATGGACTTCATTCATTAAATCCTTTACTCCATTATTATTCACTGAGCTTCCGCTCACTATTTATATTATGTATGTAGGTGATCAGGCACGTGACCAGGCTCTGAGTTGAGGACCTGGCGTCTCTGTTTTTGTCAACCAACCTTTGTGCCTCCCCAGGAGGTTCTGGATTAAGTCAAGTTTAGTGGCTATTTTTGTGAATGTACTAGACTTTGTTTTTTTTCATTTTCGGGCAAGACTTCTGATAATATGTTCTTGGAGTGATGTGTAAATACTGTACCTTTTGACGTCACTCGTAAGTTTATAAAAAAATTTAAATTATCTGTCCCATGTATGTTTTCACAGCTCAATTGACTACGTATATTTTGTATATTTGCTTCCTCAGCCCCCAACTATATGTTATTCTGTTAAGAGGCCTTTGGTAATCCAAGGATTACTGGCCGGTTACAACGTTAAACCTATAGGGGCGGATTTTGGTCGTGACAGTTTCCTACCATATCAATGGTTTGCTCACCAATATAACCGTGGAACCCACTTTGATTAAAGAAATTAAAACATGCCAATGTGAAGATAAACTTTTAAAGAAAAAGTACGAGGAGTAAAGAAGTACACCTGATCCTAACTTCACTATAAGCAATGGGATGCTAAAATTTTGAAATGGAATTTACGTACCCAACATTTCGGAGCTTAAGAATAAGATATTGGTAGAAGCTCATAGCTCGAGGTTTGCGATCCACCCTGGCAATACGAAGATGTATCACGACCTGAAGGAACACAACTTGTGGACAGGAATAAAAAGAGACATAGCAAACCACGTCTCCAAATGCTTGCACTGTCAACGGGTTAAAGCAGAACATCAGAGACCTGCAAGAATGCTATAACCACTTCCTGTACGTGAGTGGAAAAGGGAACACATTACTATGGACTTCGTGGTCAGGTTGCCACAGTCAGTCTCGAAGAACGATGCAATATGGGTTATAGTAAACCAATTGACGAAGTTGGTGCATTTTCTACCAGTCAAAATCACGTACTCCCTTAATAAGTTTACCACTTTATACATCATAGAAATCATTCAATTGCATGGTACCCCAGTTTCAATCGTGTCTGACCGAGACCCCCGCTTCATGTCTCACTTTTGGAACAAATTGCAAGAGGCCTTGGGAACTACACTGAAGTTTAGCACTGCTTATCATCCACAAGCTAATGGACAATTCGAAAGAACAATCAAGACTTTGGAAGATATGTTACGTGTCTACATGCTAGACCTCAAGGGTATTTGGGATGAGCACCTACCGTTAGTGGAATTCGCCTATAACAATAGTTACCAAGCAAGCATTAGAATAACACCGTATGAAGCACTGTATGGAAGAAGATGTCTATCACCTTTGCGTTTGACGTAAGTCAGAAATAGGAAACTATTAGGTCCCGAGATCACGCAAATGACAAGTGATAAAATCCAACTCATCTAACAGCGAATTTGCACTGCTCAAAGTCGCTAGAAAAGCTATGCAGATACACGAAGACGAGAATTGGAATTCCAAGTAAGAGACCATGTGTTCCTAAAGATCTTACCAATAAGAGGGGTTATCCGATTTGGAAGGTGAGGAAAGTTAAACCCATGTTACATCGGGCCATTAGAGATACTAGAAAGAATTGGTCTTGTGGCATATTGCCTTGAACTACCTCCTAAACTGTCCAATGTCGACAATGTGTTTCACGTTTCGATGCTTCGGCGGTATCTTCATGATCCAGAACATGTCTTGGATTATAAGGACCTAAAGGTTCATGAAGATCTCTCGTATAAAGAACAACCAGTACAGATTCTCGACCGTTGTAATCAAGTTCTTCGAAACAAGACTATACCTCTTGTAAAAGTCTTGTGGAGAAATCATCACATCGAAGAAGCAACATGGAACGGAAAATCAAATACAGGCCAAATACCCACACCTCTTCAAAAATCAAGGTACGTCAAGTTTGGGGACAATCTTCTAATTAGGAGAGGAGAATTGTGGCACCCTAAATATTAGTTGTTATGTTTTAAAATAAATAAATAAAATAAAAATAAATAAATAAATAAATAAAATATATATATATATATGTGTAATTTTATAATTACATGGGTCATTGTATAATTAGATCATTAAATTGGATAAGCATTATCTAATAGTTAAGGGATACAGAGCATGACATATGGCAATTAAGTTGCCACATGTCACTCTGGTGCTTAATGCACAAGGCAGCACCTATATAAATAGGTGAACCTTGAGTACAATTGAAGCAACAAACAACTGTTGGTGAGGTTGAAGCACCCAGAGGGAAAAACTAGAATCAAGGAGTTCGGAAGAAGCTTCGGAAGATAAAGTAAAGTTAGGAATTAATATTTAGGTGAGTTATATTATACCTTTAGTCACTATAATATATTTTACATATATTTTGAGTTACCATATACACAATTTGTGTTTTATAAATTATATTAATATTTCAATTACGTTGATTATTTTCTAAACTCTATTTGCTTAAATTGAAACTCATGGATATGTTTGTTTAAATTTTAGAAATTATTTGACAATGATTTTATAAACAATTATTTTCTGTAAGTACCACCACGGGAGTCTCATGCCTTGGGAGACTTAAACAAACCATTGACTTCTAATTGGTCACCTTGTGGCCTTCTATTTGTCATAGATCCATTGACCTCTATTTTGGCTGTTACTCATGTGACCTTCGTTCTGTTCTGTACCGTGGTTATGGTTATTTATTTTTGTCTTTCAATTTCTACCACTTAAATAATTTGTTTATTCAAATTAAGTTATGTTAATGTTTTAGCTTAAATAACTATCCATGGTTATTTTGTATTCCCTATACTTTCCCTATACTCTTGGCATAATATTCCTCACCCTGCTGTGTGCTTATAACTATTACCCTTTCAAGTGATGAGATGTAACGAAAACTTGTAACCTCGTGTAGTGGAACCCTGCACAAAAATTTGATGCAACTCTGTTATTTTGTTTTTCTTTTCTTTCTCTCCCTTTTGTTTTGTTTTTTGTTTTTTTTTTTCTTCTGATAGTCTACCACTGAATAATAAAATAATAAAAGCTCTATGAATGTATTTTTTTTTTTTTTATCAAAATAGTAGAATGAAGTTAATTTTCTGTTTCATTATTTTCTTACCACCACTTTGTCTCCTCATGCTCTACTTAATCTGTTAAGATTAAGAATTAATTAGTAAATCGCGATTCCAGCCCTAAACCTGGGGTTGGGGTTGGGTCGTGACATAATGAATAAAAGGTCGCAAGCAAAAAAGTATGCTGCAAACTAAACAATATAAAGATGGTAAAACCATCATCTCTAAAAGCGAGGAAACATGTTCACTGAAATTAAAAATAAAAATAAAAATCAACTATTCGTGATTATTTTTTCTTCGTTTTCTTTCCTTGCTCAGTGTAGTGCTTCTTTTTCTTCTCTTGCATGATGGGTAGTTTTACTTTTTGGGGAGGCTTGAGACAGTTGGGGAAGTTCTTTCAAAGGCCCTAAGCACTGCAAAAAAATAAAAAGAAGTAAGGGAATGAAGAAGAGAGTTGATGGATGCAAAGCTTTGGTTGGCTACTTTTTCAGTTAGTTTAGAATTCTTGATTGTGGTAGGAAATCTCTCTGGGTCTTGAATATTGTCGGGTTCTGCCAGTAAATAAGGTAGTGGAGGGAATGTATGTTGGCACTCCCATTCTTCAATATCAATATTGAATTCTAAATAATCGACTCCTGCCATGGCCAAAGCTTCCAGTGAAACTCCCCTACTCAACCTCTTTTTTTTTTTTTTGAGAGAGAGAGAGAGCGAGAAAGAGATTAAAGAAAGAAGAACAAAGTTATCAAACTACAATCGTTCAATGGATATTTATAATTTTTTTTTTTTTTTTTTTTTTGGAGTTTAAACAAAATTAGGACTTGTGGTTTATTCCTATTCTAATCTCATAGACAAGACTTCTATGACTCAATAGAAACTACTTGAACTAATTACTAGGCCTACCAAAAAAAAAAGGACTCCAAGAAAAAAGGAAAATAAATAAAAAAGAATCCATTGTCTTGAATTATAGTTTTTTTTTTTTTTTTTTTTTTTTGGACGGGGGAAAGATTTTTTCTTTTTTGATTGTCTGAACTGTGTTTGTTCTTTAGTTTATAATTAATGGACAAATAGTTAGAACTGATACAATTTTAAAAGTTTAGAATTTTAATTGAAACAATTAAAAAGGTTTGATTTATTACTATAGTTTTTTTTTTTATTAATAATATAGCATCTTAAACTTTCAATGAATTTGAAGAGTTTTGCTAAATTTTAGTTTCTTATTTTTTTCTAAGATTACACCAAAATGAATATTCGTTTCGCATATTAAATTTGAAATTTATACATCGTACTTAAACAAAATTATAATCTATCAAATTTTAAATTAAACTTAAATAATTTACTACTATATATTGAATTTAGATTTATTTACCAATCTCATGTATGTGCATAGTTTCACATTTATATATCAAATCCAGTATTTTGTAATATATGTTTTGAATTTTTTTTTTTGTTTTTTTGTTTGAATCTTCTTCTTATACAATTTTGTAATAAAAACTAATTGAAGTAATGTTTTTGAAAATATAATTTCAAAAAAAAAAAACCATTTTGAAAAATAAGTTCAAATTATTTAAATTTATGAAATATTAAAAAAAATAGATTTGATTATAAAAAAAGAAAAAGAAAAAAGAAGCTAAATAGTTTACAACCTCACATGTGTTAGTTAAGCCCAAAACGTTCACTAGGCCACCAACGCCAAGCCCAGGCCCTAAAGCGTTGTTCGGAATTGGTAAACACACATACGACGCCGTATCATAGTATGGAGTAGACAACCACATACCTTCGTTCCCTAAACCCCGTCTTCTCTAGAGACTCTGCCGTTTTTTATCGTAAAGCCCTAGCGCTCTTCTTCTTCATCCTGTTAACGATGAAGCTTGTTAGGTCCATCATTTTTTTTTATCTCTTTTATTTTTGTTATTATTCTGCTTTGATATGCTGGTAATTCCATTGTTAATCTTGTTTTTTTTTAGGGTAAATTACATTGACACCCCCTGAGGTTTATGTTTATTACAGTTCCCCCCTCACCTTTTGGAAATTACATCTCCCTGCTTGAGGTTTAAAGTTTCATTACAGATTGCTCTCTTAGTTAGTTGATTGTTAAGTCAACTAACAGATTTTGCTGATGTCAACAATTTAATTTTTTTTAAATACCAATTTCACCCTCACTAGGTAAATTACATTGACACTTCTCACATTTTAGAAATTACAATCCCCTCCCCAAGGTCTAAAGTAGCATTACTAATTGCCCCCTTGGTTAGTATTAGTTGAAAAAAAAATTCCTTGAAAAAAAATTAATTGGAAAAAAAATTATTTGAAAAAAATTTTTGTTAGTCAAATTTTTAAATTTCTATTTAAAAACCAACGTAAACTCATTTTTTGAATTTATATTTTTTCCTCAAATTTACAAAATGAGATAACCATTTATAAATCAAAAAAAAATTATCAAACAAGTTTTTATGACAGTTTTTAAAATTTTTATAAATATAAATTGAAAACTAAAAACGAAATGGTTACCAAACAGGCCTCATATGGTAAAAATGTCGTCAAATTAACAAATAATTAAATAAGTTATCAACGTAACAAATTACTTATCAAAAGATTCTTAGGCTATATATAGTTTGATTTTTAGAATTTTTTTTAAAAAAATTAAAAATTAATTGGTTTAAGAAATAAAAAATAAAAAATAATTATCATTTTTATATAATTTTTATCTTTTGAGTGGTTAGAAATAATTTTTTACAAATTAAATATATTTCTTCATATTTATTTTTATTAAATTAGTTTTTTTTTTTTTTAAATGTCAGGGGGGATTCGTATTAAATTGAAACCTCATGGGGTGTCAATGTAATTTACCCTTTAAAGTATATGTAAAAGTTAAGGGTAAATATGTCATTTTAACTTAAAAGTTAACACTGTCAAATAATTACACTAACAATGGGGGTCAGTGTAATTTTCCAAATGTGAGGGGGGGAACTGTAATAAACATAAACCTCAAAAGGTGTCAGTGTAATTTACCCTTATATATATATATATATTTAACATAAATACTTTGTTTGTGGTCTTTGATTTTGTACGAGCAAGTTTTTGACGAAGTTGAACAACGAGATCGTGTCGATTAAGCTCAAGAACAGAACTGTTGTTCACAGCACCATCACAGGTCTGTCTTTCTCTCTGTTTGGCTAACAAGAAACTAAAGAGTGAAGAAGAAATTATAAAATAAAATTTTAAATTTAAATTCTTTTTAAAATTATGTTACTATGATTAGAATGGGAAAAGGCTATGTACCCCAAATAATCTATCAAATTTTTTATCAAATTTCTCACATGGGTGTGGAACCCACACAAATCTACATGTGTGTGGGTTCCACATCATGTGAGAGTTTAGTAGAAAAATTTGATAGATTATTTGGAGTTTCTAGCATAACTCATTAGAATGAGATCAATAATTCATGTGTTATAATAATGTGTCATAATATTATGGGATAATTACATTTTACCCCTTGTGGTTTAACGTTTTTTTCACATTCAAAAATGTTTCCGACCCCCACATAAACCGACCCCACGACCCCCAACTGAACTGGACAGCACGTGATCGGTCACGTGATAGACAAGGCCACGCACCTCCTCTTTCAGAATTCAAAATGAAAAAATACATTCAGATGAGATTATATCTCTCATCTCTATCACAAGAGAGAGCCTGACAGCTCCGCTCTTCCTCGGACGACAGCTCCTCCCCTTTTACTCCGACGGCCGACTCCCTCAGCTTCCTTTCACTCCGACGGTCCTTGACCCCGATGCCCGACTCTTGACTCTCTCTCTCTCTCTCTCCTCTCTCTCCTCTCTCTCTCTCTCTCTGTCTTTTCCCATCTCATTCAACGAAGGACGACTCCTCCCCTTCACACCAACAACAGGTCCTCCCCTTCAGTTCGACGCCCTACTCTGTTCTCCCGACGCCCGACTCTCTCTATTTCCATCCCATTAATAACGAGGTAATCTGGTGTATATATATATGTATCTTGTATATTAGGGCAAAATTCCTCAATCTGATACATATTGTAAAATTCCTCAACCAAATGTTAGAATTAGGGCTTTTGACAATATTAGGGCAATTATTAGGCGAATTTGGGCTTTTAACAAATCCAAACAGTGATAAACAATCTGACAAATCCAAAACACTCTTACCCTCTATTTGGAATTGAAAAGGACATTGTAGACGTTCAATCTCAAATCAACGTTAGTAAGAGTGATTCCTGTAAAACAAATAAAAAGGCAAAATGTGGTAATTTAAAAGGAATCACTCAATTCCAAATAAAAAGGCAGTTTGACAAATCACTCAATTCCTACCTAGTTGATTTGTTAAACTGTCTAATTGAACGTTGATTTGTCAAATTCCCTTTTGAATGTGGTAATTAGTAAGAGTGATTCCTGTAAAACAAACTACCTTTTTATTTGGGAATTGAGTATGGTAATTAGTTGTTGCCCTTTTGAATGTGGTAATTAGTTCAGTATGGTAATTAATTGTTGGCCTTTTGAATTGAGTATGGGAATTGAGTATGGCCTTTTGAATGTTGGATTATTGTAATATTGTTTTTGGAATTGAGTATAACCATACTGTTCCATTTACTCTAACACATCATTCACTGTAAAACACTGTTTTGATTAGTTATGTTTTTTGTGATTGTGAACTTATTATGAGCTTATTATAAGCTGAAATTATTTTTCAATTTCAGAAATGTAGAATAATTATTATGAACTTTTTAACAGACTTTAATATGTGTTCTGTGATATACCATGACTATGTGATGAATTGAAGTTGCTATAATTTAGTTATACCATAAATTTAAATTATCACAATATAAATTTGAACATAATAGTTTCAAAGCTTAAATTTAAATTTATGAGACTAAACATGTAATACTGTTTGAACATGTCAAATAATTTGAACATAATAGTTATAGGTTGAATATAACAGTTGTAGTGTTTGAACATGTCCATAACAGTTATAGTTTGAAATCATTATATTTGAATTTCATTTGGATTCTCATATTGTCGTCGGTGTTTTTGCATATGTCAAGTTCAACTGTCAACGTAGCTCAAATCAGTGGACGTACTTGAACAAAAATTGTCCTAGATGTAATAAAAAGGCCACTATTTGAATTTCTGAGACGATTGAACAAAAACAAGTTATTTCTTACTCTTGTAATGATTGTGGTAGTTTATTGATGGTGTGTGCCTATGAATTCACAATGTAGAGGTCATGAAATTCCAAGACAAGTAGAAGGAGAACTGCTAACTGAGCTGAACAACTTCGATATATGACCGAACAACGCTATGACCGAACAACAAAGATCTATGGCCGAACAATTTCGAATTCAGAGCGCAAAGATGCAAAAAATAGAATTTGTGGTGTTTATGTTTCTTGTAATTGGTGCCTTATTACTTATGAAAATGTGATGCTAGTTAGAGTAGAAGTAGAAGTAGATTGAACTATATTTTGTTGCAGAATGGAATATGTATTAGTGGGAAACAGTTTGTTATTTTAGAGTAGAATGGAATATCTATTTTACTGTTTGTTATTATACAGTGAATGATGTGTTGTTGTGGAATGAAACAGTATGATGTTTTGTTGTGGAATGGAATATCTATTTTACAGTGAATTATGTTTTGTTGTGGAATAGAACACTATTGAAGTGTTAAAGTGGAATGGAATATCTATTAGTAGGGTAACAATTTGTTATTTTATGTTGGAATGGAATGTCCTACTGATTGTTTTAGATTATTGAGTTTATGGAACAGTGATTGTGGGAATGGAACACTATTGACTGAATGGAACACTGATTGTTTTGTTGTGGAATGGAACATTGATTGTTTTAGATTGTTGAGTGAATGGAACACTTATTTAGTGAATGGAACACTGTCTTCCTTTTTTTTGACAGTGTTTTATTGCAGGTTCAGTACATCATTCTTCAAGCAGAAATAGCAACTCGAAGACAGATTTAAGCAAAAAATCATGCCAAGCCCTGATCTTTTGGTAGTTTTTTATTGCATTTTCACAGTGTTTTATTGCATTTTGACAATTTCATTTTGACAGTTCAGTACATCATTCTTCAAGTAGAAATAGTAAACTTAAAGACAGATTTCAGCGATAAATCATTCTCAAGCCCTGATTTTTGACAATGTTTTATTGCATTTTCACAGTGTTTTTTTCATTTTGACAGTTCAGTACATCATTCTTCAAGTAGAAATAGCAAACTCAAAGACAGATTTTAGCAATAAATCATGCTTAAACACTGTCAAAATGCACCGTCAAAAAATGCTCAAAAAATAATGATTTAAAGATAGATTTTTTGAACTGTCAAAATGAATTGTCAAAAAATCATGCTCAAACACTAATAATAAATGGCTATGGAACACAGGATCAAATAATAACAACATAACTTGATCTCCAAAATGAACTTCATTACATAACCAATAATAATAATAACAAACTGTAAAAGTGGGACTTAATAATAACTAATCTTGCAAATTAACACACAATATGTGTTACACATCTAACGTGGGACTTAACATAATAAGTTTCAATCTCAAAAACAAATTGTCAACGTTCAATAAATTAGTCAAACATGTCTACAATGTCCATCAATCATTCCTAGTGTGTATGCATTAGAACCCCATAGGGTTAGAGATCCAAAACCAAAAATTTGAGTTGGAGCACTTATCAAACTTCTCAGTGTGCCGATTACAAAGTCCGATGAGATAAGAGATGTGCCTCCAATAGCATTTACCACCTGTGATAATTGAAGTAAAAAAGCACATGTTATAAAATATTTGTAAATGAAACAAACAACGGATGTAAAGTCGTCTTATTAACACATACCGGTGCATACATACTATTTTGCATGCCAACCATATAAGAATAATACGATGCATTAGCTTGAGCTTCAGCTTGAGTTTGAACTTGAGCTTAAGCTTCAAATCGAAGCACCTTAGCAGCCTATATTTGTTCAAGAGTTTGTAAAAATGTACTTGAAAAGAGTTTGTTAAAAAAATAAAAAAACAAGTTCAATTTAATATACAAGTTCAATTCAATATACAATTTACCTTTGCTTTTGTTTGTTTTTTTGCCGTTCCCTTGAACCGATTCACTATTTGATCTACTTTGGCAACCTTTCATTTCGTAACTGGACGGCCTCTTCACCAAACAACCAAAGGACTAATCACCTTCCTAGTACTAGCTCCTTCTGTACAACTGGTGGCAATCAGACTTTTTGTAGAAGATGGTATCATATTAGTAGAAGGTGGTAAATTACTCCCATCACCCGATTCATCGTGCATGACTCTATCATTCATTTCATCCAACCCAAGGTCTATAATTTTAATTTTCCCTTCCAAATTACCAGTAAGTTGTACAATGGCAATCAATTTCTTGTTCATCCTCTCATAGCAACTTGTATTGAAATCATCCCCCAAGCCAGTGTACGTGGTTTTGATGCATATGTACTCTCGAACCAAATCTTTCCTCCAACGTGGCAGAATGTATTTACTCGACACCTCATTTATGCACTTTCTCACAAGCATCGCGAGTGAGTGAGCACACATAATGCCTCTAAACTCAAACAACCAACACATACATTGAACTTCACATTCAATTGAATTAAAATAGACAACAAAGTCTACATGCTTCATCTTGTCACAAACTACCATCGCTTCTTGGACATTATATGTACAAATTGCTCCCTCCTCTTTGACAGTCAAGGCCTGACAATAAACTAATCTCTTCAACTCTCCTTGAATTTCTTTGAATTTTGCATTGGTGTAGGCTTGCTGAAATTGCTTCTCAAAGCCATATATTGTTAGACAATCAAACAATTTGTGTTGAGACTTGAAGTCTAATTTCTTCTCTTTCTCTACTTTACTTCTCAATGCATTGTCATATTGTTCAACAAATCTTTTTAATGTAGTCTTCGGGTTGACATATCCATCAAAAAAAGCATTCATGCTTTCACTTCGTTGTGTAGTTGACATGACAGCCCAAAAAATGTCTTTAACATATACAGGAACCTATCGATGCCGCTTATCATATAGTACCCCCAACCACTAATTATCATAAAGATTGAATTTAGTAAGCATCTTTTCCCATTTTTCCTCAAATTCATCTCTTGTCAAACAATCATAAATTGCATTTTGCATAGCCAACTTTATGGGTTCATACTGAGCATATCCTTTCAACTTCTCCAGTATTTTTTTCATTATATGCCATAAGCACCATCAATGAAGGGCCTATAGAAAGACAATTTCTACAGCATTTTGCATAGCTCTGCACTGATCAGTTATGATAGCTTTTGGAGGATGATTTGACATGCAACTTAACCACGACTTGAATAGCCAAACAAATGTGTTAGTGTCTTCACTAGATAACAATCCAAAACCAAGTAGAATAGACTGTCCATAGTGATTAACTCCTACAAATGGAGCAAATGGCATGTCATATTGTTCGTCAGATAAGTTGTGTTAAATAAAACAACATCTCCAAATGATTCATAAGTAACCCGACTCCTTGCATTAACCCAAAACAAGTTTCTAATGCGAAACTCCTCATCAACATCAATCACATAAAAGAATCTCTCACTATGTGCTTGCATCCTCATAAAATAACTTTGAAGTGATTCGGCATCACCTTCACCAAGCCTTAATCTTCTAGCTCTATTAATGTAATTCCTTGCATCTCGCTCATCAAATGTCAATGACTCGTATCCCCCCGCTTCAACAACCATTGAATGATAGTTCCTAGATACCCCAATCCCTACTTGATCATTGATTTCTAATCTTCTCTTCACAGGAGTACAAATTTCTTATTTATTGCAAAATAACGAGAGTCGGTGGGAATCAAATCATGATTATGCTCAAGGTTAACTGTGGTTAACATATGTCTCCCATTTTTTGTAGACTACCTCGTGCCCTTGTTTTGCAACCAATTTTTGTGGAAAAAGATGGCTTCAAAGGGTTCACTTCTGATTTCTTTTTTCTCTCTCCCACTCTAGAACATTCAATTGCAAAGTTTTTTAATTGGCCATCATCTCCAAAATGTTGTGCTCTATGAGCTATAGAAAAGCCAACATGCTTACCATATTTGGCATAAAATGTGTACACTTCTTCCCTTGAGCTAAAACACATACCCTTCTTAGGTTCTTCAACTTGTTCACCCTCATTGGCTGAAGGATTATCACCACCATTTGAATCAACCTCCATTCTTTCACTTTCAAAAATGAAATTCAAATAGAATGATTTCATAATGATTATTTTATAAGATTATTGGACTTGTGTTTTGTGGGTCTTAGTTTTCAAACATTAATAAATTATAGCAACTTCATCTAATAAATTATTCCAACAATATTTCATTTCAGTTATTGCCTTCATACACTATAACTGTTATGTTCAAACTATAACATGTTCAAACACTATAACTGTTATATTCAAATTATTTGACATGTTCAAACACTATTACATGTTCAGTCTCATAAATTTAAATTTAAACTTTGAAACTGTTATGTTCAAATTTACATTATGATAATTTAAATTTATGGTATAACTAAATTATAGCAACTTCAATTCCTCACATAGTCATGGTATATCATAGAACACATATTAAAGTCTGTTAAAAAGTTCATAATAAGTTCATAATAATTATTCTACATTTATGAAACTAAAAAATAATTTCAGCTCTTCTGAAACTGAAAAATAATTTTAGCTGAAAAATTTTCTGGGGAAATTATTTTTAGCCATCTACCACCATAAATTTGAGTGAAGAGTTAAAAATAACAAAAATGATTCCGACCTCCACATATTTATAAGATTATATACAGACATTTCACAGACATTGATCAGTGTATGTAGATAGAGAGAGAGGGAGAATGAGAGGTTTTGGAGTAACATTACCTGAGAAAATGCAATCGAAATGCAATCGAAGATCAATAGAGCAAGAGACAGAGAGTTATGGCCGGAGAGTTATGGCCGTCGACGGAAGAGAGCTATAACGAACGGATGATGGAAGAGGGAAGAGGGAAGAGGGAAGAAAGAAGAGGGACAAGGGCAGGAAAGAAGGAAATATCAAGTTTAGGGCTTCCCGCTTATTTTTTTGTCTTTGTTTTCAGCCTTCTTTTTTTCTTTTTTTTTTTCGTCTCACAGGTGCGTGTATCACACCTTCTTCACAGTGCAATTGTTCTTCACATGGCTTCAAGCAGGTGTCACCTCAGAGGGGGTCCTCGGGGTGGTTTTGAGTGGGGGTCCATATCACTTTTGTTTCACATTACCCCCCTAACATCTATAAATATACTCATAAACACCCTGTAGTTTTGACTAAAGTGCAAAAGTGACGGGAACTGGCATAATTAACAGCGCATGTGGAACACGCACTAGAGAAGCGTGTCTTCACTGGTTTAAAGTGTTTTGGCGCCAAAATGCAAGTGTGAAATGACCAATTTGCCCCCAATTTATATAAACATGAAGCAACCAAACAGATTTTTCCAACCAAAAAAAATTCCAAACCGACTTTTCTAGCCAAAAAAATTCCAAACCCACTTTTTCCAACCAAAAAATTTCTAGGACCACTTCCATTATTAAAGATGTCATCCTCTCAAGGTTCCTACTATAGTGGACAAAGTTTAGCTCGTACATGCTACTGTGGCCAAAGATCTCCTGTTAGAACAGCTTGGACAAATGCAAATATGGGAAGAAGATTTATAGAATGTGCAAATTATGGGGTAATCACTTTCAATATTTAATAATTAATTAATTAATTAATTTGTTATGTTAGATAATATTGAAAAAAAAATCTAAACTTATTTATTAAAAATTTCAAATTCATGCCACTTGTGAATATTTTGAGTGGATTGACCCACCATTGTACCGCCGCTCACATGACCTACTACCAAGACTCGTGCAACGAATAAATCATATGGAGTTATAAGTGGAAAAGGCTAAAAAAAAAAGAAAAGTTGTATCAAAGAATGTTACTAGGAAGCTGGATACTATTTTTATGCTATATTGCAAGTACTCTCAAATGAAAGCAAAAAAAAAAAAATGGTGTTATGTAACCTGATATGAGGAAGGAAGATATGTAATATTGAAGACTGTTTTTGCTATAAATGAAATATATTTTTGAAGCATTATGCTGTTTGACTGTCTAAGACCAACAGTTCAACAATTCAATTACAAAACCTGTATAACATTCCAACATGTGAAGCATGTTCATTAAGCATCAATATATCAACATATGTTTACAAAACTTGCTTCCTAAGACCAACATGTCAACAATTGAATTACAAAACCTATTTTAATGTTAACAACATTCCAACATATCAATTACAAAAACTTGTGCATTCCAACATAAGATAACAATCTAAACCCTAAACAAAAAGAACAGGTGCTGTGAGTACAATTCAATAACATGTCAACAACATTTCAATTACAAAAAACTTCTTCTGTTTCAATTCATTCTAGCTGCTGCAAATCCACTTCCACTTCCACTTCCACTTCCACTTCTACTTCCACTTGCTCCATAAGGCATTGTTGGTTGTGATGGAGTAGTGATAGCTGGTTAGGATGAAGATGGATAAGTACTAGTAGCTTGTGGGATAAAATAGGATGAGTGACACATGGTTGGGATGAAGATGTGTGTCTTGCAACTTGTTGAGATGAAGTATTGGAGAACTGCAATAACAATTCAATTCAAATTGAAATGCATCAAATGAAATTACGAAAATTGAAATGAATTTAGTTTGTATACAAATGAAATTACTAAAATTGAAATGAATTTACCTTGCTTGGTTGACTTGCAGATTTTCTGGAACTGGTGATTGGTCCACCCCTCCTCTTGAACATTGTGGATTTCTTGTGTACTGGACCTTTGCATGATCTTCTGTTGTGTCCAAAATCCATACACTTTGCACATTGCACTGTTTTGTACTTCCTTGACACCCTCTGTACATTCTTGGCCTCATCAACAGCTTTTTTCCTCTCTTTTTCTAGGCCTCCCTGCTGGTTTTCTATAGTAAGGAGGGGTTATGGCATCATATCCAGTATCAATCCAGTCATGTTCCCCTGGCACAGGGTTTATCATGAAAGAATATGTCATCAAGTATGTCTCCTTGCTAAAGTAATTATGCACATAAGCTTCAGGTTTCTCCCTAGTAAGGTATATACAACTTATGGCATGTTTACAAGGTATACCTATTAGATCCCAATCCCTACACCCACATATTCTTGCCCTCAAGTCCACTACATGAGTTATAGCATAACAATCCACCTCAAACTTTAACTCACCAGCAAAGCTAGCAAAGCAATTCCTAGTATCCTCTTTGTTTGACTGTAATTTCTGTTGCACAGTTGGACAAATAGAGCCACCATGTTTTTTATTCCATTTTTCTTCACTTGTATTCTGTTCATTAGTTTCCTCCTAATCCACTCCACCATTGAGATGATTGGTTTATCCCTTACTGGAAAAATGTACTTGTTGAAAGCCTCACTAAGATTATTCACTTGAATATCACACTTGGAGCTTGTGCTGAAGTAAGACCTGGCCCATCTTTCAAGATTCTCTTGTATCAACCACTCATTTGGCTTGTTTTCTTTGTCCAATTCCCCCGACTTCTTCATGTGATAATCAAACTCCCTTTTTGTCCCAGACTTTGCAGCTTTCCACATCACTTCCTTAAACTCTTTGCCCCTAAACTTCTGTTTGAAGTTAGTGTAAAAGTGCCTCAAGCAATACATATACTCAACATTAGGCAAAATCGGTTGTCTGTCTGAAATAAATGTCCACAAAATGTCACTGCCAGCTCATATGTCATCTACTAATTGGGTCAGAAACCATACCCATGAATCCTTGCATTCAACCTCCACCGCAACAAAGGCAATGGGAAACATGTTGCCATTCTCATCAACACCAATGGATGCTAAAAGCTGGCCCCCATATATGCCCTTCAAAAAACAACCATCTAACCCAATAACAAGCCTGCAACCTTGTACAAAACCTTGCTTCTATGCATCTAGTCTGATATACAACCTCTTAAAAACATGTGTAAGTTGTCTGTTAGGCCTTTCTACTTCATCATCATCTTCATTAACTATAGGTCTGTCCAATTTAATCACTAAACAACTATTTGAATTATGTTGTTTGACTGTCTCACAGTAATCCCATAGTCTAGCATACTGCTTCCTCAAATCCCCTTCAATTGTTTCCTTTGCTTTTCTTTTTGCTCTATACACTTGACTCTTACTTACATCAACCATTAGTTCTCTATGAATGTCCTTTTGCATGGTTGAGATCTCTATGTTAGGAGAATTCCTCAATCTTTCAAGGTATTTTTGTGATATAACACCTTGAGGTAACTAGATAGTTGTCATAATTCCTACCACATGAATGAAGTGCTTTTAAACTTTTGATATGAAATGTGCTTTCATTTTGCATTGGAGATGCATGAATTTTAAACCCACACTCTTGTTTACACACTGCAGTAATCCTCTTATTTTCATTTCTAACCCACTTCAAATCATATCCCTGTGGCACTTGCCATTCCTTCAATGCATTCCTAAAAACTTGTGCATTCTTAAATCTCATCCCCACTTTGAGTTCAAGTTTCACCATATCCACATCCTCATTAAATTCTGCAAACCTATCATCCATTTCCCCCTCATCTGATAATCCATACAAAGTATGTATCTCAAAATCTTAATCTGAATACCATTCATTAGAACCTGAAGCATTTGGTTCATTTCCTACATTTGTCTCAACACCCATATTTGATTCTACCCCCACATCTTTATCAACATATGCAAATATATCTTCATCTTCACTACCCTCTAACCCATCATTCATCTACTCTGGATTTGTGCTATCACCACTATCACAATCATTCATTTCCTTATCACCCCCCTTTTCTTCTTCAATTTCAGTCACATTTCCTCATTCATCTTGTTCCATTTCAGGCCCATTTATCTCTTCTTCATCCAATTCTATTTGTGCTTCTATTTGTGGAATTTGTGGCCCTTTTATGACTTCCCCATTTGGACCTAAGACCTTAAGTGCCTCATGACCTTTCTCCACATACAAGGCAACCACATTCAGACCCATATAATGGAATAACATATCAATTACATCCTTATATGAATTCATCTCCCTAAGACCAATGTCCAGTATTTCCCCAAGAACTCTGTAATACAGTTGGCTAGTATAGGGATAACCTAGGCTCAAGTACAACTTCTGAAAATCAAAAAACCCAATCCTATCTGGATCAAAGTACCAAAAGTAATTAACTTTCCCTCCCTTATACACTCTATTTGGAGGCTTAGTAAAGTAACCTCCATGATGTAACTCAACACTAAACTCGGTTGCCATCACCTCACCCTAATTAATCATCTAAGACACAAAAGACAAAAATAATACATAAACAAATCAATGCCTCAACATTACAACACACAAAAGAAAAAAAGGAAAAAAGGAAAAAAGAAAAAAAGAATAAATAAAAAAAATAAAAAAAAAACTAACACTAAACAGACATATTGTCTCCCAATACACAAAAAACAGTTAAGGGACCACAAAAATCATAGTCATGCATCAAAATCAACAAAACCCCAAATTTGCGGCCATTTGCATCAAAAATAAATAATAAAAAAATTCCAATTTATTATTCCAGATATACACAACAAAAAGTTAGGGGACCACTATGAACCCCACCTCCATGCACAAATATCATAGTCATGCATCAAAATACAAACTCTACCAAAAAAACCAACAATCAGACAACAACCTTAACAAAAAGGTAACAAAAAGCCAACACATACACCGTAAAGCAAAAACCCTACCAATAAAGTCCTTTTTTAAAATTTGCAAAAACCTCAACCATCAAACAAGTCATTTTCCAAACATATTATACAATAAATTTACAAAATCACAATCAAACCAGCAAATAGTCTCACAAAATAGATTTTTTGTAAGGTTTGTTGATTGTTACCTGGAGTAAAATTTTGAAAAGAAGATTCTTTGTAAATCCTTTGAAACCTTAACCCAGATTTTTTGTAAATCCTTTGAAATCCTTCGATTGTTACTGATTCGATTTGCGAATCCTTTGAAACCTTAACCCATGTGTATCTCTCTCTCTCTCTCTTTTTGAAAATCGTAGTCAAACAACTGAAGGGACTGTAACATGTAAGCAATATAAATATCTAGGGGTATTCTAGTCTTTTCTATCATTTTAGTCAAAACCATAGGGTGTTTATGAGTATATTTATAGACGTCAGGGGGTAATGTGAAAAAGCGTTAAACCACAGGGGGTAAAATGTAATTACCCTTAATATTATTGGTCTAAACATAATATGTTATTATATATACGTGTTCAAATTATTAATCACTATTAAAAGTTTATATTTTTATTTTTTTCATTTTTTGTTTTAAATTTTATAATTTTTTTTATATCCTTTTAAATTATAAGGACTTAAACGATAAATTTTTTTTAATACAAACATTTTTTTTAACAAAAGAAAGAAAAATAAATAAATAAATAACTTTTTTAACAATTGCCAAATATAGTGGATTCTGTTTTTTTTTTTTTTATCTCAATTGTCAACCAAATAAATTAAAATAGAAAACAATTTTTTTGCTTAAATAGTTAAGAAGTGACTTTTGCTAAAATCAAATAGAAATAAATATTTTTTTTCCTATTAAAAGTGATAGTTGATGAAATTTATTTTTTTACATAGTAAAAAAATACACGTGATGATTTATTATTTCAGCAATACTACAGATCCACGTTTTTACCCACAATAATATGACAAGGGAGTTGGGCCCTATGTTATTGAGTGCATAGAAAATCAAGAGTTAACACATATGATACCATATCACTGTGGGTACAATTGTAGGTATTTTTTTATGAGTTTCAAACATTTTTTTTATTATTCATCTAGACTTTTTAGCACTTGCGAAATATGACGAATTTTGTTTTAATCTCAACTATCAATTAAACAAACTAAAATAATAATAAAAAAATTAAAAATTTTGGTTCAAATTGCTAAAAAGTGACTTTTGCTAAAAACAAATATAAATAAATGTTATTTCTTTAATAAAAATGATGATTCGTGAAATAGCTTTTTTTATTAAAAAAATGTGGATTCTAGTTGATAATTTATTGGTCATCTAAAATTATTTTCAGATTAAATGAGAATATCATTCTAAATTTTATTCTTGTCTTTTCTTCTTCTTCTTCTTCTTTTTTTTTTTTTTTATATCTAGATACTTTTATTTTGTAAGAAATTTAATTTTATTATATTTAAATATATTATTGTAATTTTTAAATTAAAAATAATTTTTGAAAAATCATATTTAAATTATTTTATACCATTATAAAATGTAATATTTTTAATATCAACTTATTCGATGATCCATTTTTAAAAGGTGTATTTGCTTTTATTCATTGATATTAAATTTTTGATTAATCTTATATATTATTAAAAAAATAAATTAGCAAATAATTTTATATATTTATATATATAATTTTTTTTCGATTGCTCAGGATATTTGGTATTTCTGAAGAAGTCTATTTAAATTTATTCGAATTTTTGAATTTTACATAGGTTCTCATCAAATTAAAAATTATGTTGCCTAATCTTTAAAAATTTGCAGGCTTTACTCAAGTTGCTTGGGTTTAACTCGCCTTACTTGGGTTTAATTCGTCCAAATTTACAACTCTAACAAGGGGGTTGAAAGTTACATTATTAAAGTCGTGACAAATTAAAAATTGATATATAAATTGTGATAAATTTGTGAAACTGAAATCGTAAGTTTCAATATTTTTTTGTCTTCATAATTTACATAAAAAAAATCTAACTATTTGTATTATTTTATATAAACATATTTTATTAATTTTTTCACATCCCGTGCATAGCACGGGTTTTCACTAGTATATTATATAAGCAAAAGGAAAATTCTAACCCATAAGGTCTCTAAGAGTTCTGCCCAAGTTCTTAATTTAAATTTCATAATTTTTTGATTTTTAAAAGTTAAAAAAATCTTCTATTGGGTAGCTCTTATTGAAGCAAAAGAAATAAAAATTAATATCTCTTGATTTATGATTTTCAAATGAAAAGTATATCAAATCTAAAAAAATAGAAATTATATTAATCCATTTCAAAATTCAAATTTGTGGGTGATTAAATATGGAAAACAATATATTGATTTAAATTTAAAATTGACACAATATAAATTTAAATTATAATGATGTGATAATTTATTGGTCATATATGAGAATACCATTCTAAATTTTGACCTTACCTTTTTCTTTTATCCAGATACTTTTATTTTGTAAGAAGTTTAATTTTATTATATTTAAATATTTTATTGTAATTTTTAAATTAAAAATAATTTTTGAAAAATCATATATAAATTATTTTATGCCATTATAATTTTTTTTAATATTAACTTGTTCGATGATCCTTTTCTAAAATGTGTATTTACTTTTGTTCATTAATTTTAAATTTTTAATTAATCTTATATATTATTAAAAAACAAATTAGCAAATAATTTTATATATTTATATATACAATTTCGTTTCGATTGCTTAGGTTATTTGGTGTTTCTACCCAAGTCCATTCAAATTTATCCAAATTTTTAAATTTTACATAGGTTCTTACCAAATTAAAAATTATGTTGCCCAATCTTTAAAAAATTATAGATTTGACTCGAGTTGTTTGGGTTTAACTCGCCCAAATTTACAACTTTGGCAAGGGAGTTGAAAGTTACATGATTAAAATTGTGACAAATTAAAAATTGATACATAAATTGTGATAAAATTGTGAAACTTAAATTATAGGTTTTAATATTTTTTTATTTTCATAATTTACATATAAAAATCTAACTATTTATATTATTTTATATAAATATATTTTATTAATTTTTTTTACCTCGTATGAATTTTCACTAATTATTAAATAATTCAAAGAAAATTTTTCTAACACCACAGAAAAAGCACACCTAGATTTTGAATATCATGTCAACTTTTTGTAAAATATATATACACATGCTATTATAAAAAATAAAATTAAGAAATAAACTGTCAAATAAAATTATAAAAAATTAAAAGTTCTCTAATATAATGAATAAAAGGTCACAAGCAAAAGAGTAAATTGTTTCTTAAAGAATGTTAAAAAGTGAAATTGGCCACAAAAGATCAATTGGAGCAAATTGTCCTCCGAATTTAATTTAATTATAACAATGTTACACGTTGAACTAAAAGATCAATTAAACTAACTGATCTTACACATTACAAAATAGGAATTTTACTTTTGAACAACTTTGAGGCAATGAATTGTATTTTTGAACATTTTTTTAGTGAACAATTTGATTGAAAAATATTTTACGAGATCAATGGCACCTTTGAACATCTGTCAATGACAATTCGCTCAAATTGATCTTTTAAGAAACCCTTGCACTTTTAAACATCTTTGAAAGAGCAAATTATTAAAAATCCAATTTTTAATACAAGATATATTGGTAAATTACATTAACTCCCCTTGAAAATTGGAAAAAAATATATATCAAGCCTTACCAGTTTAATATAATTACACTCTCAAAAAGCAAAGAAACGTGTTCACTAAAATTAAAATTAAAAATAAAAATCAATTACTAGTGATTATTTTTTCTTTGTTTTCTTTCCTTGCTCGGTGTAGTGCTTCTTTTTCTTCTCTTGCATGATGGGTAGTTTTACTTTTTGGGGGGACTTGAGACAGTTGGGGAAGTTCTTTTGAAGGCCCTAAGCCCTGCAAAAAATAAAAAGAAGTAAGGGTTCCATCAAAAATAATTAAAATAGGGTTTTTAAAATAAGTTTGATAATTCTCAAAAAAATTAACGACAAATTACAAATAAAATGAAAAAATACGAGGAAGAGTAAGAATTATAGTATTTGACAGGTCTAAAGATCAAAGTTTTAACAAAAATTTCAACCAGATATGATGAAAAAAGGAGTAAGGATCAAGAATGCTCTAATAAAAATATAGATATTTTTTTAGGATTAATTACCAATTAGTCCCATTGATTGAGTGGATAAATATTTACATAGGCAACTTAAGATCTAGCTCTAATGCCATGTTAAAGCATCCAACTCAAAATCAATTGACAATGAGAGTGAAGAGGCACTTGCATATTAACCAAATTTGGGTGGATTAGATTGGCAATGTGCAATTATGCAGCACGGTCGATCAATACCAAGCTTGGCCAATGCTCCAGGTCGATCAATGCCTCACTTGGTCGATCAATGCTTCCTGCAACATCTTCCTCCCAAGTGTTGCCATTAATCAAATTCCTAACCTTTAGAATACAAATTACAAAGTTTGATTTGAGTGTTTTCTTTCAAAGACTCCATTATATAAAAGGGGAGAAAAAGTGCAGAGAATAAATCTAACTGAACACAACACTGCATAATTCGCAATAACATTAAAAGTGCTTTATTTCTTGTACGCACATGTTTGATCATGAATCATCATACAGAATGACGCCTTCGCTTCTGAAACAAAAGCCGAGTTTCTGAATTAGCCTTACCACCTATCGGCTTCATATCTTTAATCCGAAATAGGGCATTTAACTTGCTCAACTTCTTCGTAAATGACCTGAATACCTTGTTAGCAGGATGTGATTTCACAATAAGCTCCTGTTTCATCGAAACATGGTCTTTTTCCAAGTCAGTCAGTCTCATCCTCATTCTTGCAACTTCCAGCTTGAGTTCTCTGTTCTCTCTTCTCACTGACGCGTAGTTGTCTCTTGGGGAGATGCATCCACTTCCTGCTCCGCTACCTGAACGTTGAGGGAATTGGCCGTTGACAGAGCCAAAGAACAACTGATTGTGACCGCCATTCATTGCGTTTCGAAGCCTGATTTGCTCAAAGTATAACACTTGGACTGCCATCTGCACTGGCAGCCTCTCATTCTGTGCTGCATGACTGCAGGCTTCTTGAGATAGTTTCTGGCAATCGATGGTTTTGCAAAGTCTATAACGCTCTGAGTCCTTCATGTTCGGATGAACCTGTCAGTGGAAGCACACACAAAACACAATAGTGTTTAAAGCCTTGAAAAATCCAGACACAAAAATATAGAAATGATATGTGTTTTTCCATCTGTGGGTAAGGCTGCAAACGAGCCGAGTTTTGGCATTTGCAGCTCTATTTGTCAGAGAGAAAGGGTCGCTCACCTTGAGAAAGATATCCACAGCTCTGTATAATCCATCATTCACCATACGGGCATGGTCTGGGAGTAATTCTGCCAATGCTATGAACTTCGATGGCATCAAGTTTGAATCGAGTGCAACTTCTTCAAGATAATTGTCCAACAGTTTCGATGCCTTTAGGATTGAGCTCTGCTTGGGAGATCCAGGGCTGTCAAAGTCATATACCATTTCACTTTCATCCCTCAAGTGATTATCCTCATCCAAGTTAAAGAAAATGGAGAAAATCCTCAGGATTGAATCTGTATCGTACATTGGGCTGTGATTGTTTCCATGAGAATTTGCAGGAATGAGTATGTCCTCAAGAATTGCTTGATCCAATTGCAAACCAATCCTCCTCTCTAAATCAGATCTGTACCAAGTAGATGCTGATGCTGCTATTGCAGACTTCAACAATCCAGAAAGAAATGCCATGGGAACAGCACTCTTTCCTGACTGTGTTGGCAATAAACCGATTATAGCTTCGATGATGGCTCTTTGTTTCTTCTGCAACTCCAAGTCCAAGAAACCCCCATTAACCAATTGTGGATCCCTAACCACAACGAGTCCCTGAAGAGAATTGTGGGCATAATTTATCAAAATCCTGCCGATTATATCCTGTTTCAGACCCTTACTTTTTACTGCATATACAACGCATTGGAAGAAGTCAAGATTAAGCACGGTGAGTGATTTTCCCCACCAGTCTGAGGGTGTTTCTGTTTCGGGTTTTGAAGGAAAGTTGTGCTCTAGCTCGGACAAGCCAGATGTGAGTTGCTCTTGACATGCATTACTTGCAATGGCATTGATAATCCTGTTGACAAGGTTGATATCTTCCGCTATGGGTAGGAGTGATTCGCAGCAGTGAAGAACTGATATCGAGTTTGATGTGTTTGGAAGTATGTTCTCCTTCAGATATGCTTCTGTTTGCGTTTCTAGGTTTTTCTCAGCAAAATCTTCTCTCATTTCCAGGAAATGAGCCGCACAACGTAGCATTGCAACGTTTGATAGAGTAATTTCGGTGTCTACTCCGTAACAGAACTTTGCAGCTAGCTCAAATGCCTCTGGTCCACCCGGTACAGCTGACAGATTTATACGCGATACTATTGAATCTTTTGCTTCCAACAACAGTTTTCGTATTCTTCCACTCCGAGAAACTAGAGGGAACTGCAAAAGAATCCTGATCATATTATAAAAGTTCCTTTTCAAATTTCTCATTTGCTTTCTTGTAACATTGTTATGGTTATAATTTTGTGTTGGCCTTTTTTAATAAGATTTCACTGTCATCTACTTTTTTTATGTAAAATTTCACCTCTGTTCCTCCATTACAAACCATAATGTTCAAGCAAAATTTTCTTATTTTGTTCCAGCCAAAATATTGCTGAATTTTCAAATTCTCAAGTTGAAAATTGTTTGATTCCTCAAAAAACTGATGTGGGATACTTGGATTAAATCTTGATTTTAAAAGGATTTTATGGCACTTTAAGCTATTGATTTACACAAAAGGTGAAGTTTCTCATTATTGCAGTACATTCGCCCTACCTTGTGAAGCGCAAAACTTGCCGTTCCAACTTCAACTGTAAGATCGCTGGAAACATCAGATATCGCCCTGCAAGATACAAGACATGCTAAAATTAGCATCATAGAGACGGGTAAAATCAAGAATGAAGAAAGAAAACTGCGCATACATAATTGTTAGTTAAAAATCTTGGTTTCTTCTTTACATCTTCATCCCCATGTTTGAACCTATGATACCAATTTGTTCCAAAGTGGTTTCAAATCATATACGGTGATCCATTTGGATCCTATGTTTGACATGGAGGACCCCGGTTGAAAGCAAAAGCTCAACTATAAAAAAGGAGTGGGACTTCACAAGCAGTACTTTTAGCAGATAAGGCCAAATTTAACCCAATGGTTCTGAAACCTGCAATGAAGATTGCTAGGCTGGTTGCATTCAGGAAACAATTTAATTTGGCTGTTTCGCTTACTTTCATGGGTATGCTGGGACCCTTCATTTCAAACAGAAAACGTGTCTGTTTGTCTGTTTGCAATTTTTTAGTCTATTTCACGTAAAAAATGTCATACTCAAGCATCTATTATATGACTCCTTCGTACGCTTGAGGGCCTCTAGATATGGGAGAGATGCGAAAATTATTGATAGATGGATACTAAAACCAGATCAGAGCATTAATGGGTGTGTGTTGAAATAAGGACATTTAGCATCACGGCCTCGTGGGGGTGCTTTTTAAGCACAAGAGGTTTGCCGACACATATTCGACAAGTCGTATTCAATCTTGAAAACTAGGTGTGATTTTGCTACCTTCTGTCAAATTTGGAGGATTGGACACGATGAAGATTGCTTACAGTTATGAAATGAATTCAGTAACCTATTTTCCGATACTAAAAAGCCATTTAAAATTTATTTTATTATTATTTTTTTTTTTTCTTTCAGTAGTGAAAGTGGAAAAAACAACTTTTGGGCTGAATGAATAAAATAAGTTGAAGAAGATGCTTGGTGGAATCTCTGCTTTCTTGCGCAAGACAAAATCAAGCTTTAATTCTGTAAAATTTTCAACTACTTAATTGTATTCAGCCTCAAATTTTCCAAAAGTATAGAGTATAAACCAGGCCCAACCCATCACTGATTTTCCAAAAAAAAAATAAAAAATCAAGATTTATGTTAAAATGCAGAATTAGAGGCTGTAAAAACCAGATTTTATCATACTTGGTTTGAAACTACCTAATTCTTGTAAAACACAGTACTAGTTTAGTGTGTGGAACAGAGAAGGAGAAGAAGATTACCATTCAGTGACATGCCTTGTACTCGAACTCGGCCGAAAAGACCTCTTCCCTGAGATGCTTGGCTTCAATTCACCAACAGTCACAACTCCCTGCTCTTCAGAACCTGACAAAATTCAGCCTTTAGCCACTCTTTCCAAAACTTAACAGAATTGACATTTTCAAGATCCCCAAACTGTGAACTCGTTTGCTCTGCTGCCACTTTGTTGAAGAACCCTTCTCTCTCTCTCTCTCTCTCTCTCTCTCTCTCTCCCTCTATCTCTCTCTCTCTCTCTCATGTGGGAAAGAAAGAGAAAGCTGGAGTGAGGAGAAAGACACATGAACCCATGCAGGATTAAAGGGTAGAGAGATATACTTTTAATTAGTGCATATAATTTGATTAAGATAAAGTCAAGAAAATGTAGCCATGGTGGCACTTTTCGGTGAAAGGTGTGGTGGGTAATGTCTTTTTTCACAAGGTTTTTTTTGTTTTTGTTTTTGTTTTTTGAGAAAGAAAGGGACAGAGATCGCAGGATTTCTGAAGGGTTGCAGGGCTTTTGGGGCCTGTAATGATAGTTGAGTGAAAGCTACCCACATAAAAAGATTGGTTTTCAAAAAACTCTACATTCTGTGCAAAGCTAATTAAAGTGGACACAAGAAGATAAATCTCTGTTTGATTAAGAAACAAAAATAGATACAAGAAAAAAACGTACTTTTAACAATCTTCTTAGCATTTGACCCACCTCCTTTGATCACAAAAATGCCAAAAAATGTAAAAAAACAGCTTTTAAGCATCTTCCCAAAGAACCCCATAATATATAATAAAGAAGAAATGAGAACTTTCAATGAATCTTAAACAACTAGGAAGATCTGTATATATATAAAACTCCAAGTCTGAAGAAAAGGTAAGAATATTATGAAATGGCAAGTTTATAAATTCCTTAAAGAGAAATTCCTTATAAATTCCATATAAATTCCTTAAAACAAGTTCCTTAAATTATGATTCCTTAATCATAGTTAACAATATTATTAATAACAAGGAAAATAGAGAATTTCCATAACAGAATTATAAGCTGAATGAAATTCTTAGCAAAGATACAAAAGGAAATACATTTCGTACATTCATGTCTAGTACAAGGAGTAAAAAGCAAACCTTCCAAACATTAACAGCCTTTTATTTCAATTGATTCGTACAAGCAAAGACGGATAATTCCTAGTTAAACCAAAAGAGAACCATCCATCAAGGTTTTGAAACCCGGACCGGACCGGCCGGTTCAACCGGTTGAACCGGTGACCGGATGAGGTTCCAGTCCGGTTGGCCCTCTAAAGCCGGTCAAGTGTAAAAACCGGTGTCTTTATTGAAAACCGGTGAAACTCGCGGTTAAACCGGTAAACCGGTTGACCCGTTCCCGGATTGATTGAACTGGGACGTTTTGCTTGTATATATATTAAAAAAAAAAAAAATTCAGATCTACTTTTGTTTTTTGTTGTTGATCTTCAGATTTTTCTTTTTCATTCTTTCTTTGTTTTTTTTATTTTCTTTCTTTCCTTTCCTTCTTTTTTATTTTATATATATATATATAAAATATAAGAATATAAGAAAATTTTAATTTGAAACTCTTTTTCAAGAGTCTCCTCTTGTGAGGAATCCCATTAAGAGCTTGATGAAATTATTGTGAAAGTCTTCACCTATTTATAAGAAAAAAACTCTTTCAAAAAAATTCAAGAAATCCATGTGGGATTCAATCAAATGTATTGGAGGGAATATTGAAATTTTGATATCCCTCCAAAATTTTTGCTCTACTTTCAATCAAATTATTTGAATTAAAATCATATGGAGGGAATATTAAATATTTGATTTCATCTTCTAAAATTGAAATTAATAATATTTTAAAATATATTATTATATTTTTCAGTAAAAAAAATATTAGGACAAATATTTAAGATAATTTAATATTTTTAATATTTTTAATTTATAATTTTATTACTTATATTTTTATTTAAATATAATTTTAATATATTTATTACGTCACGGTTCGATTCCGATTCAACCCGACGGTTGAACCGGTGACCCGTCCACCCGATCCCTTTTCCAGTTCGCTCACTGATCCGGTTTTTAAAACATTGCCATCCATTGCAGTGACAGCTTTCCCTCGAAGTAGTACTCTCTGACTCTTTTCATCAAAATGGAGGTTCAGTATGCAGGGCCGGCCCTGAGATTTGTGGGGCCTAAGGCGGACTATGAAAATGGGACCCCACTAGTATATTTTTTTTAATAAAAAATTTATGATTAAAATGATAAGTATTCACAAATTTTTTATTTAAGTATACTTGCACATATAATTATTAAAATTATAAATTAAAATTTACTTTCATATATTAAGTGAACAATGTTGTATATTGTATGTATGGTTTGGGTTGGGCCCAAACACTTTATTTGGTTTTTTTTTTTTGTTTTTTATATATTTTCATTTTAATAAATATGGGTCAAACCACATAAATATGGACTAAACCAAACATGGGCCCAATAAAACATTTTGGGCCCTTTAAATTGATCCTAAAACAAAACAAAAAAAACAAAAAAAAAAGTTGGGCCTATAACAATTTATTAAATTTGGGGGCCCTTTTTTTGGGCCAAAATTATGAGGCCTAAGGCACAAGCCTTATTGGCCTTAGGCCAAGGCCGGCCCTGTCAGTATGCCACCTCGAGGGGATGCCTATATCAAGTAAACAACACAATTAATGAATGAAGAAGGAACACGAGTGGCACAACTGCACACGCACACGTGCAAGAAAGAGAGAGAGAGAACCTGATATGCAACAAAATCATATTTCCCCAGCTTTTTAGACCAATAACCTGCTAGGGCACAATGTGCACTCCCGGTAACAGGATCCTGAAATATGAGGGAGCATCCATCAACTCTATTACAGTTGTAGTAAATTCTTGAATGAGAGTTCTTTATATTCTGAGTATCACCATTAATCATCCAGCAAAGGAGGATTATGAAAAAAATATATTATGCAGATGCTTTTTGTTTAGATGATAAATATCCCTAAAAAAATTTCCCATAAATAAAGATTGAAAAGTTTACCAAATAATCAAGGTATGAAGCTTTTCTTACAGTACTATGTGGGTGTTTGAGAAATTGCTATTTTAATAGGCTATTTTAGTTTTTAGCTATTTTAGTAGGCTAAAATTTTTGTGTTTGGAAAGATAGTTGAATTTTTTTGTAGTTGGATGTAATGTTTGTGAAAGAAAAGTGAAATGATTATGGGTTTGATGTGACATTTTGTCTTATTGACTATTTTAGTTTATTTTGTCTTTATGTAGATTTTAGCCCAAAAAAGCCCTTCCCAGTGAAAAATCTGAAATACTCTTAAGTCAATGGACAGTGTGACGAAAAAATGTAGCCCCATATTATTTTTGTGTTGACAATTTCATTTCAAATTATGACTAGTTAGTTTATTTACAGTTGTTTGGTTTGTTCTTTTACAAATTATAAACAGTGTGTTTTCACTTAATCAAAAGACACCTAGAAAGATGAAAGGAACTAATTTAAATCATATTACCTCCTTGATCCCCAATTTTGGAAAGAAGCAGCGACTAAAAAAGTCAAACCCAGATCCAGGGGGAGCATGCCCTGTAATAATTACTCCGAGTCCAGGACATCGTTGTATTTCATCAAATTGGGGCTGTAGATCTGCAACAGCCTTTCCCGATGGGAGCACAACCTGCCAAATGCATTAACATTCACCCCTTTTAAGTACAAAATGAATATCAAGTTAACATCCTTCTTTGAGAGACATCCATGAAGACACTAAGGTTTGAAGGTGCACCCAAATAATATGTCAGATTTATTCAGAATATCTTAGAAAAAAATTCACTCCCACCTCTAAACTGGAACAATCGCTGTTTTCGTTTAAATAATAACTACACCTAGTTTAGTCCCAATTTGACGGGGGTCAGGGAGGAGATAAATTGAGTACACACCCAACCTCCGGCATAATTTGCACAACCTTTCAATCATTTACTTCAAATAAAAAGTTGCATAATTATGAATAATTAAGCAAAGAATGCAAAAGGAATGCTTACAAAGAGGTCTTTCTCAGTAGTTGTCATCTTTAAGTCAATCACAGAAGCACCACTCAAGGCTTTAGAAACTGATGAAACCTCAACAGAGTCAAAATCAACCAGTGGAACTACCGGAAAATCCAACTCAATTAAGAAGCAATCTTGTGATTCTGGAACTCTTTTAGCAGTCAAAACTCCTGACAGTGTCAGAAACTCGATTTTGTTGGCTTTTACCAAACCAGAAGTGAACAGAAAGTGTGCAGCTGCCAAAGTTGCATGACCACAAAGTTGAACCTGCAAGCCAACATGAATTTCATGTCCAGGTTAAATTGCTTCCTACCACGGACTTAGCTATTGAAACACAACCCTCAATTGACTAAACTGTAAAAGATCAATCCAGGCAGCATTTGGGGAAGACTGATGAATCACCATACATCACAAGAACATCTCCAATAATTCATCAAATTCAAATTTGATGAAAAAATGGCTAATAGTATGCTCTAACCATTTCATCAAACCTATATCAAATCAAGTGCGAGACAATTTTTTCACCAAATCAAGGATACACCAAATCCTTCACCAAGTTCTCAAAACATTCATATTTTCACTCAGATTTGATGAGATCTTAAAAAGAGCAAGGATTGGAGATGTCTTCTATTATCAAAAGGAGAATTCTATCATGCACACCCTTATCATTTGTACCCTTAGTTATATCATTTTCTTATTTAGATATGACCAAATTTTTTTTATTTTTTTCTTTAGTTATGACATTATTTTGAGATTTTTTTGGTTATAGCTTTATTTTTATTTTTATTTTTCTAAAGTTAGGACTCAAAAAGTGCACACCTTGAAGGGTTGTGCACCATAGTCTTTCCCAAAAAATGGTTAAAACAGATTTTTAGGTTAAGTTTGGAGGTGAGGAAAAAAGAAGAAGAAGAAGTGTTCTATATCATCAAGGTTTAAACCAAATTTTCACACAAATTTATGAAAAAAGAAGAAGAGAGAGCTAAAGATTGGAGATAAGCCAACTACTCTTCAGATTAAGTTGAAAAGAAAGCAAGTAACAATCTGAAATGAATCAATCAAAATTAAAAGAAATCTAACACCAAAACGAAGTCGTCAATTATGTAAGTAATTTAAGTTGCCAAATTAGAAGATTGCGCAATTCGGAGTGCATGTTTAGGATTCTTTTACTTGCACAATTCGAGGTTATATTTCAATTTCTCAGCAACCAAACGGTAGTGAAGTGACCTCGGCAACTGGAGTGAACCATCTGAGGCGGAACCGAGGGTTTGAGGTTGAGTGGGACGAGTCTTGAGTCTCCGCGTCGGAGTCAGTGATCCGAGTCAAGTTTCAGGTTTCAGAAAGGTTGAACTCAGTAGCAACAGCTTGCAACCACTCATCGTCTCTCTCTTCCTCCAACAAACAAATCGCCGCCGGGTTTCCCTTGAACGGCGAGTCCGTGAACGCATCGACCTAATCCAACAACTCGAGTCGGTGAGTCACTCACTCACAACAACAAAAAGCACAAAATGTTGTGTATACATATACAAAGTGCATATGATTGTGTAGAGAGAGAGAGAGAGAGAGAGAGAGAGGACATTACCACACAGCACTTAACGAGCTTCTTTTCCATCTTAGAAAGTGAGAGAGGGGGAAGAAATAGAACTGCTAGCCTGGAAGATGAATTTATAGCTCCGAAAGCACCAATCTCTCTATCTAAGGTTTACTTAAATTATTTTTAAATAAAAATTGGGCAAATTACGTTTGATATCCTGATCAAGGTTTTAAAAACTAGATCGGTGAACAAATCAGAAATGTGATTGAGTGGACGGGTCACCGATTCAATTGGTAGGTTGAATCGAATCGAACCGTGACGTCATCTTGTCATTAATATAAATATTTTTTTACGTTTTAAAAATTAATTCATCCATTTAAGGTTTAAACTTTTATTACAATTTTTTCATTAATTAACGCTTAAGTCAACTAACAAAAAATATATATATATATATTTTTTTTTAACTACGTATTTTACTCTTACTAAAAAAAAATTTTAAAAAAATACTAGATGAATAAAAAAAATTGTAGGGAATTATAAAAATTCATTCAATATATATATTATTGTACTATTAAAAATTTAGGTAATGCTATGATACATAAATTTTTGTGGTTTTAATAGACATTTTAAAAAATTAATTTTTTATATTAATTTTTTTATTAGTTAACTTAATAGTTGATTAACAAAAGGATTAAATTGTAATGAAAATTTAAACCTTAGGGCGGGGATATAATTTTCAGAACGCGAGGGAGTGATTGTATTAAAGACAAACCTCAAAGGCTGTCGGTGTAATTTATCCATAAAAAATTCAGTTGATATAAAACATTACAATAAATAAATGGGGTATTATTCTCATTTCAATTTACTCTAAATACACTCTCTCTGTTTTTGTCTTTATTATATATAATTACATTAATATATTTTTTACTTTTGCACATATACCTCAATTATTGAACTATTTTAATAATTATGTATAATAAAAATAAAGAACGGAGTGTATTTCAAGTAAAATTGGGTAAAAAAAAAAACTCAAATTGAAGTATAAGTTAGGTAAAAAAATTATTAGTGAGTGATAAATTTTAATTAAAAAAAAAAGAGTAAAATGTTGCGACTTTTATATTACAATCCCAAGTGCAGGATGTCGCGAAATAATATAACTCGGTGAGTCCGAAGTCGAATCCACAAGGACCAGCTTGTTCAAAATTATTACCGACCACTCAAATAAAGTAAAGAAAAATATGGTTTGGAATTTTTGAAATGGTTGAATAATTTGAGAAAAATAATTAATTACAAGATAAAATAAGGTGATTATGAAAAAGGGTGCTAAGGCATCAAAGATCCTCTACCAATGCTTTATTTAAAATATTTTAGATTTAATTTACATTACTCAATTGAAACATACACAAAAGGTATTTTCAATCGAAAGATAAAAACGATTATTCCATATAAAATTAATTCCAAAAACAAGTTAGTTACTTTCACTGATTGATTACACCATAAAAATCTAATTATTTGATTCACAAGGAATATCAAGCTTTTATCGTGCCATGAGTCTACGATAGAATAAGATATTATACAGAATAAAAACTTTCTCCAAATAAATAAACTAACCAATTAAAAATAATCTAACATTAAAAAAAAAAATTAAAAAAAACCATAATTGAATCATAAAATATCTATAAATAAAATATTAGGATTTCACCCCTGACCTTAATATAAAAAAAATTAAAACGTCATAAAAATAAAAAAGAAAATAATATGTATTAAAAGGTGAAAATCACTGGAATATTTCGGAGGATTCGTTGGAGAAGTGGGTTGACTTTTTGATTTTTTGGCTATTTTAGCCTGGGACTAAAAAAACTGATTTGGGAAGGACTTTTTGATTTTTTTGACTTTTCGTCAGAGAAAAAATGTAATGATTATGGGTTGAATGTGATGTTTTGTCTTATTGGGTTAAAAAGCCAATTTTATTTTTTTGTGACTATTTTAGCCAAAAAAAAAAAACCAAACCCATGCTTTCCAAGCGAGCTCTGAATGATCTATTTTCCCGCACCAAAAATTCTTCCGCCTCAATGAGATTGTCGTGTATTTATAGTAGGGGTGGGCACGGGTCGGTTACGGCCACGAAACCTCCAATCCGCCATCCGTCTGCTAGATTGGTGGATTAGAGAAAATCATTCCGCATCCGTCCGCCAGTTCGGCGGATGTGGATTGAGCGGATTGGTGGATGGATGCGAATCGGTTTGACGGTTTAAAATTTTATAAATTTTCAATATAATTCAACTTGTGCACTTCCTCAAAAAAAAAAAAGTATTATAATCACTGCATGCCTCATCCAAAGAAAGAAAGTTTAAAAATTTAAAATATTACAATCACTGCTTGCCTCATCCACATGCTACAATTACAACATGCTTCATCCACATAAAGTATTACAATCTATGGTTCTTAAAATATAAAAAAAATTCAAACCACCAAAACCATGAACAGAGCAGTAGTAGAAATTGTATGCCTCTATATTGTTACATCTATATCTGTTTTTGAAAAAAAAATCAACCAGCATATATCATCTTTTTTATTTATTATTTTTAGAGTTAGATTTAAAAATCAAAAAATATAGATAAATAATACATTTATTTTTTTCAATTCAAAAAATATATTCAAGTTGAAAACTCTTTTTCAACAGAATACTTAAATTCTTTTTCAATTGAAAACACAAACAGAATATCTAAATAAATTGAAAACACAAAATCTTACAAATTATTAGGGGTGCTCGATGCTTGGCGGTTCGGTTACGGCCAAAGGAACCTCAAATCCGCCATCCGTCCAAAACTAGACAAATTGAAAAAAATCAATCCGTAACTGTCTGCTTGTCATCGCGCATCTGTCCAAAATGCAACAGATCGGTTCTGTTCGGTCAATTTGGACGGCTCAATATATCTGCTGCTCACCTCTAATTTATAGATGTCACTAGGGTGGTAAATTTGGATAGATTCTAGTATCATCCAGCCAATATGATTTTTGCACGCACCATTCAACCATTTAAGTCTCTTCATCCACTTTGTTCATTGGCTATGTGATACAGCGGCTCTCCATGGAAAGAGTTTGATTTCAATTTGGCATCTTTTTTTCTCTAATTGCCATCTAGCCCCAACTTTTATCCTAATTGCAAATTATCCTGTAAAAATTAAAATTAAATCATTAAACTCACAACTAAAAATAAAGTGGGGGAATTAAATTAATAAAAGTGTATTAATGACTAAAAATAATAAAATAATTATACATTTTTAACCATTTATCACACCCTCAACTAGCTAATTGCTAGGCCCTAGCAACTAAGGCGTCTACAAAAATATAGTTCTTAACAAAAATATGTAAACCATTTTCGCAGGACAACGCAATTGCATTTGCATATGCAATAAGCCTTTAAACCCCTAAGTTACCCTTAGTGAATGAGTTATAGTCTCGTAAGGGTTTCTAGAGATGATACCCACAAACATTCAAAAATTTAACCTCAAAGTCTCCCTTATTCATATGCACAAAGTTTGAGAACAATAGTCATGAATTTCATTATACTAACAAAAGAATCAATCAAAATTTAAAATACTAGCAACAAGTAAAGATATCCCAATATATCCAAAATGCAAAGTGTGTAAATAATCTTAGCTAACATAAACACATTCTTAACCTCAAGGTAAAATGTAACTCAATTGTCTATCTAAAATATGCTTTGACTCAAATTTCACCGGTTTTACACTCAACAATTGAATCACTCAAAATGTGGTGTAAATATCACTCAAAATATATGCGAGCAGAATAATGTAAACGAAAAGCAAAATTTCTCGCATATTAACTTGGTTGAAAAATGCTCATAACAAAGAATAAACAAATAGCCGCATGGAAGGAATGTCAAATACTGAGAATTAACATTCACACATTATTAACTATCCATCATGTCCATATCCAAACCATATCATTCCTAAGATCAAATAGGACTTTTATTTGGTTGTAATGTAGGGGTAAAGGTGGAAAAATCAAAAAGAGAGTAAAGGTTGCGGTCTTAAGAGTAATGAAGATAAATATAACACAATTTAGGAGATTATTGTAGATAGTTCATTTTTCTAGACCCTTTCAAAAATTCATCTTTTGTGTTTTTTAATAAGCGCGCACTCCCTGTACTTCAATTTTATTTTTATTTTTTTTGGGTAACCCCTTCTCTGCGTCTCCTTTTACCTTCCAAATAACAAATTTCAAGACAAATCAAGACAAGTTGGATGTGGGGTTTAACAAAGAATGGCTAAATATAAGTTCAAATGGGCTTCAAGGGATTAATGTAATAAAGAAAAATATAAGACTCAGAGAAACAAAGATGGCCTAAAATCATATCTTAAAAATTGGTATGGTCCTTCAATTTTCATGATCTCAAGGAAATAATAGTGTGATAACAAATAAATGTATTCTCAGCATTTAACCAAAACAAAGAATAATGAGACTACACAACAACTTAATGCGCTTCCAAAGAAAAATCAAGAGTAAATGTATAATAACCCTCCAAAGAAAAGAATGGCTCGAAACTCACAGGGCTAAAAGTCTCCACTATCATTCTTCAAGATTTTTAAGTCACATCCACGTATCAACTAAATATTGTATTCATGTGGCTAAAGTGCAGTGCAAAAGTTCTAAATATGAACACATGGGATACTTTATCAATGAGGATAGCATAATAAATTTCAACACAATTCTCAAGCTAAGACGACAGAAATATCACAATTAAGCTCAATCACTTTAATGCACATATAAGAGACAACTTTGATTTTTATTTATTTATTTATTTATTTATTTTGGTTTACTAACTTGTTGCAATCAACACAAACTAATAATTAATCCCTCCCCCCAACCTAAATGGTGCATTGTCCTCAATGTAAAAAAAAAAAAAACGAAACAGGAAGGGGTTTATCTTAAATGACGAATCATGTTTGCTTTTCCTGCAATGGGTTAGCAATACAAAAAAAAAAACAAAAAAACACAAAAAACAAAACAAAGGAAAGAAATGCAAGATGAAAAAGAAAATTGAATCCTAATTGTTTTCACAGATCCTGATAAATTGGATTCACAAGTTCCATGGACTCATCCTCAGATGGAAAATTTTCCAAAAATGGTTTCAGACGCTGCCCATTCACTTTAAAAACATTACCATTCTTTGGGTTTTCAATTTCAAAAGCTCCATGAGGAAAAATGTCACGACCCAAACCCGCCCCTATGGGTTTAGCACCGTAACCGGCCAATAATTCGTGATTACCGAAAGCCTGCTTAACAGTAAGACAGTATTACAGAGTATAGGGGCATGGCGGAAGCCAAAACAGTAATTAAAAGATGTCCAATGAGCTGTGACAGTCTGTATGCAAAAAGACTTTTTATAACATATATACAGTCAGTACCAAAACAGTATGCACAGTATTTACAATAATCCAGATCAGGGACTTGATCCCTATTAAGACAGTACAGTACAAAAACATTCAGTTTATACAGAACACAAACAAAAGAGGAAATCTAAAACACCCCTAAACAGCCTTGGCTTGAAGGACTTGGAACCTCGCAGTGAGGCACGGTAGTTGGCTTGACAAAACGGGAGTTTAACCCACGCTCCTAGCTCCGGTCTGGTACCTGAACACTTACATATATATATATATAAATAGTGAGCTAAAGCCTAGTGAATAACATAATGCGTAAAGAGGTTAAGAATGAATGTCCTTTCAGTATTGAAAACAACCAATTGATTCAGTATATCAGTCATTCAGTCATAACAATCATATGTGGTACATCCATTAGCAGAACAATATAGTAAACAGTAGGTCTTGAGAGACCGAACAGTCAGTGATGGCCATCATAACAGTAAACAGAAGTTCCAAGATAGGAACTAACAGAGATCTCTGTAACAGTAACAGTAGTTGCTATGGATGCCACAATACAGTTCAGAATAGAGGACATACATTCATTCAGTTAACAGTATCAATTCAGAAACAGTACAGTTTAACCATTCAGAAGATATTCATATTTGAACATATCTTTTCACAATTGTTACTCACAGAGTTCTGGGCTACAGATAAGCTAGAGCGTCTCTGGATGCCAACCCTACACAGTTACAGGATGAACACACACTAAGTTGCACGTTTGGGAAACAATAACTTGATCCCTAATTTGACTCGGTGTGGTTCTATATCAATATCCTCATTAAGATGTCTTAAACATACCCTAGGAATGCCTAGGATGGAAAGAAGATGCAAAGATGCACTTAGAAACACTTTTCAAAATTTTCAGAAAATAAGGGTCTTGCTCGAGCATGGCTTTTTACGCTCGAGTGGACATACAGACAAAGGAGCTCCGCTCGAGCGTGACTTCCGTCGCTCGAGCGGACTGTAAGCTACGGTGAAAATACTGGATGCCCAAAATTCACGCTCGACGGGCACTCGACCCTCGCTCGAGCGTGAGACACAAGTCCTCGCTCGAGCGTGAACTTTCTCGCTCGAGCGGACTGTAAGCTCATGCAAAGTATTGGATACACGCATTTCACACTCGAGCGTCACTTTCCTCGCTTGAGCGGACGGCATGATCACAGAGTGTACGCTCGAGCGTAGAGTTCCTCGCTCGAGCGTGGGTCCAAAATCTGGAAATTCCATATTTGAACCTCAAGCTCAAAACCAAGTTTTGATACATCAAATTCGATCCTCTTAGGCTAATTTTCTGGAAAACACTTCAAAACCCATAATATTACATGTTTCAAAGATCAATTTAAGAAATCAAAGCCCAAGGGTAGTTCAATTAAATCCAATTTCAAACAACATTTTCATGAACATAACTCAAACATGACATGCATGAGTTTAAACCAATTCAAAGCTTCCAATACTTGCTCTAATGAGCCAATTCTTCTAAAATCATGGTGAATTCATGAACTTAAACATAAATATGAGCATGCATGCAAGATTTCTATGAAATCCACCTCACAATGCAAGGATGAACACATGCATGCATGAATTCTAACTCAATTCAACATATGAAGCTATTTCATGCCTTTAATCTCTAGACTTCCATGTACCATGCAACAAAATGACTTGAATTCATGAACAAGAAGGTATAAACTCTACCTTAAGTCTTGAATTAAAGGTCTAAAAGCTCAATTAACCAATTATCTTCCAAAATCTCTAAGCCTCCAAGCAAATCAAGAAGAAATCAAGCTATCTCCCTATTCTCTCTCTCTCCAGTCGGTTGAGTGCAAGAAATGGCTGATGAAATGTTGCTAACAATGTATTAAGGCTTCAACATGTATTGCCTAAATGGTCCACTAACATGGCAATATGGTAATTAAGGCAACCATTGCAATTTATCACCAATTAATCTAATCATACTATATCACATTTCCAATAAATATGCCATAAAATCACATAAATTATGATTAACACAGATCACTAATCAATTTCAGATTCGGCCGCCGATAAGGCCTTCAATTTGCAGTTTAAACATAGAACATGAACATATAGTTTAACAATCAAACAGATAGAGATGCACTTAAACTAATACATTCAATCTAGTTCAGTATTTCAGTCGATTCAATTACTTATCATAATCAGTCTCAGTTTAGCAGTAATCAGTGGTTAACCAGTAATCAGTGGTGAGGGTTATTACAAAAAACAATTTTAACAATGAAAGGGCCAATCCATCTAGATCTCAATTTACCGGGAAATAAATGTAAGCTAGAATTATACAAAAGAACTTTTTGTGAAGGCTCAAAAATTTTCCGAAGAATATGCTTGTCATGAAATACCTTCATTCTTTCTTTGTAAATCCTAGAATCTCATAAGCATTTCTCCAAATTTCTTCTAACTCATTCATCTGCAATTTTCTTAGTGAGCTAGCTTTGTCTCAATTAAAATTGAATGTCTTTATAGCCCAGTATGCCTTATGTTCCAGTTCCACTGGCAAGTGACAATCTTTTCCATAGACAAGTCTATAAGGTGACATGCCAAGCGGGGTTTTATAAGTTGTACGGTATGCCCAAAGTGCATCGGTTAGTCACAAGGACCAATCTTTGCGATTCGGGTTAACTGTTTTTTCAAAAATATTTTTAATCTCCCGGTTAACAAGTTCAGCTTGACCACTTGTGTGATAACCATGTTCCATATTATGCTAATTGATCTTGATTATGATTGTAATTATGTGTTTAATATGATTTTGAGTGCCATTTATATAATTACATATGGTTTTGAATTTCTATCTGTTCACCGTAGGAAAATCTGTTCAACTTACTATTATGAACTGAAAATTTTACCTCAGGAGGAGGGGGAAGAGCAAGGCTCGAAAGAGAATTGAATTGAGGTAGATCCAAAGATAAGTAAGGAAAATACGGATTTAATCCAAAGGAAAGAGATGCAGGAATGCTTGGCCTCAAGGAAGGTACATTGAATGTAGGCCTAGGAAGTGGGAGTATTATCTGAATAGTCCTCACATTTTGCATTTGATCAACTTCAACTGAAACTGAGGGAGTCCTTATTGGAAGAATAGGCTTAGTAATTGTTGCTGCAAAAGAAAAGATGTAAAGTAATGTCAAGTTTTAATACCAAAAATTTGATAAAGGAGAAACAGTAGAAGCATGAAAGAAATTACTTGTTTCAGAAGTGATAGCAGCAATAGGAGAGCTTCGAAGGGAATAGTGCTCAGCAATATGTTGCCTTCTTGCAGTTTCCCTTTGGATTGCATCAGCAGCAGCTGCTTCATCTCTTAAGAATTGCTGCTGCCGTCTCTTCTCAGCTCTCTCAAAGACAATTATGGCCTTAGAGTGCTCTTGTTCTACTGCCTTAGCAGCTGCTTCATGAATAGGGTCTTCGATCAAATCAGAAGGAGAGACAGTCATCTTCCTTCTCTTTACTCTTTTGTACTGGTATTGCCTGTTCCTTCTCAATTTCTTTCTCTCCAATTTGGGATTCGGATTCTTCAGAAGTGAGTTCCTCTTCCACTACTCTGGCAGTTGTCTTATGAATGGGATCTTGAATCAAGTCAGAAGAAGGGACGGTCACTCTTTTCCTTCTTTTCAGGGGTGACTCTTGCTCTTGAGTTACCTCTTCTTCTTCTTCTTCTTCTTCTTCTTCTTGAACCTCAGGTACTTCCTTTTCAGGCTCAAGTAAAAGTCTTATTTTCTTTTGTTGTCGTTTGCTTTTGAGAAGATTTAGAGCTTGGGTCTTCTGAGGAGAATCTCCCTGTGAGGCACCCGCACCACCTTCACAAAAGAATAACTAAAGATAAGGCTAAAAGCATTATAAAGAAGGCAACAGGAGAAGAGACAAGGGTATATACCTTTCTTCGAGGCGGCCCGAGTAACTCTAGGAGGAGTTGAGGCAGCAGAAGCAAACTGCGTGGTAGCAGGTACACAGAGATGGCAATTTGAAACCGGCTCGACGGGGACCCGACCCCGATTAGAGCGGTTTTTCCTCGAAAAATATCCCCAACGGGCCGGGAATGGTACACAAAAATAAATCCCCGATGATTTTTGGGCCGGGGACAGTGATATGTTTTTCACCCCTGGCCCCGGCCCATTCCTGGCCTCGTCCCCGTTAGCCCCCCGAATTAAAGTTGCTATTTATACCCCTTAATAGATATTATATGTTCTGTTTTGTTCTCACTCTCTCTCTCTCACTCTCTCTCTTCCCTCTACTCTCTCTCACTCTCGCACCTCTCCTCTCTCTCTTCTCTCCTCAGCGCAGAGTCGCTGTCCGCCTCCTCAGCGCAGAGTTGCTGTCCACCTCGACCACCGCTTCACTTCTGCCGTTCACTCCAGAGATCTCAGATCGTTGCCCTGCCCTGAGTCACTGTGCACCTCCACCTCCACCTCCGTCGCTGCCCTCAGTCACACAGAGATCTCATATCTCCGTCGATCTCCTCCGTCGTCGCCGCCGATCAGCCAATCTCCGCCGATCTCCATCATCCCCTTTCTCTCTCTCTCTCTCTCTGTATACATGTATCTCTCTCTCTCTATCTGTATACATGTATGGGTGTGTCTGTGGGTATGTACAATGTATGTATGTGTCTTTGTGTGAATGTATACCTGTAAGTATGTGTGTATGTGTCTCTATGAATGATTTTTTGAGAATGTTGTTGATGATATTGAAAGTTGTTGTTGATGGTGTTGAATGTTGAAACAGAGTTGGATCGGGGAATATTCGGGGTCGGGGAAACCCGATCCCCGTTGGGGACTGGGATGAGGACCGTGATAGGTTCCCCGTCGGGGATCAGGGCCGGGGACGGGGAAGTTTTGGCCATCGGGGATCGGGGATGGGGAGGGTGATCCCCGGCCCCGCCCCGCCCCGTTGCCATTCCTACAGGTACAGGAACTGAAGTGGTAAGGATAGCGGAAGAAGTAACAACTCCAGCTTCTTTGGGCTTGGGCACATCCAACACCATCAGTAGGTCTTGAGGAGAAATGGCCAGGTATACTTCCATATTGGTCACCCACCAGTTGTGGTACCTCTTCAACGTGTTACCTTGAGGAAGAAAAGGGATGTACTCAAATTCAACCAAGTCTTGTATAAACTTAGAAGTTGCCTCTTCTAGTATGGACCTTCGAACTTTCAAGTCCCTGGTGGTAAGACTTATGTTGGTGTTACTGCAGAGAGGTATTGGGACCCGTTGTGAGAAGCCAAATTGTCTAGCAAATTGAGCAGGACAATAAGGCTCAGCAATGCATTTGTAAGCTCTGGGGTTCATGGTTCCAATGAATAATTCTCTAGGGAGCAGAATAGAAGCCCATATATCTTTATGAACAGGTGAAGCACAGAACCTATCACTTAGGAAGTTCTTCAACCAAGATGGGCCAACGGTAATGGGTTCGAAGGGACGGAAGCTGTAAGAAGGAGGAGAAGTTGGAAGCTGGTGGAAGAAAGAGAAGTAAAAAGCCAAGGTAGATGTAATAACCCACATTCATGTCTTAGTCATGTTCATGTGCATTTTCATGATTTTGTCTTGTTAAGCTTGTATTTGTAGACTTAGACTTGTTTTGCCTAGGTAAAGGTTCTTGTCTTGTCTTGATGCTATCATGTTTTGCCTAAGTGTTGTATGCATGCTTTGTTCCTTCCTTGCTGTCTCAAGCCTATGTCATGCCAAGCCTAGGTCATGTTAAGCCTAGGTCATGTCAAGCCTATGTCATGCCAAGCCTAGGTCATGTTAAGCCTAGGTCATGTTAAGCCTAGGTCATGCCAAGCCTAGGTCATGCCAAGCCTAAGTCATGTCAAGCCTATGTCATGCCAAGCCTAGGTCATGTTAAGCCTAGGTCATGTCAAGCCTAGGTCATGTTAAGCCTAGGTCATGTCAAGCCTAGGTCATGTTAAGCCTAGGTCATGCCAAGCCTAGGTCATGTTAAGCCTAGATCATGTCAAGCCTATGTCATGCCAAGCCTAGGTCATGTTAAGCCTAGGTCATGTCAAGCCTATGTCATGCCAAGCCTAGGTCATGTTAAGCCTAGGTCATGTCAAGCCTAGGTCATGTTAAGCCTAGGTCATGTCAAGCCTAGGTCATGCCAAGCCTAGGTTATTCCAAGCCGAGGTCACCTTAAGCCTAGGACCATCCTAGAACCACTTTGGTTGACCTCCACCATCACCTAGGCATATTGGCCGAGATGTTATCACCTAGGCGTCCGAGATCCTTAATCCTTGCACCTAGTGATCTTGTTCTGGGACTGGAGACCTAGACCGAGGTGTGGCATATCTAGGCCGAGGTGTGGCACAGCTTGGCCAAGTGTTATCATTCCTAGCCGAGATCATTGAGACCTTACTTGCCGAAGCCTATGTCCTTAGCCGAGATCATTACTTGCCGAAGTGCCTTGCCGCCTAGCTTGTTGAATACACTTTGTCATGGTCTTGTCTTTTCACTCAGTCCCCTTTTTTAGGAGAACCAACCCGGTAGCGCCACGTGTCCGAGTAAAATGTTAAGTCAGCCGGCAGAGAGAGAAACCTATCATTTGTTATATCTTTGTTTTGAAGAAGAGAGAGAAGCTCTAGAAGAGGAAGAGGAGTTCTTGAGAGAGGAGTAGATTTCTAAGCTTGATCCCTAGAGATCGAACCGTTAGATCCGCGTTTCAAGGTTAGATTCGTGATCTACTCATGTTATTCTTTATGTTGATCTAATCGCATTGCATGATCTAGCATGTTTCATGAACCATGCATTGCTTTGAAGTTCGGTTTTAGAAAGAGAAAGTGATATTCATGTGTTCTTGAAGAAAACCATGTTTTGATCCGAAAGTTTGTATCAAGATGCATGTTTTCGTGTTTGTTTTCATATGATCTTCAAGTATGGGTACCCAGGTCCATGTTTTTGAACTCATCTCATGAAATCTTAGATTTTGAATAAAAAAGTTATGATTTTAGCATTCATGTTCTTCATGTTCATGTCCTTCATGTTCTTCATGTTCATCAAGAGGGAAACCCAGATTTCTAGACTTCATTTCCCTAAGTGTGATCACCGAGACCACTCTTGCCTAGATCCCACACATAGGCCAAGCATCGTATCTCACCTTGGCCTACCTTGCATAATCACTTGCACCTTAGTCTATCTTGCATGCACACCTAGGCTAACCACTGCATCACCTAGGCCGAGATGTTCATCATCTAGGCCGACCATGGTACACCCTTGCCAGCATCTTGTAACACCTCGGCAGAGAGCTTCACACCGAAGCCTAGGTAACCACATCTCGGCCAAGAGGTGTGGGACCTCGGCCAGGACCTCCTAAGTTCACTCAGCTAGGTCATTTTTGCCTAGATCATTTCTATGCATCCATTCCAAGACCTGGTTGGTACCCAGCATGTTTTCCCTAGATGTTTTTCAGCATGTTTTCCCTAGATGTTTTCCAACATGTTTTCCCTAGATGTTTCCCAGCATGTTTTCCCTAGATGTTTTCCAGCATGATTTCCCTAGATGTTTTTCAGCATGTTTTCCCTAGATGTTTTCCAGCATGTTTTCCCTAGATGTTTTTCAGCATGTTTTCCCTAGATCATTTGCATTCATGTGAAGCTTGTTTTTAAGAGTGCATTCAATAGGCTTTGCCATGTGTTTGTAGGGCTTGGACCTTTGCCTTGATCCCGACGTCCTAAGAACTATGTGAGTGGTATTTTTAATAAAGCTATGTTATCATGTTTTGATAAGCTTTGCTTTGCTTTGTTTTGAAAAGTATTTTGTTAAGCATGAATGATTACCCCTATTTTGAGTATCAAGTATAAGCTTTGTTTTGGATGACATTCTTGGAAAGTCCTTCCGTGCTAGGGGACTCTAAGCCCATGTAGCATTATGTTTGAGAGATCTCTGCTATCGACGGTCTATGAACGGATAGCCCCCACCGACGGTCTATGAACGGGTGGATTTGCTATCGACGGTTTATGAACGGATAGCCTCCACCGACGGTCTATGAACAGGTGGATTTGCCATCGATGGTCTATGAACGGATGGCCCCCACCGACGGTCTATGAACGGGTGGATTTGTTTTGTCCGGAATGTCATCACCCCAAGTACATGTTGATGTTTTAACATCCAAGAAGCTTTGAAAGATTTGATTGATGAACTTGATTCATCCCATGCTTTATTTTGTACAAGTTATGATATACGTATTGTTTTGACAAGGGCCTCGGGAATTATTCATTTACCCCTTTATTACTTGTACCATTCACTGAGTATCCAAGCTCACACTCTCTATATATATGTAGGTGCCAAGCTAGAAGGCGGTGACGCCGAGATGTGTGTTTTGCAAGATGTTTTGGAATGCATGTTATGTCGGCAATCTTGAAGCTTATGTATTTTGAACATGTCGGCTTGAGAAGCCTTTTATCAAGATGTAATATGTATTTTATTATATTTGTATTCCAGTTGTAAAGCTATGTAAAGATGTATGTCATTTCATTTGATCTATGCACTGCTCTTATGGACTACTTAGATCTATATATATTGCTTCCGCACATGTAAGCCCCATATATTATACTCTGATTGTGTGTGAACTTTGAAAGTTGGCCTTCGGTAATCTCAGATTACTGGCCATCACGGCACCATTCTACTAGGGGCGGAATGGGGTCGTAACAGGTAGAAGGATAAAGGAAAGCATTGGCTAGCCTCATGCCATGAGTAGGAGGGTTTGGTTCAAAAAATTTAAGGCATTTGGATTGTAACTCAGTGAAATAAGCAAAAAGCCAAAGCTGGAGAATCCAAAATGGCCCCTCTTGATTGGCATCTAAGGGTTTCTCACAGAAGAGAAAACAGGCTCTATATACGTGACCTAGGACGTATGGAGCTAAAGCCACCTTCTTCTGTAAAACAAGGGCTTTGGCAAGAGGGGCAAATTCAAGCATGATTCTTTGAGAGGAAGTGTAGAAAAGGAACTTGCAAAGCCAATATAGTAGGAAAGAAAAGAATTCCCTATCAGTCACAGGACCCTCTCTTTTATTCTCAGCCTTGACGAAGTCACTATAGGATTAGTTAAGAGAGGGGAGGGAAAAGGGGACTGCAAGGTCAGGATAATCTGGTCCAATGGGGGGTAATCCTAATAGGTGACAAATGTCAAGAACAGTAGGGGTCATCATCCCACATTTAAATTGAAAGAAATTAAAAGCAGAATTCCAAAAGCACAAGGCAGCAGGAATTAAGAAAGGATCCTCTGAGATGGTTAACCTGGATAGTCGGAGGGCATCGAGAAGACAGAGTTCTTGAAGGTCCAGGGTCCTATTAAGGACAACTCGATCATACCATTCTTGCCACTCCGGTCTCACCGTGGGCCAGCATCGGTGGGGGCGGTTCGTCCTCCAATTCCTCCAGTCAAGGCCACCTTCGTAAAGGAGACAATGGTCTTCCAGACGAGGATATAGAGCTGGAAGCTCAGTAAGAATCTCCTTGAATATGGGCCCAAGCACATAGTCTTGTTGCACATGACGACGAGGGATGAAGATGCGTCCGTCGATGGCACTTTTTTCTCCAACCTTGTACTTTTCACATTCTGTGTCAATGAGCCTTTTCAAGGCTATAGACGGGCTCGCACGCTCTACAACTGGCACTTTCAATGAAGAGGAAGCCATTGATAAAACGCTTTCTCAGAAGACGAAGCTGGAAAAGGGAGTAGAAAGAAGTAGAAGATCGGTAGAGATAAAGGGTTTGTGTGTTGAGCAAGCAAGTGATTTCAGAGTACGAAATAAAAGGGTTTTAAAAGCCTTTGTATCTGAAAGATATATCGCGTAATTCGTTAAGTACTAAAAGTACGAATACGAAGAGTTTCCTTCAACATTGATACTTTTGGAGGGAAAAACACATCCCAGATGTTGATACCAGCTTCGAAGTAAAATATTTGGCTTCGAAGCCAGATTTTGGCGCCAAAAGTCAAATAACAACGGCTTCGAAGCAGAGAAGCCGGCTTCGAAGTAGATTCCATACTTAAAGATGTAAGAATACTCAAGTATTTGTTTACTTCAAAGGGATTAAAGACCTGTTTTAGGTTTCAAGTAATGTCCTTCGAAGTGAAACTTGAGACTCCTTAATGACGGGAATTGGTGTTCGAAATATAAAAAAAAAAAAAACAGATTTTAGCGCCAAAAATCAAATAATAAACGGCTTCGAAATTAAGAAGCTAGCTTCGAAGTACATTTCATACTTATAGATGTAAGAATGCTCAAGTATTCATTTACTTCGGAGGGATTAAAGACCTATTTTAGGTTTTTCAATGAAAGTAATGTCTTTCGAAGTAAAACTTGGGACCCCTTAAGAATGGGAATTGGTATTCGAAATATCAAAACCAATAGTTGGTTTGTATACATACAGACAGAGATTATCTTCTGAACTAAAAACAGCATGAACTGTTCTTCGAAGCAAAAATGATCAATTTAAAATTGGTTGATCATACTAACCATGAGCATATGTTGGTTATGATTAAAACAAGCTTTAAGGGGTAAGATTGTTAAATTCGAAGCACTAATTCTAAATGAAAATCAGCAAAAAAATTGTTAACTATATTCCATAAATTGGAAAGGTTCATTGTAGGTTCTTTTTAGTGTTTCATTTAAAACGATTGAGTCTGAATTCGAAGGATAAGATTGTTCAGTTTGAAGCCCTGAATTTACTTTAAAGACAAATGGGGACAAGATCAAACCATACCAAACAAAGAAAAAGTCTTAGTGGTATTAAAGCAAAAGCAATTACATCGAATGGCCCTATTTGGGTACAAACTCAAGCTCATAAAAATAAGGAATGGAATAAATAACAAGATCATGAAATTTAGTCCAACTATGATCAATGAATTTCTGTTCTTTCTTTATTCTATCCTCTATTTCTTCTAACATTGGCTGCATGAGTTGATGTGCTCTCACTTCGTAAAAGAGCTCTTCAGCCTTTATTTCGAATGCTGTTTCTCTCAATTCTTGTTCCAATTCGTCTATATCAAAGTCATCTCAGTACGCAGAATCTTTATTCTTGAAATCATCAAATTCTTCAATGAAGTTCTCTGCTTCGTATTGGGCATGAACTCGAAGGGATGAGAGTTGGTCTAAAGATTGCGTGGTGGCCACAGAGGTCCGATGCCAGTGGAGAAACAATGGAAGTTGGTCCAAAAACATGTGAAGCTCTGCTCGGGCGAGGGGATTAAGGACATGACCCCGAGTCAGAATATCACAAGCCCATCCAAGGTTCTTGAGAGGGACTTCGTCCTCAAGAACATTGAAGGGCAAGTGAGAGAAAACAGCGAGCAGAAGTTGAGCTTGCTTCCGCTCAACTGGATTAGGGGAGGGTGGGGGCTTGTAAGGTGGAAAGACCTTATCCGCGGAGAGGGCAAGCCTCAGTCTCTCTGTCCAGCAAGGATTTGGCGGAGGAGAAGGTGTGGATGCTTCTATTTCAAGAGATGGAGCAAGGGCAGAAGGAACAAGGGCATTAATATAATCAAGCCAGTCAGAAGAACAAATCTTCGCTTTCTGGGCTAAGAATGATGGATTGTACCCTTGAGCCTCTTCGAGGCGTCGGACAACGTGCACTGTCTTTGTAGGCATGGAGGATGTATACCATGCTACAAGCAGATTTTCCTCCAAACTGCGTCGATGATCAATGGGCACGTAAGGATAGACCACCAAGCTTCGCACATAGAAAGGGAACTTTAAAGGGTCATAAACTCAACAAAGTGATGGTTGATTCGCTCTCTTAAATCACAGGCCTCAGGTTTTGACCAGTGTGTCCAGTTAGAAGTCCCAGAGGAGGAAGAAGCTGCAGCCTTATCCATGCAGAGGGTTGTGAAGAAGAATTTCCCATGTCCATATTTGTAATTTTCTGAATCAAAGGATTGAGAGTAGTTTGTTCGTAGTCCAAGGGTGAAGAAGGATTTCCTATGTCCATATTTGTAAGCTTTTGAATCAAAGGATTAAGGGCAATGTGTTCGTAGTCCAAAGGTTGATAATTTGCAAAGGCATCTATGACCTGAATATAGAAAGGTGGGTAAGGGTGGCTAATTAATGCATGGAGGTTTTTTCGAGAAAGAACAACATCATCAGATGACTCTTCGTGTGCTCGATCAATGGAGGAGGAAATTGATTCGGCTATTAAAATGTATCAGTCTGTTCGAATATTAAGGCGGTGGGGGTGTTCAAAAGATTGAAGGGGAGTTAATGCAGCTAATGAATGACAGTTGCATTTCTAGAAGAATGCAAAGCCCATGCACGTTCTAAGACGTGGAGAAAAGGGCTTGATCCACTAATATCACCAAGTATTGGGTATATTAGTACAGGGGGTAATGTTGGCTACATATTTTGTACAAGCCAATTACAATTCGACGCGTGGCAGAATAAGGGTAATGTAGGAAGGCTAGTCAAGTCTTCGATCCTGATCGTACACGTGGCAGTTAGTATTGGTTATTACAGGATCTGGGTAGCAGTGGATCAACAAAGAGGGGCAAAGTGATGTGGTTTCAACGGTTACTCACATTTAAATTCAAATTTAGGAGGGAACTCTAACTGCAAGTGATGGCATAGTGGGCTAATTACAAAGCAACATGATCAGCAATCATAGAGGAGCAGTTCGACGGTTGGAAACGCAGTTCGATGGTCATCCTTGAGAAGTATAAATAGCAGAGAAGGCCCCAGAAAAAACCCCCAGACTCAGATCCAAAAAACCAGTCTTATTATACTTATTTTCCTTTCCAGTTTTACATTTCCAGTTTTACATTTTCAGTCTTACATTTCCTGTACTTTAAATTCCTGCACTGCACTTCGTTTATAGGTGTAGTTTCAAGTAGATTGTTGCTGTAAGACCTCTACGAGGCTGAGTTTGGATCATTGTAAGTTTTTCATTTTTATGAAATACTTCAACTGTTCTTCATTTAATTGTTATTTTGCTTAATTCTCTTAAATCAAGCCACCAGTAAAAGTCCTCTTCATTGAGGCTGAAAGAACTAAAACACAATCGTCTGATAATTGGTTGGCAATTAATTTTCTGTAAGGACTAATTGATCCTTGCTGGCACGCTCCCAATTACAATAATAACCTTCCAAAGCCAAAAAGCCAACAAACTCACTACAACAAGTTATATTTTAAATTTTAAATTTTTTCATAAACTCAATCGTGTATCGCTCAACTCATTTGACATGTCATTGTGAGTGAATTATAAATTTTTAACATTTATGATCATTAAGGAAATTGGAGTTTTATGCTTCTAGACTAGTTGAAGGGGAAGGGGAAGGGGAAGGGGAAGGGATGGTTAGGGAATCCGACCACATTAATTCTACTAGGAATGCTCCTAACTAATCTTGTTTGATTTCTAAGCAAGTAGGGACTTTTTCTTATCATGTTTAAAAAGAATTGTTATGGTTGATCAATCTTGTCTGTCATTTCTATCAAATAAAAAATAATAAAAATAATAATAAAAAAAGCTCTCTGCATAATCAACTCTTCATTTGCTCCTTATTGTTTGATATTAGAAAAATGATATATATAAGTCCACTTTCTAAACCCAATGACGTTTAAATAAGATGATCGGTTGATAATTAGAAAAGATTGGAAAAAGAGTGTTGATTTAAATATTATAATTAATTGTCACATCATTAAGTTTGAAAAGTAAAACTAATTTGAATAGCAACAATCTTGATATTATCATAGCAAGAACCTTAGGATGATGTGGAAAAGGATAAGACTTTATCCAATTTATATTCACTTTGAAGAAGTCATGGCACCAAAAAAATTCTAAGGTTACCGAAGTTAGGGGACTTACACGTATGTCCTAATAAATGGATAGGTCATGTGAGAATTAATGACATTTTCATAAAAAAAACTACTAAAAACATCACTAATTGTTAATTTTCAGTGACAATTTAAAATTGTCATAAAAAATATTATTAATTATAAGTTTTAGCAACGATTTAACAAAATATCACAAAAAAATCACCAATTTTTAACTTTCAATGACAATTTCAAATATTCTTCATGGAAAAACGTCACTAATTGTAAGTTTTAACGACAATTTATAAAAACTTTGACAAAAAAAAGTCAGCAATTGTCAATTTTTAACGACATGTGCAAAAAAAAAATATTAAAAAAAATTATTTTTTGCGACCACTTTACTAAGACTTATTTTCAATAGGACTTAATGGTAATTAAATTCAACTTTTAGGACCTATTGATAATTTATCCCAGAATTCATGGGTAGCATTCTATTGTGTTTTCAATAGCATTTTATTGTAAAAATACATTCACTACAGTTAACTTGTCAAGTTTTAGAAATTCATCATGATTTTCTAAATGATTTTCTTCTTCTTAAAACATGGGATTTGGACAGAAAAAAGGATAAAATTGTAAGAAATTAAATTATAGAAATTTTTTTTTTTTTTTTTTTGTAAATTATACCCGGTGGACATTTTATCCTTTCTAATCAAATAACTAATTTAAGGAGACATTAATAATATTGTGCAATGTGAAATTATCATATTTCTTATATATGTTGATGATAAGCTTTTAATGATTTAATTGTATGTTCCTCATTTGGCAACAAATTTTTAGCTATATATATATTTCCTTTAATGATTTAGGAAAAAAAAATATTTGTCAAGATTATGTACTTTTTTTGGTTTATGGACTAAAAGGCCAAATTTTTTAAAATAAAATAAAACTCACCTCACTATGTTGGAGATGAAATGACCAAATGCCCCTCACATAAATTTACCAACTTACTATTGGCAACCTCGCCGAAGAACCCTACTCCACAGTTTAACACAAACAATAGACCTACTGATGTCGAAATTCAAATTAGATCACAACTTTGCTACTTGGCCTTAGATAGCTTTTTATTTTTTATTTTTAAATATAATTATATCTTTAGATTTCCACAATAAATATTATTAAATATGAGTTAATATATATTTTTATTTTCAAAATAAAATTTTAAAATAATATGTATTTAGCCATTTAAAATAAATTGATAAAAATGAGCCGAGTATCCCATGAATTAGGACATAAATCAATGCAATTATTTGAAGTGTGGTTACGGGCTAAGGAATGAACTTGTTTCAAGAGCATTGAATCAATGCCAAAAATTCCATAAAATTGCAAGTGAAAATAAAGAATCATGTCACCTCAAGAACGTTTCGGTGAAGCTCTAAACAGACAAATATAAATTTTTTTACCTACAACAGACGAGTATATGAAGGAGGGGAAAGAAGAGGAAAAGAATAGTATGTGACAAAAAATAAACTTAAATAAACTAAAAATTACTTCACTAAGACTATTTAGATCATAAATTTCAGTAAAAATTCTAAAATATATATATGTAAAATGTAATGATATTTTATTCACATTTACCTACCTTTTCATTCTCCATTCCAATCCAAATTAATTAACCAAACACAGTTCATAAAAATTTAATTTTTTTAAAAACAAAACAAAACAAGAATAATATATGAACCCCAGGGCATCCAATTCTAACCCAACTACATACATACCACAGAAGAACTTCATAACAAGTAACTAATCACCTTTAAGTCCGTTCTTAAGTCCGTTATTAAAAAGTAAGGATATGAACACGTAACACAATACGAATATGATACAGATACATTGATAAGATAATTCTCAAAAAATACAAGACACGACACGTGAGGGACACGCACAAAATATATAATTTTATATATTTATTATATGTCATATATATGAATATATCATTCTAAGATAATAAATAAATACAATATAATACTAATTTCTATAAATTGATATTGTTTTTCTTTTACTATTGTATTATAAGTTATTTTGTTCAAACCTATAATTAATTTTATGTGTATCTAATCAATGGACAAGTGTGTCCTCAAAGTATCTAAAAAGTTTCCGTGTATAAATTATTTTCAAAAAAATAGGATGCGCTTGGATTAGTGTCGAACACGTGTCAGGAAAGTGTCTGACAAGTGTCGATGTCCAACACAGACACACCACTCTTTTAGAAATGCCATACTTCTTAGGTCAATTCAGTTTTTTGGCTTAAAAGATGTCAACAAAAATCATTGGTCGAAAAAAAGTCAAGTTAACAAAGCACGTCTATATTTAAAAACAGTGATGATTCATCCCCCTAAAACTAAAAATTTAATTGAGGTCTAGTGATGTGGTAAATCAAAAAAAGAAAAGCACAAGGCCAAAACATTATATCAAATGGGTTCACACACGCATTAAAACTATTAGAGCTCCTTCTCTAGAACTCCCAAATATTTTCCATTTAAAAAACTTCTCATTTTAATTTTTCTTGTTCAAACAAGGCAATCCGAGCAAGTGCCTTATCCAATATTGCACTAGTACAATCAAGTTCAGCCTTCAAATCGCTCGGTTCGGACAGTTATCTAATAATATTACACTCATCACATTTCTATACCATGTTATGTTTTAATATCTTAATTATCAACATTACTCCATTAATATTTCTAACCAAAAACAACTGTGCACGTCAACACACAAAATGCTTGATTGAAAAAAAGAAAAGAAAAAAAGAATGCTTAAATATTCTCACTCTTACAAACACTTCTTATAATCTTATATTTTATAAATGTCACATCATGCAAAGTAAATAAGAATCGGTGTTCAAACTCACCAATTCTTCATCAAATTCAAATTTGATAAATAAAAAGTTAAAAGTGAACAGTAATCTTTTCATGAAAACTTGTATCAAATCAAGAGAGAAGTGAAAAATTTCACCAAATTTTGAACAGTCATCTTTAATTTGATAAAAATTTAAAGAGCGGAAGGATTAAGTTACATGATTAAAATTGTGACAAATTAAAAATTGATATATAAATTGTGATAAAATTGTGAAACTTAAATTATAGGTTTTAATATTTTTTTATTTTCATAATTTACATATAAAAATCTAACTATTTATATTATTTTATATAAATATATTTTATTAATTTTTTTTACCTCGTATGAATTTTCACTAATTATTAAATAATTCAAAGAAAATTTTTCTAACACCACAGAAAAAGCACACCTAGATTTTGAATATCATGTCAACTTTTTGTAAAACATATATACACATGCTATTATAAAAAATAAAATTAAGAAATAAACTGTCAAATAAAATTATAAAAAATTAAACAGTTCTCTAATATAATGAATAAAAGGTCACAAGTAAAAAAGTAAATTGTTTCTTAAAGAACGTTAAAAAGTGAAATTGGCCACAAAAGATCAATTGGAGCAAATTGCCCTCCGAATTTAATTTAATTATAACAATGTTACACGTTGAACTAAAAGATCAATTAAACTAACTGATCTTACACATTACAAAATAGGAATTTTACTTTTGAACAACTTTGAGGCTATGAATTGTATTTTTGAACATTTTTTTAGTGAACAATTTGATTGAAAAATATTTTACAAGATCAATGGCACCTTTGAACATCTGTCAATGACAATTCGCTCAAATTGATCTTTTAAGAAACCCTTGCACTTTTAAACATCTTTGAAAGAGTAAATTATTAAAAATCCAATTTTTAATACAAGATATATTGGTAAATTACATTAACTCCCCTTGAAAATTGGAAAAAAAATATATCAAGCCTTACTAGTTTAATATAATTACACTCTCAAAAAGCGAAGAAACGTGTTCACTAAAATTAAAATTAAAAATCAAAATCAAAATCAAAATCAATCACTAGTGATTATTTTTTCTTCGTTTTCTTTCCTTGCTCGGTGTAGTGCTTCTTTTTCTTCTCTTGCATGATGGGTAGTTTTACTTTTTGGGGGGACTTGAGACAGTTGGGGAAGTTCTTTTGAAGGCCCTAAGTCCTGGAAAAAATAAAAAGAAGTAAGGGAATGAAGAAGAGAGTTGATGGATGCAAAGTTTTGATTGACTACTTTTTCAGTTGGTTTAGAATTCTTGATAATGGTAGGAAATTTATCTGGGTCTTGAATCTCGTCGGGTTCTGCCAGTAAATAAGGCGGTGGAGGGAATATATGTTGGCGCTCCCATTCTTCAATATCAATATTGCATTCTAAATAATCAACTCCTACCATAGCCAAAGCTTCCAGTGAAACTCCCCTACTCATCCTCTTTTCCTTTCTTTCTTTCTTTTTCTTTTTCTTGAGAGAGAAAGAGATTAAAGAAAGAAGAACAAAGTTATCAAACTACAATCATTCAATGGATATTTATAATAAATAAAAAAAAATGAAGTTTAAACAAAATAGGACTTTTGGTTTATTCCTATTCTAATCTCATAGACAAGACTTCTATAACTCAATAGAAACTACTTGAACCAATTACCAGGCCTACCAAAAAAGAAAGGACTCCAAGAAAAAAGGAAAATAAATAAAAAGAATCCACTATCTTGAATTATAGTTTTAAGTGGAGATTTTTTTTTGGGGTGGTGGGGGAAGGATTTTTTCTTTTTTGATTGTCTAAACTGTGTTTGTTCATTAGTTTATAATTAATGGACAAATAGTTAGAATTGATACAATTTTAAAAGTTTAGAATTTTAATTGAAACAATTAAAAAGGTTTGATTTATTACTATAGTTTTTTTTTTTTATTAATAATATAGCATCTTAAACTTTCAATGAATTTGAAGAGTTTTACTAAATTTTTGTTTCTTATTTTTTTCTAAGATTACACCAAAATGAATATTTGTTTCTCATATTAAATTTGAAAATTATAAATCGTACTTAAACAAAATTATAATCTATTAAATTTTAAATTAAACTTAAATAATTTACTACTATATATTGAATTTAGATATATTTACCAATCTCATGTATGTGCATAGTTTCACATTTATATATCAAATCCAATATTTTTTAATGTGTTTAGAATTTTTTTTGTTTGAATCTTCATTTTATACAATTTTGTAATAAAAACTAATTGAAGTAATGTTTTTGAAAATATAATTTCAAAAAAAAAAAACCCATTTTGTAAAATAAGTTCAAATTATTTAAATTTATGAAATATTAAAAAAAAATAGATTTGATTATAAAAAAAGAAAAAGAAAAAAGAAGCTGAATTCGTTCACAACCTCGCATGTGTCGGTTAAGCCCAAAACGTTCACTGGGCCGCCAGCGCCAAGCCCAGGCTCTGAAGCGTTGTTCGGAATTGGTAAACACACATACGACGCCGTATCGTAGTGTGGAGTAGACAACTACATGCCTTCGTGCCCTAAACCCCGTCTTCTCCAGAGACTCTGCGGCTTGTGGTCGTAAAGCCCTAGCGTTCTTCTTCTTCCTCTTCGTCCTGTTAACGATGAAGCTCGTTAGGTCCATAATTTTTTTTATCTCTTTTATTTTTTTATTATTCTGCTTTAATATGCTGGTAATTCCATTGTTAATCTGTTTTTTTTTTTTAAATAATTACTTTGTTTGTGGTCTTTGATTTTGTACGAGCAGGTTTTTGATGAAGTTGAACAACGAGACCGTGTCGATTGAGCTCAAGAACGGAACCGTTGTTCACGGCACCATCACAGGTCTGTCTTTTTCTCTCTTCTCTCTGTTTGGCTAATGAGAAACTAAAGAGTGAAGAAGAAATATATATATTTTTTTTAAAAAAACATTTTTTTCTTATATTTATATGGAGATCTGTTAGCTGGCGCGTTCTTTTTTTTAGTTCTCGAACGATGAATATTTTGGAATCAGTTTTTTTTTTTTGGCTCAAATTTTACCAGTAATGAAACAATGGATTAGGGTTTTGTTGGACTAAGCTCGTGTATATATGTATTCAATTGCTAAACACTTGAAACGCATACACACAAACACATAAACATTCGTTTGTATCTTTGATCGTGACTATTGTGATTCAGATTTTTCTTTATTGGAATCACATGCCCTGTCTTTGACATTTTGGAATCACATAAACACTCGTTTGTATCCAAGGAAATTGTAAGCCAGGATTTATGCCTTTTGGATGTACGGTTCTTCTATTTTGTGTGGCATCACTGGCATGAATAGAAATTTGAGAAACCACCATTGGTAGACAGACATGTTGTAGATGAAATTTTAATCTGTAACAAGTTAAATTATTAATTACACTGCCCATCAAGCTTCTTTGAAGTCCCACCCACTTTCCCAATCATGAAATCTGAGCATTGGAACCGTCTTCAAAACCCAATTGGTAGTATACATACAGGCTGACAATTTTCATTTAACCTCACAACCCAAGCCATTGAGGAAGTGTTAGTCATGTATTTGTTAGTAGTTTTCCTTCTGTTTGTGATTCTTGAGCTGAAATATTGTTTTCTCTCAATAGCATTGTCAAGAGAACAGTACTAACGGAACACCACTCGTGTGACTGAAGTTAGATTTGCACGAAGCGTGATTATCTTTTAGTGAACTTTCCATTGCATCAAATAACCACAAGTGCCGCGATTTCCATTAGGTATCAAATATGTGCATTTGTGTGTAAGATTTACCTCTCAATCTAGAATCACATATATCGTTATTTTCGGTTATCAAGTTGGTTTGTATATTTCAGAACAATCAAGACTTGGTTCCAAACTGCAGCCAATTAAATTAATAAAATGTTTTTAAAATCATCCCCATTAGAAAAGTTTTGGTTTATATCCAATGAAATGGGGCTAAACTACACAATTAGCTAACAAGGACATATGTTGTTTGATGGTCATGTTTCTCTATCTTAACTCAAAAAGACTTGTACAACTTTTTTAGAATACTATTTTTTATTTACAAACATGAAAGTTAGATCCTGGGATTAGTTCGAGAAATTGTTTCATTTTGTAACCATATCAGATTCTTTCAATAGGATTTTGTAGAGCATTTATACTTGTGGTGTGAGCAGAATGTTGCAGTTTGGCATAGCAGGAGCATTAGTATCATGGCATACCTTCGTACGCTCAAAAGGCTTCGCACCTCGAATGAAAAACATGAACAATTTGCCTGTGTATAGTGTAGATACCACACATATTTGTGAATGTATATGGGTGTATGGTAGACGTTTGGGGCAGGGTTTTGGCTTGGGGGGTCATTGTGCTCCCAAGATTTTTGAGCAGAAGCTAACCAGCCTACTAGATTTTTTTGGAGGTCAGGGAGGGCCATGGCGCCCCTCTGTTGCCACTGGTAACATTTCCTTGAATTTAGGATTTATCCAGGTTGAATATATCTTTTTGCCCATAGTTGTGCCCAATTTAGCTGGATAACTACTGGCAGGTGGTTGCCTGTGAGGTATTTTCTTCCATTTTTAATTGTCACTCTTTCCTTTGTGGAAGTTTTTTTTATGTCTGAAACTTTCTCATTTGAATTTTGGTTTTTGAGCTTCAAAATGGTATGGTACTCAGGCCCCATTAGTAGTACTTATTAATCAACTTATTTAGCTTATTCAATTAAAATAAGTTGACTAATGGTGTTTGGTTGGAATTTTAGATTATAGCTTATTTGACATTTTCAACTTATTTGGCTTTTAAGCCACAATCTGTAGCTTTTTTAGCTTATTTGAAACCCATAAGTACATTTGGACAAAAGAGTCTCGTCTTTTGTCTTAATTATAACTCCCAAGGGTATCTTGGATATTTGCACAACAAAAAAAAAAACTACGTGACAACTTAATTAACCAAACAGGTTCAATTCTTTCTTTTCTTTTCTTTTCTTTTCTTTTTTTATTTTTAAATTTATAATGAAAAGTTGTACCAAACAGATTTACAACCTATTTTAAATCTTTTAAGCTAATAATGTAAAAAGCTATAATCCTGAAAGCTGACTTATAGGGATACCAAACAGTGCCTTAGTACCCTTCTACGTTTTTTCTCCCCTACTATTACAACGTAGATCCTGCTATTGTGTATTTGTGTGTATTTGTGGAATGTTGTTTTTGCCCACTCTCCATGCTTATGAAAAGTTTGACTTATACAACATGACCTTACCTTATAGTTGAAGGTTCTTTTTGTTAAGATTGCAAGTTTTTTGTTTTTGTTTGTTTGTTTGTTCGTTTTTTTTTTTTTTTTTTTTTTTCGGAGTCAAACTAACTGGATGACTTTCCATGTTATTAATGCATATGACGTACAGTTGGAGAGAGTTATCTGATGGGTTTTGTTTTCCAATTAAAAATCTGATTGTTGACTTGAAACACATGGTTGCATGTTACATGTTCAGCTGAATGTACCCCACTTTTTGATTGCTCGCTTTGTCGGCTTGATATAGGTGTGGATATTAGTATGAACACACATTTGAAGACAGTGAAACTTACACTGAAGGGTAAAAATCCAGTGACAATGGATCACCTGAGTGTGAGGGGTAACAATATTCGCTACTATATCCTTCCTGACAGCTTGAATCTCGAGACTTTGTTGGTAGAAGAGACACCTCGGGTCAAACCCAAGAAGCCAACTGCAGGTATTGCATTATTGTTGTGGCTGCAATTCATTGCATTTTGTTGTCAATTTCTTTTTCTTCTATGTTCCACTATTTTAATCTCACGTGCATTTTCTCTTTCTAATAATTCAGGGAAGCCTTTGGGACGTGGCAGAGGCCGTGGCCGCGGGCGCGGACGTGGCAGAGGCCGTTAGCTATGTTGCAGTCATTGCAATTTTTGGGGCATTTGGTTTTGTAAAGCATCTGCATTGTGGAAGTTCCTGTTTCCTATCTAGTCTTGAAATAGCTGAATCTTTTTTCCTGATGGTTATAAGTTTGAGCACCATTTTCATATAATCTGTTAACTGTGGGTTAGTTTAGACTTTCTAATGAGAAAGGACTGGATGTGTTTTGAATGACTCCATAACTGTGATTCTTCTCGCATTTTCAGACATGAAAAGCCTTCTTGGTAAGCAGGGTTTGCCCATCATTGACAGTTGGCACGTTCTGAAGTTCCTCAGTTCATACCATACATTTTATTTATCAAAAAAAAAAAAATGTCACTAATTTCTTTTTGTAGGGTTTCATTCTAATAGAACTAGGTAATCTTCCTGTGGTTTGTTGTCAGGTCTAACTATGAATTGGGAATCTGAATCCTCTGCTTGCTTCTTGCTTGCAATGACCTTGTTGTGTTTCCAGCTATTGCATAATCTAATAGTGTATGGGTTCATTTGGGAAGTGGATTGACTTTTTAACTATTTTAGTTTGGGATTAAAAAGTCTTGTTTGGGGAGGAGTTTTTGACTTTTTTGATTTTTTGAGAGAAAAAATATAATAATTATGGATTGGATGTGATATTTTGTTTTATCGAGTTAAAAAATTTATTTTGTCTTTTTGTGATTAAAATAGTTCTAACCCTGCTTCCCAGACAAAGCCTATAAAGTTTAGGATTGTAGACATTTTCACTCTATTTATTCTTGATATGAAATTCTTTTTATAAAGCCTCCAAATCTGTGTGATACAACCCCTTAATCACATTTCTTATTTCATTTTTTCGCTATTAGATACAAAATAATAGAATTCACATTAATTAATGCACATGTGATTTATTCACCTATTTTTCAATAAATAATGGGATTAGAATCTATAGAATCTAATCCCAACTTGAATATTAATTAGGTATAAAATTCAACTCAATTCGATTTTATGAAAAAAATGTTTTTTTAAATATTAAAAATATTGTATTGAACAATGGTCACTCTTAGATTAGATGTATCATTTTAATATACTAATGACTACAAAACCATGAGCTAAAACAATGATATTCCTTATCACAAGACTATGATCTAAAGCAACGTTGTTCCTCACCACAAACCCATAATCTGAAACAATTGTTTGGTTGTTTTTTATTATTATGGTTCAAGGGTTTCGTTAATAACGCAGGTCGCTTCGGACCGCGATTGAATACCCGTCAATGCAACCCTAACCCGTAGTTCATGGGCATTTTTGTTAACGCGTTGGCCAAGTCACGCCCTGTCGTCTAGTCCACGCAAAGCAACTCTACATGTACTCGTTTGACCTAAGAATTGTATAGATATATACATCGTTACAGTTACTATTGATGTTCAATACAAGCTTGCTTGCATAGGAAGGAAGAAGAAGAAGAAGAAGAATCTTCAATGGCGAGATCAGGGAACGCGAACGCACTGAAATCGACTGCTATCGTTGCCGGAGCCCTAGCTTTTGGGTGGCTAGCCATTGAACTCGCGTTCAAGCCATGGCTTGACAAGGCCCGTGCCGCCTTGACCAAGTCTGACCCGACTCGAGACCCCGACGACGCCGATGACGACAGCACAACTAAGAAATCGCCGACGGCCGACGACGAAGGCCTCTGAACTCTGAAGCCCCAAATTTAAAACCCTAGGTGTTATGTGTCGTATATCTCTCCTGTGTTTTTGTTTTTCAATGATTAATTATTAGGGTTTTGTACTGTGAGACAGTTTTGAAGTCAAGTGATTAATCAATAAATAGCTCTGTTCTTTCAATTTCCATTTACTAACTTTCACAAACATGAATTTGACAGATCTGTATATATATATATATAGAGAGAGAGAGAGAGAGAGAGAGAGAGTTAATGAGTTTTTGCCTTAGAGTATCTTCAACGATTCACTAAACTTTTCACCAAATTTGAGTAAAAAAATCACTATTTTCCCAATTTGATATCGCTTGCTCCAACGGTGAGCATCAAAATGTGAGGGTCAAACGGTTGGTCAACCGAGAAGGCCATTATTTTTTTTTTTAAACCTGAATCACCATTTCTGCTCCTGCTCGACGTCCCTTCACACACCCTTGTCGGCATTGATACTCAGGTGCAAGACTAGTATTAAGGAAATTGAATGATGTTCTCTGTGGGCCCTGCTTTCAAGGAAATTGAATGAATATAGTGCAAGACTAGTATTAGCTCAATCTGCTTCTTTGATTCAGCCTCAATTTGAAGGGTTGCCCGGTTGGTCAACCGGCCGGTCGACCGGCCGGTCGACCGGTAAGATTTAATTTAATTTTTTTTAAATTTGTTTGAACCTTTTGACCTGTTTGAACCTAGTTATCTGAAAGGGAACCGGTTGACCGGTTGGTCAACCGGCCGGGCAACCAGGTGGTTGACCGATGTACCACTTTCAACGGTCAGTAACAGTGATTTGGTAAAATCTGTGTCTTGGTCTCAGTTTGATATTTTTTTTGCTGAATTTTCATTTTGATATCACTTTGGTGCAACGGTTGGAGCATGAAAAAGTGGCTTTTTCATCAAAATTTGAATCTGATGTTGGCTTTGGTTCACCGTTGGAGATGGTCTTAAAGTGATAAAATCAATACTATCATATGGTTGTGTATTGATTTTCTCCATTATCTTTTGCTTTGTATTATTTAGGTGGACAAAATTAAAATCCAAAATGACGTACATTTATCTTGTGAGTTATGCGGAAAATAAATCTTAATCATGAAGTGTACTTTTTTGTGTTTTAATTATGTGCATTTAATAGTTATGTTACTTTAATTGTTTTTGTGTAATTTGCTTCTTTGCATGTTTGCTAAGACAACAAAACTGCTACTCAAAAATTTTCATGTGCATTTCAAATTTAAGAAAAAGTGTCAAAGATAAACTTATCCTTGAATTACAATTTGAAGCATTTCCCAGCTCGCATGTTGATGGAAAATTAATTTTTAAAATCGAATTTTCAATTTAAAGTGGTAAGTGCTTGTGTATTACATAGAAGATTGACTAAAGTGTGTGTTTACAAGTTATTTCAAATTATCTTTTGTTTTTAAAACTTACAAGTTACAAGTCCAATACAAGTATCTACCTTAAGGATTGTTAATTTGCTTTGGCCAACCTTTCATGTGAGTTTCTTCACTTCTTAGGCAAGACTGAACTATTATTGGTACATTTCTTAACACTATATTTCTAAGGTGTTTAGCTAGTCACATGGTTGTTACATGTGCTCTCTCTAGCCAATTAAAATATATTTTATGATTGTTTGAATGTTGTGTTGCAGCTAGCCAGGGGAAAGCAGGAGAAGACAAGCCCTTTTGCAGGATACCTTATAGCAGAATCAGACTCTGTTTTGTAGTTTCTTTTGTTTTGTGATTCTGTGTTTTTTGTGGGCTTTGGTTGATGTCTATTTGTTTGTGTTTTAGTTTTTTAACTTTCAAGTCTGTAAAAATAATGGGTAAATTACACTTACACCCCCTAAGGTTTGGGTTTAATACATATCACCTCCTGACGTTTGGAAAATTACACTAATCCCCTTGTCATTGTAATTATTTAGACAGAATGAAAACATTGAACTCATGCACTCTCTCTTTTTTTGCTTTGCTTTACTTTCTCTTTTTTTTTCGCCTTTCCTTTACTTTTTTTTAAAATGTAATTTCCTCTATTTTTCTACTAAGAGTTGTTACATTTTATATAAGTAGGGGTTTGTGAAATGAAACTATTAACTACATGGTAGAAGTGTAATTTCCAAAACGTCAGGGGTGGGTAGTAATTGGACCAAACCTCAAGGGGTGTCAATGTAATTTACCCAAAAATAAAAGTAACCAAAAGTTCAGAAACATCCATCCATTGTTTTTATTTTGTGCAAAAACAATTTTTGGTGTTTCTAAAAGGTGGTTTGTTTTCATAAAATTATCACCCAAACAGCTTTTGAAAACAGTTCTTTAAACAAAAAACACAAAATGAAAGCCAAAAGCACAACCAACCAAACAAGCTTTGTATAAGAATTACTCTGTTCTGTCTTGTAGGCCAAGCCCCAAGGCCTTCTATGTTTCTACACTATTATTTGTCTTGTTTCCTTTCTTCATTTTTTTATTTTATTTTGTTGTTTTTAGGTACCAAGGAAACAAAAAAACTAAACAAAAAGACTACGTCTTATGAAGGGAATACTAGTGGCATTAGCCAACTGGCTAAAACACTCTTGTTTTGTCATGAAGTCCTTACAGAAATTTCCTTCCCCTAGGATGTAGGCAAGTAGTAGTTTTATCTTGACCATATAAAATATCACTAAGGTGATATATGACAAGTCCAACCATATTACGCTCGTCCCTTTCATCCCCATTAGGTCACCTATACATTTGATTTTAAATTAAACCCTAGCCAAAATAAATGCATCTCATCAACCCACTGAGTATAAATTAAATTTAAAGTCGGTGTGTATATTGTCTTCATCTTGATTACTCTATCTACTACGGTTGACATATTAACATCAAGTGAGTCAAATAGAAAATGAGTCTTTCTGTATGATTTGGTTTCTTGTACTCATCCGATTGGGCATGGAATTTTATATACTTTTTACAATTGCGTTGGAATTGATTATGGCAAGGACATGACGAAACAGGTGGCTGGGTTGGTCACACATCCAAATCATGAATACACATGTAAAGTTTTTTTTTTTGTTTTTTTTTGTGGGGGGGGGGGTGGGGTGGTTGAAGTGAAGCCCAAGAAAGTTGAGCAATGATCCAATCTAGGTATGCCCTTATCCCAAGCACTTGTATAGTCTCTATCTGTATCTGCACAATACACTGGCATTATGGTTCATTCATTGTTAAATAGTATGATATTTGTGAGTACCTCATTTTCAACCAATTTTTTTTATTATTATATATTACTTATATGATCAGGTATCTGGATTAGTTTACATGTATTTTAACCAATCTCGAGACTCATGCAAAGTGCCCTTCCATGTGGATTGAACAAATTTTAGACAAAGTTCGGAGATATAATCCCAAGAAATTTATAATGCCTAACGAGAATTAAACTTGAAACCTAAATGAAGCACACCCTTACACTCTAAGGTGCACTATTAAGCCGACCCTTAGATTCCTCATTTTAGACTTTGTAGGTTGCAACTTGCTCATTATTTTTTTGTTTATTGGTGTGGGTCAAGATGTGTTGGCCATGCTCTAAATTGTGCGTTCTCAATTATGATTCACATCTTCAAAGTTTCAACCAATTGATTAGCTCTTCAAAAAATCTTGTACATTGAGATCATGGTTCAGTTCTTTCCATTGATATGTGTATCTTTTTCTCTGCATTAGTTTTAATAGCTACCCTTTTACGGTAAGAATTTTACCTAATAAGGTATAGATGTGATTTACAATGTTTGTATTTATAATTGTAAATAAGATGTTTGTATTTATAATTATGATTTTTTTGTCTTACATACATGTATTTTGCGTGTAGTATCTTCTGTATATATACTCTCCGTTTGGCAAGGAGGTTTGGGGCTATTTTAGCCACAAAAGGCAAAATAGACATTTTAGCCACAACAAACAAAATATCACATTCAACTCATAATCATTATACTCTTCTCTTACAAAAAAGTCAAAAAAGTTTAAAAGCCAAAAAATTCTTTCCAAACCAAGCTTTTTAGCCCAGACTAAAATAGTTAAAAAAGTTAAAAAGTTAAAAAACCAACCTACTTTCCAAACGGAGGCATAGACTTTTGCTTTATGTTTATTGAATTGTTTGTGCGTTTATGGCTGTGTTAAATTTTTCTCCCCCATTTTTTTGTTAGATTTGTTGTGTGTTTGTAGTTATATGTTGGACTATGTGTTTTTATTTATTTATTTGGACTTTATGAGATAGTTAGGTTAAGTTTGGCATCCTTAAAATAATTTATTTTTTTATCTTTTTTTATCACATCACCTCTCTACTTTTCTGCACATCTTTTTATAAAAAGACAAAAAATACACTTATTTAGATCATCCCAAACAATTCCTAATGTCTATTTTAATGCAATTATCTCTCATTAGTGAAAAAAAAGAAGCAAGAATTGTGTCCCAAGTCACTTGGACCTTATTTGAGAATAAGATATTTTAATAATTTTTAATTTTTTAATTAAAATATGAGATAAAAAAATTAATATATTTAGGATGATTTTTTACGAAAAAATAGATAAAAGGTAGAAATAAAATAGAATTTTTAAATTTTTTATATAATTTGTTGATTTTTGACCTTTTTAATAATTTTCTTGATTTTTAGGCTAAAATCAAGAGTGGCACATTTCGTTAACTTGTTGCTAGTTTTTAAAACAAATTATTTGGTGAAAATAATGGGGAAAAAAAAAAGAAAAAGAAAACACCCTTTTTATGTACATTTTCCTTTTCCGGGCAAAAATATTTTTTTGTCAAATTAATTTGAAATTATTTATTTTTTTTTTTTTATAAAAAAAATTTAGAAAGCTGACTGAAAATGAAACCAAACATTTCTCTCGAAGAAGTCAAACAGGAGGCCGAAATCGAGTGCATGCAATACCACATAGCAAGCCTCATAGGTCCTACTCTTCACCCTGATGAATCAAGATATATATGGTATAATAGTAATGATTCAGATCTCTACAAAATATCATCCTTATAATTCCCATTCACTTGTAATTAATTCAAGTAAGAAAAAAGAAAAAAAAAAAAAAGGGTAAATTACACTGATACCCCCTGAGATTTATGTTTATTACAGTTTCTCTTTACATTTGGGAAATTACACTGACTCCCTGTTAATTTAATTTTATGTATAATGATCATTACTATGAGGGGAGAACTGTTATAAAACTTTAAACCTCAAGAATAATTTATTATGAAACTTTAAACCTCAGAGAGGGAATATAATTTTCAAAAAATAAGAGAGAGTTGTAATAAATATAAATCTTAGATGTCAATGTAATTTATCTAAAAAATTAATACAAACACATCATCAATCCACGTCACTGTGGTGGGAGTCTCAAAAAAAATAAAAAAATAAAAAATAAAAAAAGTCTCAAACATTTTTCATCATATAATAAAGTAGTATTCAGTGACAAGAATGACGAACACACACACACACACAATTATCTACTCTCTCTCTCTCATCATTTCATCGGAGATAAAGCCCAAATCACGAGAAAGCTTCACAATTTCATCAATGGATTCCTTTAGAAATTTCCCAATTACAATGGGTAAGTGACCCGTAAACTGATTCTCGTGAGAGCAGAACTCTCTCGACTCTCCAATTCCTTCAGATCAGCTCTCAATTTCGCCTAATTCACTTCCTCAATTTCTGTTACCCATTCTCTTGAGGTCTGTCAACAATCTCTCTCTCTCTCTCTGATTCTTAGTTCTGAAATCTTGATCTTTTTTGTGAAATTTTTACATATGAGCTTTGCTGTGGTTCTTCAAGAATCAAGAAGTTTGTGTGATGATAGTTTTTTGCTAAATGTGGTTAATATTATTAAAAGGGTTGCTGTTGTTATTTTGTGCTTTGTTTCTGTTAGTGTTAATAGTATATACATTATACATAAAGGGTCTCTAAAATAGCAACCAAAAAAAAAAAAAGAGTCAATCTATGCCCTCTATTTTTTTCTTGTCTTTTTGTAAAATATCAAAAAAAAAATCTAAAAAACTCAATTCCAAAACAAACCCCAACCAGATGCTCTCTGTATTTTACATTTGGGGTACTCGTGTTTCTATAGGCATACAGTTTATAGATTTCCTAGCGCTTTCTATTGCCTGTAAATTCTTGGGTACTAATGAATTTGTGACTTATCATGAACTCCACAGGCATTAACTGTATTTTGATTTTTGAGTTTGCAACGAATTATAAATTGGTGGGGACTTCAGTTTGTTCGTTAGAAATATAATTACTTTCATTTTTTTGATAAATAATTTTCGTAATATTTTCTTATACCTTTCTTGGCATCAAAGATTTTCTTATATTTTCTTTTGAATGAGAATAATGAAATACATACACCTCTCTACTGTCTAAGACAATCATGATATATTTGTGAGTCATGAAAATTTTATACACACATTTTTTTCCCCCTTTATTGGTTCAACTCTTGGCTGTCGTCGTTTGTTCTTGAAATCTCCGGATTACTTTTGGGCTTTATTTGGTTACAACTTACAAGTCTAGAAGATGACCTCTTGCCGCTATCAGCATAGAACTGCATGAGGGGTGTGTGACATAGTAAGCTTATAGGAATTACTATACTTCCCTTAGATTCTGTCTTCATTTTTCTCACTCTATTTGGCATGTCTTTGGGTAGTTTTTCAACTTTTTAGTTTTTCCTATCGCTTCTTTTATAAGTTCAAATAGTAGGAATGGCCTCTAGGAGTTGATTTTTATCAGCTGACTCTCAGAGTGAGATGCAATGGTGGTTCAGATGGTTGGCAGGCAGTCTGCTAGCCTATTTTTGTTTGCTGAATTGGGCCAGTAACATTTTTTGTACTTTACTTAAGTTGTACTGCCAATACATTAATTAGCAGTCACTTCTACTAGATAAGGTACTAAAAAAACCTTGTTCAGGTACCACCCCACTTAAATAACAAAGTTGAAAGATCTCCAAATTCTTTATTTAATTATAACCCATTTGTTGGAATCGGCCTCTCCTCCGCTAATAAATGGGGGAAAGGTTGTCTATCTATACTTCTCCCAGGTCCTGCTGTAAGCCAGTGCTTCATGCACTGGGTATATTTTTGTTTATTTAAATTATAGCCTATTTATTCTTAAGGCTTTTTGTTTCTTATATTTGTTATCAAGGGCCAGACTATGTTGAATTTTGTGATCTACTATCCCCAGATTCAAACTTATTCTCTTCTCAATTGAAATTCATTTTGGTTTGCCATCCAACTCAACAAAGCCCTAACTCCCACATATTGAATTCAGCTATGGCCTATGCAGATATACTTTTGCCTTTGATATCCTTTCCTCACTTATTATCCAGTAGAAATGCAAGCATTTTTTTAGGCCCAATCATATATTTAACTCATGAGTATCTTCCACTACTATCCATTGTCAAAAGTTTGGGAAACAATTTGTTCTCATTCTTTTGAATGTTGATTAACAGAACCTTCAAAGCTTTGGTAGATTCTTTGAATGAGGAAAACTTTTTTTGAATGGCCTCTTTGCTAGTTTCACATGTGCATGAGTACGCACGATAATTTTTTTCCATTGATCTCATCTTTTTTCGTAGTGTTTTAACATAAGGTATTGTGGGCATGTTTACAACTTAGATTTGAGATGACAATTTCTACTGGAACTTGAGGGATCCTAAATAAATGAATATGATAAATTGATAATACTGATTTTTAGAGAAATCTGTGTTTATCTGCTGCGGATGGTGTTTCCAAGTGGCTCTATGTAGCCTCTTAGCAGGTATCAGATTCTGCTTGCAGCTCCAGAGACAAGATAGCAGTGATTGTGATTGGGTTTCATTACTTGAAAGTGAACTTAAAACTGACTCTCTATGATTCTGAAAAATATATAAACTTTAGTTGCCTCCCAATAGCAGTTATTACTCAATTTTTGTGGTCCTAATTCCTGAGTACTACATCTTAGGAAAAAAAAGAGAGGCTATTTCTACTCCATGTCATGCTATATTTACTTGAAATGGCTATAACCGAACCGAACCAAACCAAACCAAGCCTTAAGTCCCATCAAATGGGGTCGGCTACATGAATCCTTCTCCATGCAGCCCTATCAAAGGCCATTTACTTGAAATGGCTATAGGAAGAAATAAAAAATGATACTAGAGGAGATTATATCATTGGGCATTTGGCCCAAGGACCAAGTTGTAGGATGTACAACAATTATTTTGCAAGGATCAAAGATCTTCTAGTATGTTTTCTAATTTGAAAATAAAACTGGGAACTGTATGGCCAGCCATTATTATATTATGTTTGGTGCCAAGTATTCAACATATTGTACAACTTGGAAGTTGGAATATACTGTGATTGCAAGATACTTCTTGTTGGACAGTAGTGCACATTTGTATGCTTCTTCATATTTTTCTTGTGATTGTCAATATATTTCTTGTTGCACCGTTGTGCACATTTGTCCATTTCCTTAATACTTTTCTTGTGATTTATTTTTTTAGATTATCGTAGGACCATGGCATTAATTGCACAAGTTGAAAGTATGTCATCATTGAGCAGTGATCTCTTCTACGACATACTGAGGCGTCTTGATGGTGCAACTTTGGCTAGTGCAGCATGTACTTGTGCAGCACTCCGTTCTATCTCGAAAGAAGAAAGATTATGGGAAAATGTGTGTTCTTCTATGTGGCCTTCAACCAACAGGGAAGATGTCAAAAGTCTAATATCATCAATTGGCGGGTTTGAAAAGTTCTATGCAGATTGCTTCCCCCTTATTGTAAACAAGGAAGTTCCTGAGTTTAGATGGAATGACTATCTTGAATACCCCGAAGAATGGACTGAGGCTGAATACTATGGTGACATGGATGAGTTTGAAATCATTTCACCATCAGATTTTGTTTCTATCGTTGATATCAGATACAAAGACAGAACACTTTGTTCAAAAGTCCTCTGGGGCATCCCAAATGCAAATGGATTCAATGGTTGGTTTTCCAACTGTCCTTTTCGTATTGATCTTCTTACCTATGCTAGAGACGATGACCATGACGGTGAAGTTACCCTTTCAGTTTCCGATGGTCTGCCACGAATTGCATCCATGGAAAGAGAGAGGAAAGATGGGAAGCTCTGGCAAGATCTCCGGAATGGACTCAGGCTTAGTTGGATTGTAGTGAATAGAAAAATAAATCAGGCTGCCAATCTTTCAAGCTGGAGCCCTCTTGGTGGACAAAGACATTGGCCAACAGACGAGGATTTCTTGATTCGCTTTGGGTCAATTCTTCCTGCAAAAGACATTCTTCCATGTCAGGTTGTAGAATGCATCCTTCTTATGAAGTTCAGGGTGGTCCATACAGAAGGTGAGGACGTTCAGACGAGTCTCAGATTGACAGAGCTAAGCATGCAGTTGGGAGACATGGAAGGTGCTCATGTTAATGGAAGAAACAGCTTGCTTGTCCTCAAAGAAGCACTGAGCTGCCGGAGGAGCAAGAATTACAGCGAAGCCCTTGAATCGTGCCATCTGTACTCGAAAGTGCAGAGCGAGTTGAAGGAAGAGAAGATGAGGAATGAAAGCAGGTTAGACCGACTTTGCATTCTAAGTGGCATTGCTGCATTTGTCAGTTTTTGTTACTACTTTTTGTGAAGTTCACTTAATTCTGAATGGTATTTGCTTTCTTGTCTGATAAACTTTCAATGGCTGTAGTCTTTTTTGATGTGAAATTCAATTTTGGTTAGAGCTAATATTATTAAAATTTTGTTTCTAAATTTAGTTTGAGAAGGAAAGTTTCTTTGATGAAAATCATCTATCAAGATTATGCTATTGTATGAGCAGCAAAACATCATAATATTAATGACAGATCAATTTGATTAAGTGAATCTGATACTAATTAATATATGACTATGACCTATGTTGGTTGTATGTTCGCTCGAAATAAATTGTGAGTTGAAATCTAGGGGATGCTAACCCGTATATTCATATTCTAAACACTACCATTAGGGGAAGATTATTAGATATTTATCATGTGGTATTGTTTATATGATATTTTATTTTGGTTGATGAGAAATTGTAACACATTGGGTGAGTTATTTTTATTTCTTAACTATATGACAAAAATAAACCCCAAAGGGTTGACCGAGTGGTAAAAACTTGAAAATAAGATCTAAGGTTTCAAGTATAAGTCATTTAAGGTGCGACTTGAGGTTTGTTCAGTCGTTAACTTTAAGGTTCTAAGATTAGTTGAGGTATGCACAAGTTTATCCGAACACTTAGTTATCAAATATATATATGATAAAAATGAGTTAACATGTTGTTGGCCTTGTTGACTTTCGAAGGTTAATAATGTAAATTTAAGTGTGCCAACAAAGATCAATTAGTCCTTACAAAATTTATAATTGCCAATCAATTATTAAGCGATTGTGTTGAAGTTCTTTCAGCCTCAATGAAGAAAAATTTTACTGTGGCTTGTTTAGGAGAAAATTATGAATAGTAATAAGTAAATATAATTCAGAAATCGAATTTTATTAAACAAATGAAAACTTACAATGAAGTTACAATGATCTAGCCTTGACGAGGTTCACAATAACAAATTATTAAAAAACTACTCTTAGGAAATGAAGGACAATATAGGAATTGAAGTGCTGAAAATGTAAAAAATTGAAAATGTAAAACTGAAAAGAAAATGAAGTAAATAAACTGGTTTCTAGATGTGAGTCTGGGTCTTTCATTCTGGGGCCTTCTTTGCTATTTATACTTCCCAGTGGTAACCGTTGAAGTGGTCTTCCAACCGTCGAAGCGTCCTCCTATGATTGCTGAACATGCTCTCTCACAGTCAGTTCCACTGCGCCACTATTGCAGTTAAGTTTCCCTCATAATTTTGAATTTAAATTTATGAGTAACTGTTAGGCCACGTCATCTTGTGTTTATCGACTATTCCAGTGTTACACAGATCCATTATTACCAATACGAACTGCTACGTGTCCGACTTTGATTGGCAACTTATATTAACTCCCCAAATTGCCCTCCTCATGCCACGTGTTTAAGTTGTAATTGGCTTATACAAAATATATAGCCAACATTACCTCCCGTAGTAATATACCCAATACTTGGTGATAATAGTGGACCAATGCACTTTGTCCACATCTTAGGACGTGCATGAACTTGGCTGAAGTATAACCATCTTCTTAGAAACGAAGCACTGACCTTCATTAAATCTTTCCTTACACTTTAAATATTCCCTCTATATTCTGTGAATACGAAGAGACTGATACATCTCTAATAGCCAAACCAACATTTTCTTACATCGATCGAGCATACAAGGAGGCATTTGACAATGATGACCGCCCTCGAAAGAATCTTCATGCATTTATTGGCCACATTTATTCACCTCCATTCATATAAGTTATGGAAGCTTTTGCAAATTATCAACCTTTGGACCAAGAATCTACTAATTACAATTCTCTAGACCAAGAACTTGTAAAAATGGATATTGGAAGTTGCTCCTCTGCCCCAAAACTTTTTGCATGGGATGAAGCTGCTTCATCATCTTCTAAAAATACTGGCTGGGACCCTTGGCCCACACCCACTCAACCTCAAACAAGAGAACAAATACACCATTGATTTCCTGAGTTTGATGATTCCACTACAATTCACCCCACCATGTGCAGTTCTGTAGTATATTCATACGTTCCCTTCGACCGTCTTCGCAGCCTTGAAGACAACCTGCTTCAGCATGGTATATTTCTACCTTGCCATCTAGAATAGTGCGAAGGACTCTACACCCTACTGAAGCCTTGGGAATCAATCCTACACTCTTAGCCAAAAAAGCAAAACTTTGCTATTTTAATTGGCTAGAATGCGTGAATAGGCCTGAATTCCCACCTTCATTTGGAGGGAACCCAACCGCTCCTCCCGTGCCCTCCAATCCTAACTGGATTGAGAAACTAAAACTCACTCTTTTTGAGAGCCAGCATTTCGCTCCCTACCAGGCTCCAGTTCCTTCTACTCCTTACCAACAATATTGAGCTCAGACTCTGCTTGCCGCTTTCTCCCATTTATCCTTCGAAGTCCTTCGAGATGACATCCCTCTCAAGAATTTATTATGGTTTTGTGATATTGTTTCTCGAAGTCACATCCTCAATCCTGTGGTCCAAGCTGAACTTCATACTTTCTTAGATCAACTTCCCCTTCTACTCAACTGGTACACAAATGCTTTTATTACCAGTGAGTTATTGAAGAATACTTTTGCTACTTGCATTCAAATTCAGTATGAAGCAGAGAATCTTCTTGAAGAATATGAAGACTTTAAAAACCAAGATCCAGAGTATGAGGAAAATGCCACTATGGGTGATACACCTGAAGATGGAGAAATAAACAAGATGGAGAAGGCACTTAAACAAACAAAATTTGAAATGAAGGCCCAGCAACTCTTTTTCTAACTAAGGGCTCATTAATTAGATAAACCAAATTTAGATAGAATAGAAGATAGGTTATAAAAAGAATATGTGTTTATTGAATTTTGTTAGACAAAGTTCCATGATCTTGTGACTTTGTTCATTCCTTATTTTTACGAAATTAAGAATGTAGCCAAGTAGGTTTCCCCAATGTAAATATTACTTACCAATAAAATTGAGCTTCTCAAATTTCATTTGTTATGGTCTGGTGTTATGTTCCAATTGTATAGCTAACATAATCTGTGTGAATAACAGCTTTGAACTCACCAATCTTGCTTCGAAACCAAGTTTAAGTGCTTTGAAGTATGGAATTTTTCCTTAGAAATTACACTGCTTACGCTTAAAGAGCTCTCTCAGATAGAAAATTCAAGGATGAAATTTTCATGTAAAGGTAAGTCTTTTGGGTTTCTTCATTACTCGACCAAGAATTGGTTTTGTAGTGTTTACTTATTTCAGAACCCAAAACTTTAAACAAGATAAGCATTCCAGAGACTCCTTCAAAGGATATTTTCTTATAAAGATGTCCTAGGAGTATGCTTATAAAACCTTCAAAGAGAACAAGCCGTAACTAATGTCTTTCTAAGGCATAAGTTTCAAAGATCTTGGAAGGAAACTGGTTTCGAAGCCAACTCCAGGTTTTCGAAGCCAAGCTGAACGTTTAAAATATATTTCACTCCCAAAACTTACTCTTGAAACAGACTCTCTATGATGTGGTTTTGAAACCTCTTGTGTTTTAAAACTAGAGTTTTAATTCCACATGAGTCAAAACCATCAAATAATTTATTTCGGGTCTATTTGACCCATTGGGTCGACTTGGTAATTTTTGGACGGAAAGGTTTGAAACCCTTTTTCTTCATGTTTTACCTATTCAACCCTTACTGCTCTTGTCTACAACTTTTTACTCCTCATCCACCTTCTTCTTTCAACTCTTCGATAATGGCTTCTTCTTCTCTAAAAGTACCAGTCGTTGAGCATGTGAACCCATCTGTGGCTTTGAGAAGACTCATTAATGAGGAATGTGATAAATACAGAGCCAATAAACAGTGTGCTGTCGATGGACGCATCCTCATTTCCCGTCACCATGCTCAAGGAGAATACGTGCTTGGACCCATTTTCTAGAAAACACCTGCTCAGCTCCCTGCCTTATACCCGCGTCTAAAGGATCATTGCCTCTTTTACAAGGGTGGCCTTGACTAGGGGAGCTAGAGGTTGAACCGACCCCACCGCTATTGGCCCATCCTGAGGCTTAAATGGGAGGAATAGTATGATCGAGTTGTTCCTACTAGGATGTTGGACCTTCAAGAACTCTGTCTCCTCGACTCCCTTCAACTAGCCAGGTTTTCTATTTCTGAAGACCCTTTCCTCATACCTGCTGCACTCTGTTTTTGGAATCTATCTTTTAATTTTTTCTAATTTCGATGTGGTATGATGGCCCCTACTGTTCTTGATATATGTCATCTCTTAGGGTTATTCCCCATTAACACTCCTTTTGGTCCTTTTTACCCCGATCTGAATGTGCCTTTTTTCATTCCCCCTCTTAACTCCTCATTTAGTGATTTCGCAAATTCTGAAAATCAAAGGGATGGCCTTGTAACAAACCGAGAGTTCTTCTCTTTTCTTTTATACTGGCTTTGCAAATATTTATTTTGCACTTCTTCTCAGAGGATTATGCCTGAGTTTGCCCCTCTTGCCAAGGCCCTTGCTTTGGGGAAGAAGATGGCCCTAGCTCCATATTTTTTAGGCCACGTATATAGAGTCTACTCCCAGTTTTGTAAAAGACCTTTGGATACCAACCAAGGGGGGCCACTCTGAATATTGCAACTTTGGCTCTTTGCTTACTTCACTGATTTACACTCCAAATGTCTTAAGATTTTTGGTACCAAACCTCACTACTTATGGAGTAAAATACGCTAGGGCTTCACTCTACCCTTCCAATTTTGCTTACTAATTCACTTTGTTCCACCAACTTCCATCTTCCCCTCCTTCTCACACCTTTTTCTGTCTCTTCAAAGCCGATGTTGGCCCAGCATGGTTGAGGACTTTCTTAGCTAACAGAAACTGCTCCCAACTTCAACACAGGCACATGTGGGCTTCTATCTTAACTTTAAGGGAGCTTTTTATTGGTACTTGTAATAAGCCCGCGGGGGGACCTCGCTACAGCTCGGACTCGATTTGTCACGGTTCTTGATCTGAACCAAAGAGTCCAAATCCGGCAAATCGTTTTGAGAAAATAGATTTTTGAAAGAAATACCAAACATGGACTGCTTTGTCAGATACAGAGTTGCCACCTAAATATTTTATTTTGGGAAATTTAGGAAACCCTGACTCGGTGCCAAAGGCCACGTGTCCGTCATCACCAAAGTTGCCTCGGCTCGGGAACTTGGGTACGATTGGGGAAGGTCAGCTATGAGCACCCCTTCTCGCCCGATCCGAAGATCGGCCTCTACTAACCATGATATCCAATTTTGAAAACGTTATGTGTTCTTATTCTGGTTATTAACCTAGAATTACTATGTTATGCGCATAGCAAACAAGTATAGACCAAATCGCCTAAATTGGAACGAAACATAGCATGTTTGTTTTGAAAATGGTTTGTTACCCGTAAGTAGGCTAAAAAATGCAGGTTTTGCCACCCTCAAGTGGGCTTTAGAAAAGTCGGTTTTGCCACTATCTAGTGGGCTTAAAAACTCACAGTTTTAATGCGTTATTCCAATTTAGGTAATTCAACCTCCATCCACAGGCATTCAAGCAGTTATATCACATAAGCAGCTAGCCTCATGGTAATCATACTGTCATGGCTACACTCACACGCATGCAAAGATGCTAAAGCATAAAAGCTCACCTAGTACTCCAAGCCAAAACAGAAACTAGTTAGTAATTATATGCATGATCCTAGTTCATGTTTAAAATGGCTAATACAACACATGCAAAGATGCGATCTAGACAGGCTCGGCTATCCTAAAGATGGCATGTGAAATGCTGCAACTAACAAGTACTCAACTTGGAATTGAAATACAAGTGCGGTTAGCATGATGTGCCGAACCCGGTGCATGTAAGACAAATGTATGGATGCACGCATGCATAGCATAAGGTATGCTAATTTAAATATGCCCTAGTCTACCATCATAAGCGGGTAAATAAAAGGGAGAAAGAAGTGGGGGTTGGAAGACATGCACACACGCACCCACACTTATTACAAATTTGCCCTCGCTCGGAGGGACCAAAAGAATAATACAGTCCGAATAATGAATCAACTATCCTAGCTAATTAATTATTACACAACTTTTAATTAATTAACAAATTGAATGCAAAAAGGAAAAGGCCACAGCCCCCGTCTCGGGATGAGCGAATGATGCATGCTTAACCCATCTCGCCCGGAAACTCGCTGCCATAGCATTGCTGCCTCTGTTTACACTGCCTAGCTCCTTTGAAAACTGCACAAGTCTCAGGATATGTTCTTTGCACACTGTGGAACACCACCGGCTGGGAGGGATGGCCATCGGCCTCGGAGGATGACCACCGGCCACAGATGAAGTTATCGGTCATTGATGAATTGCCGGTCGGCACTGTATTTAGCCGATCGGCCAAAGCTTCCTGCAGAACCTGCAATTGGCAGCAGCAGAGGGCAAGCAGTGTATGGCATGGAATTTTTAGGCAAATGTATGCATGGGCACACTCCCTATCATGTAATGGACTCAAGGGAGCATGGCCCTCGACCCTCAGGCCACCAATCAGGCATTTCGATGCATGATGGCCAAAGAGTCAAGTATGCATTTCAATGTCAAATGCAATGCACACAAAACATACAAGGGACCCAACCTCAATCATGGTTGATCAAGAGGCGAGGCAATGCACAACAATGCACATGCGACCTAAGCATGCAAGCAAACATATAAACATGCAATGCAACTACATGGCACACACAATGCTAACAACATAACATGCACAACGCATTGAAACATGGCATACACAATGCAAGATGGACTTACACCAATGTGAGTGGACCTCAGCCGCACTCACATCAGTGGCCATGAGATGAAAATGAGACACTCGAAATGCGTGCACATATGCACGCAAACCAAGGACCGAACCTAAGGCACGAATGCCACTCTACCAAAGCATGGCAAGACATGGAACATGGTATGCAAACATGCAAATTTCAGCACTAAAACATGATGCTAAACAGCCCCAAAACATGGCAATATGGCACCCGATGCATGAGATGAGACCCGAAACTCAAAATTAGGCACATGGAATGACTTATAGCTATACAAAGCATGCATTATTTGATCATGAAGCATGAAGACAGATTCAAGGCAGTCCCAAAACATGCATATTTCCAGTTTATAACAAGGCCAAAAAATAAACACAAGTAGGGCTAATCTATCATGCAAGAATGGCTTTAAAAGAGAGATAGAGAGACAAGGGACAGCAGCCGGCCCCAAACAGTGATGAGCCCTTCAACAAAGTTGAAGAAGGGCTCAAAATAAGACCCTTTACAGTTTACATCAAGCCACGAAAATAAACACAAGTAGGCCTAAACTATCATGCAAGAAAAGGGCTTAAAAGAGGGGTAAAGAAGCAAAGGGTAGATGCTGGTCCCAAACAGTGAAGAGCCCTTCAACAAAGTTGAAGAAGGGCTCAAAACAAACTATTTTTCAGTTTATGGAAAAGCTCAAAACAGCTCATAAATAGGCCTAAAATACTATGCAAAAATAGGCCTAAAAGAGGGTTTAAACACAAAGGGTAAGAAGGAAGCCTCAAACAGGGAAAGGCCCTTAATCAAACATGAAAAAGAGCTCAAAATAAGACTATTTCCAGTTAGGGTCGGAGCCCAAAAATGCAAGCAACTATGGCTTAGATATGAAGCAAGACAAGGCTAGAAAAGAGGGAATGAAGACTTACCCTTGAAGAGCAGCAATGCAGCAGCCTTTGATCCAAGAAAAGGAGCTCCTAACCTCTGAAAATCAGCCTCAAATGGTTGGAATGGAGGATGGAGGCCTTGTGCTATGGGTTGGTGTGTAAATAGCCAAGGATAATGGACTTTGGAGCTTGAAAGAGAGGGTTGAATGTATAGATATAGGGTTGTATGTATATTGGTGCCTCAGCTGGTTTTTTTTTTCAACCTTTAGAAATGGAGGAGGGGTGCTAGTTATATAGAGGAGAGGAGTGAGGAAAGGGGGGGAAAAACAAATTCAAGTTTCCCCCCCAAAAGGCAAAATCTCGGACAAAGGGTTTAAATGGAGAATAGCTGGCACAGCTGGCATGCACCCTGCTTGAGGGGTGCAAAGGGTCATATCGGCCATGAAAGGAGGTCATCGGTCAAATAAATGGCCGGTCGGCACAATAAATGGCCAGCCTGCAATCTTTTCTGGCCGGTCCGCTAAATGGATGGCCGATGGGTGGCCGATAAGGTCAAAAAGTGCCGGTGGATGTCCAGATTGAAGCCCCGGAAGTTAGCTTTCCAATGACGCAAACCTTGCATTAAAATTCCTCCTGTGGAAAAAGTTATGCCCATTTTGGTGAAGCTACGCAGATTCGATCCAACCGAGATGATGCCCAACTTCAACTGATTATATCTCCCCCACCCGGACTTGGCTTTAAGAGATTCTTGAGTGCAAAATGAAGCCCCAGAAGTAAGCTTTCCGACGGTGGTGGCCCCATAGCTAAAATCCAAGTATGCAAATGAATAAGCCCGATTCAGCGAGGGTCGCTCGACTCTCTTCTACCCGGATCCTTGCCGAACTTCTTCTCCAACTTGTTTTCTCCTCTCCTTTCCTCTTTTCTTCAACTTCAAACCCCTAAGTAAGGTGTTTTGAAAGATTTTTCAAAGATTTCATCTCTCTTTCGTTCATTTCCACTTCGTCCTTGCTCAGTTTATCGAAAAGCGCAACATTTGACAAAATGCGAGCCTCGGAACATCGCAGAAACTTTATTTCAAAAATGTTTTGAAAGAGAGGGTTTTAAGGTCTAAAAACCATTCAAAATATTTTTGGTCCAAAATGGGGTGTGAAGTTGAGATTTGTGTCTCTCCTTGTCGAAGAAACTGAACCTTTGCTCTGCACGCCTTTCTCCACCAAATAAACCATCAGTGGTGCCCAAGTCTTAAGGGCGGTCAAAAATGGGATGTCTACAGTACTTTACACCCTCGAGCTTACAAATGCATAACAGAAGCCTACTGCACTGCTCAATTTGCTAGGCAATTTGGGCTTACACAGGGGATCCTTATTTCTCTATGCAACCAAACTAACCCCAATCTTGTTACTAGAGAGCTGAAAGTGCAAAGAACCAGGCTGGAGAAAGCAACCTCCAAATTGATTCAAGACTTGATCGAATTTCAATTCACTCCCTTCATCCCACAAGGCACTGCATTGAAAAGATACCAGAATTGGTGGACGGCCAACATGGAGGTGCTCTTGGCCATTTCCCCTGAGGATTTGTTAGTAGGGTTAGATGTGCCCTCTCAAGCTAAACCCAAGGAGACTGAGATTTCTGCTACTGCTTTTATTTCCCATGCTATCCCAGCTCCTACTCTTGCTATGTCAGCTCCTCTTCCTAGAGTCACTAGGGCTACTTCGAAGAAAGGTTTTCATTTCCTTTTTCCCTTCTCCTTTCCTTTTATGATATTCCGTTTATTTGTTTATGGCTTTTATTTGATGCAGAAACTTCTCAAGAAGACTCTCCTCAGAGAGCTCAAGCCTTAACCATTCTCAAGAGCAAGCAACAACAGCAAAAGAAGAGAAAACTCCTACTTGACCTTGAAGAAGAAAAAGTATTTGCAGCTCATACAGACAAGGAGGAGGCAGAGGAGGAGAAAGAAGTGCCATTAAAAAGAAAAAAGAAAAAGGTGACAGTCTTCCTTTTTTATTTTACTAAGGACCCTACTCACAAGGTAGCTGCTAAGGCAATGCAGAGAGCACAATCCAAGGAAATAATTGTCTTCTAGAGGTCTGAGAAAAGGAGACAGTAGTAGATACTAAGGGATGAAACTGCTGCTGCTAATACACTTTAAAAGAAAACTGCAAGGATGCAACAAACTGTCGAGCACTATATTCTTCGTAGTTCTCCAACCATCACCACCACTTCTAAGGCTGATAATTTCTCTTAATCCCTATGGTAATTTCCTTTCCCAAGATTTCAGCATAAAAACTCACCATTGCTTCTTATTTTCTGATTCGCAGCAACAGTTATTCCACCTCCTTATCCTTTGACACTGGCTTCTTCTGTTTTGCTTGAAAATGAAAGGTCATTAGAGGCAGCCTCAAAAAGGAGAAAGAAGAACAACACCGAAGTGCCTTTAAGTGTAGAGCCCATCCAGACAGTACTTCCACTTCCCAGTACTACACGTTCCATACCTTCTTTGAAGCCAAGCATCCCTCTTTCTTTATGCCCGGGCTTAACTCCATATCTGCCTCATCTAACCTTTGCCTCAGCTCAATTTACTCATTTTATAGTCTTGGCTGCTCCTTCATCACCTGAGAGGGCCCCAGTTGTCGCCTCATCCTCAGTGATAGCTGAAACTCCCAGATAAGATGCTAGTAGCTCACCAATTTCTTGTCCACAATCCAGCTCCAGCCCTTCTTCCCTTGACCTGCTAGTGGCCAGGACTATAGACACTGCTGGGAAACCTCACACTCCTTCTCCAATCCCCGTGCAACCATCTCTTCCTTCCACTAGTGATTCCTCTGTACTTTCAACGTCAGAAGAGGAGATGGATACTTTTGAAGCCCGGCTAGCTAGCTTATTTGACATGCCTTCCTCAGTTCAATCAACCAGCAATGAAGCTAAACCATTGGTCCTTACTGACTTCCTCATGGAAATTTGTTAGAGTTCCTCTACTATCAGCAGAGTTCCTTCGCCTCCAGTGGACTTGGGCACCTGTTTGGAATTGTTGACATTATTCTCAAGGATTCCATTCGAAGCCTTACAAAGACCTATCATTAAGAATGGTTTTCTCCAATGCTGCAAAGTTATTGAGCAATCCAACATGGCTATTTCAAGCCACTTATACCAGGCAGCAGCTACCATGGATTTCTATGTCAATATCTGCCATATTGCTAAGCTGTAGAAGAGAAGCTACTAAAGGAAAAGGAATTTGTTTCCCATATACATGCTGAGATATCTGAATTAAAGGGACAACATTCCTCTGCTTCTCAGTCTCGAACTCAACTCTTCGAGAAAAAGGCCCAATTAGAGGAAGAGTTAGCAGCAGTTAACCTAGCCTTAGATCGTACTGCTAAAAAGCTGCAAATTACCAATCAAGGGCTAGCTGATCGTAGACATGACATAGCTACAGCCATTTAGTTTTTCCCATCCCTTAGGAGTAGAGAATCAATTGTAAGGGAACAATTGAAGCATTGTACTAATTTCTGGGCCAATTTATGGCTACATGTACTTAATTCTTTATGAAATGAAAACCTTTTATTATCTATCTGAGTGTCTCATGCTCTCTCATTATTTTATTTAGCACTCTCTACACTCCTTGTGTCTCCTACACAGTTGGATCATAAGGCTTCAGGTACCTGCCATTAATTTTCTTAGAATGCACATAACCATTCAGGTTCCTTAGATGGTAGGCTCCTCCAGACAAGACTTTATGAACCTGATATGGTCATTCCCAATTAGATGACCATTTGCCAAATTTATGGCTCTTAATGCCTATTGGAAGTATTGTCTTCCGTATTTAGTCACCTTCATCAAAGCTGATGTGCTTGACTTTCTTGTTATAACTTCTGGTTGCCTTTTTTTTTTTTTGGAAAAGGATATTGTTCAATGCCAAGATTCTAGCCTCATCCATATGTTCTATTTCTAAGAATATGCTTTGATGATATTGCTCAGAAGTTAACTGGTCTTGGCCTTTCACCCTTAAAGGCTTAATGTTAACTTCCACAGACAAAACTGTATCATGCCCATACACTAAGGCATAAAGAGTGACTCTTGTATTTGACCTTGAAGAAGTCCAATAAGCCCATAATACATCTAACAACAAGTTATGTTAATCCCTAGGATTGTTTTTTACAATTCTTTGTATTTCTTTTTTTAAGGACTTATTGGATGATTCTACCTAACCATTTACTTGTGCATAATAAGGGATGGAATTAATAAGGCTAATTCCAAATTCTGCTGTGAAAGATTTTACCATCTTTCCATCAAATACAGTCCCATTATCTATAGTTATGGTCTGTGAGATGCCAAATTTGTGAATCCGATCTTTAATAAATCCAATAACTTCAGTTTGATCCACAGCCTTATATGGTTTAGTTTCGACCTACTTAGTGAAGTAATCTGTGGCTACTAGGATGAAACAATGGTGCTTCGAGGAGGGTGGATGTATTTTTCCTATCATAACCATAGTCCAACCTCTAAATGGCTAAGGTTTCACAACTGCATGCAAATTAGTTATTGACACATGTCTTATCATGCCATACTTTTGGCATGCCTGACAACCTCTAGCATATTCTATACAGTCTTTAAGGATGGTTGACCAATAATAGGAATGCCTTCAAAGCAGCCTTCTCATCTTTACACCAGGCTGATGGGCACCACAAATGCCTTCATGTACTTCAGCCATAGCCATCAATGCCTCATTTGGCCCTAGACATTCCAATAATAACCCATCTGCTTCCCTTTTATACAGAACATTACCATACACTATATATTGTATGGACTGTAATTTAATCTTTCTGCTGGCCTTCGAAGATGGGCCAATCAAGTACTGCATCATTGGATATCTCCAATCTTGATCTTGTAAGTCATTATGATTGACTTCCAACATAATGTCCCTTTTAACTAAAGGTGGTATTAATTTTTGATACGTTACTTGACTTATGTTCAATTGAGTGTCATCCCTTCTTCTGAAATTCGAAACCTTCTGAGCTACATTATTGGCTTTGTTATTCATGAACCTTAGGATATAAGTCACATTTGCTATCTGAAACTGAGAAAGCAAATGTAATGCAGCAACATAATATGGCAACATGCTTGCACTTTGACATTTGAAAATTCCTTTTACTTGGTTGACTACCAATTGAAAGTCTCCTAATATGTCAACTGTATGAGCTTGTAATCCAATAAATATTTCAAGTCCCATTATTAAAGCTTCATATTCAACTTGATTATTGGAACAAGTGATTTCATCAACTCTAAAATCATGTGTGGTTTCTACCCCCTATGATTATTTAATTACAACACCAATTCCAATCAGACCATTGGCCTTTAATCCATCAAACCACATTTGCCATGGCTGAACATTGACCATGCTAAGATCCATTGTTTCTTGGCTTTCTGTTTGATACGAATGATCTGTCAAAAAGTTAGTCAAGACTTACCTTTTACTGCCTTTTAGGGGATATATTCTAGATGAAACTCTAAAAGAGCCAACATCCATTTGTCAATTCTTCCTCTTAGCATAGGTCTAGATAATAGGTATTTAACCAAGTTTGTGGTTGCAATTACCAAGACGACGGTAGGCAGAAGATAATATCTTAATTTCATTATTGCAAAGTACAATGCGAAGCACAACTTTTCTACAGCTGAGTATTTACATTCACAAGAATTTAAAAACCTACTAAGGTAATAAACTACTTGCTTTTTATCTTCTTCATTGTCCTGAATTAGGAAAACTCCCAATGAATCTTCTGCTGCAGCAATGTATAACTTCAAGGGTTTATCTCTCCTTGGTGGCATCAACACTGGAGGTTTGGCCAAGTAGACTTTAAGTCCTTCAAAAGCAGCTTGATGCTCAACTGTCCACACAAATTTTTCTTCATTTCTCAGCTTCAACAAAGAAGAAAATACTTTAGTTTTTCCTGTAGTGTTAAAAATAAATCTTCGAAGGAAATTAATCTGACTAAGGAACTTTTGTAATTCTTTCTTGCTTGATGGAGGTTTGGCTTCAATGATGGTTTTGGCTTTATTCTGATCAATCTGTATTCCTTTCTTGTGCACTACATACTCCAAGAAGTTTCCAGCTGATACACCAAAAGCACATTTGAGAGGATTAAGCTTCAACTTGAACTTTCTCATTCTCTCGAAAGCTGCTGTCAAGTGAGTCAGTTGCTTCTCCATAGACTAGGACTTCACAACAATATCATCAATGTAATACTTTAGGTATCCTTCAATGAGATCATGGAAGATAGTATTCATTGCCCTCTGATATGTTGCCCCAGCATTCTTTAAACCAAATGGCATTTTAACCCATTCAAAGGTGTCAATATTCCCAGAACACTTAAATGCTGTCTTATGGACATCTTCCTCTACAATGCAGATCTGGTTGTAACCATAATATCCATCCATCATAGACAAAATCTTGTGTCCTGCTGAACTGTCCACCAGTAAATCTACTATGGGCATGGGGTACTTATCTTTTGGGGTTGCTAAATTCAGATTTCTAAAATTTATGCATACCTTCATTTTACCATTCTTTTTTACAGTAGGCACAATATTGGACAGCCATTTAACATATTTGACTGTTCTAATGAAGCCTGCGGTATGGAGCCTAAGAATCTCCTCTTTCACCTTCTGAACCACTTCAGGACTCATCTGTCTTGGTTTCTGCTTGTATGGCTTGAAATTAGACTTCATAAGGAGCCTATATTCCACTAATGACCTATCCAATCCAGGTAGTTTATTGTACGACCAAGCAAAACAATCCTTATATTGTTTTAAGACCACCAATAACTGGTTTTTGTCACAAGGACTTAATTAAGCACTAATGTAAGTGGGTTGTTGTATTGAATCTTCGCCCAAGTTGACTTATTCTAAAGGGTCTTGTACTTGAGCACTCACTAATGCTCTCTCTTTACCTTCTTCCACCCTTAAAGCAACCCTTCTATTTTGTTCTGCTTCCACCTTTTCTGGTTTAACATCTGTACTTTTTTCTTCATAGATAAAATCTGTCCATAAAGCATCTTCTTGTATTTCCTGGACTTTATTTTCAATGTCCAATGCATAGTATTTACCAAGAGCCAAAGGTTTGACCACTTGGTGCATCTGACTATAGCCAACTATTATGGCTTCTTGCTTTTTCCCCTATACTTTCTGAATTATTGCCTTTATGTCCAATGCTGAAAATTCGATTAAAGCCAATGGATTGGCTTGTTGGTCTTGATCTTTCTGTCTACAATCAGGCATCATCATCATCTTTATTGACAAACTCTTCTCAACACTCTCCTGCACTAAGTGCTTCAGGTGTGCTACTTCCTCATCAGCCGTCACTTCGACTGCTTCATCAGACTTCCTCAGCACACTGAACGGTACAACCCCTTCAGTGTATAGCTTAGCCTCAACAAAATCAGCACAAACGGATCTGTATTGATTTCCTCTGTTTCCTCATTGCACAGAGCTATCATCATCTTCTAATATAAAAAGGAAGGCACACACTTGTTGGTGTAGATTCGGTCCCTGCCAAGTAAAGCATTATACTTAGCATTACTAACTATAACAAAGAATGTTGTCATGCAATCTCTGGTTCCCACACTCAGGTTGATGGATAAAATACCCTGAGCCATTTGCTTATCCCCAGCAAAACCAGCAATGGTTGTACTGGTGGGGATCAACCTAGGATTTCTCTTTCCCAGTTTCTTCAAAGAGGACTTTGGAAGCAGGTTTACTACTGCACCATTGTCCACTAACACCATGTTCATCTCTATCTCATCGAAGTAAGCTCTGATATACAAGGACTTAACGTGCTGGGTCATAGATATTGTGGGATACTCGAAGGGATATGAGAGGTTAATGGTCACCTTCTCACCTTCTTCGTCAGTTTCCATTGGCTTGGCCACTTCTGACTCATCTTGAATCATGCTGACCTGTGAATCTTCACTAGAAACTAGAATGGGGTCATTTTCCTGACGTTCCTGTTCTCTCTTTTCAGCTTGGAATTCTTGTGACAACACATATACCATGTTCACTGGTACTGAAGGAAATGAGTCAAACTGTACTACTGGCTGCAATTGCTCTTCTTCCGTTTGGGCCTGTTCTGAAGCTTGGGAGGCATCATCCATGCTACACTCTGGTACCTCAGTACTGGTGGTTTTCTCTGAATTAACTCGCTTGTGATCTGTTTCTGTTGGCTTTTCGACCAAAAAGGTCTGTTCAGCCATGAAGGCTTCAAACATCTCATCTTCAGTCAATTCTTTCTTTTAGCTTAGTTCAACTTCTCCTTCTGTCTCACTATCGCTTTCTATCAAGGCCTTTTCAAGATCTGCTAAGCTGGATCTTTCCTTGGCTTTCAGTTCAATGTGAACCTTAGCCAACTGCTCTCTGCTGACGCTTCTTTTGATCTGAGGAGCCAGCTTTGGACTTTCTTTTTTCTCTGTCTGGCCTTTTGATTGGGCCAATGAAGAACTCTCTCCACTTTCCTTCAGATCCCTTTGGTACTGGGTGTACCTTCGCCAGATCTTCCTCCTTTGAGACTTAGGAATTACTGGAACCATATTTGGTTCCTTTGTCTTTTGGTGCTTGAGTAATATCCAATATTTGGAGCCACCAAGGGAGGTTTAATCATCCTGCCCTTATCTCCAAAAACATTTCCCTCGGTAGTTATTTCCTTAGGCTTGTTCTACATGACAAATCAATCTAGAACCCCAGGTACCCATGAACTCACTAGTTCAGTTGCTGAACTTGCTTTCCCAGTCTTTGAAGCCCCTTCGAAGCTAACTATTGAGGCCAATCACTGGCGTTGGCACCTTGTCTCGAACCTAATTTAGGCCTTCTCTTAGGGTATTTGCCTTGCATCTTATTCGAAGTTGACTTTGAAGGCCAATCACTGGCTCTGCTTCCCTGACTTGAGCCTAATTCTGGCATTCTCTCGAGATAATTGTCTTCCATCCTATAGTAATTTGGTGGTCTGAACTCATGTAGAGGTCTCTTACCCTTGGATTGCATTCTAGTGGCTGATGGTCCAACCAAAAATGGCTACTGTCTAGGACTAGTTGGGTATGGCCTTCTGTTGTAGATGTTGGTTGGCTTAGGGTGTTTCTATACATCCTTGTAATGCTTCTTCCCATCAATTGGGAGCCCTTTCAGCCATTTGTAACTTAACCTGCACCTGGGACACATCCTTTGCATGACAGCTGCCTCAAGAATCATCATCCAGTGCTTTCGGACTATAGTCATCCTTTTGGTCTGCAAAGCTCTGTCTATTTGCTGGTGCACTTCTAGTATCTTTCTTGAAAGTAGTCTAGCTAGCAACATACATCTGCACATTAACTTACTTCAATTCCTTCAAGGATAGGTTTTGGAAATCTAGCATGCCAACATTGGCTGCAGCCTCCCCAATCTCTGGAAATGGATTGGTGTCAATTCCCTTAACTTTCTCTGCATTGGCTGGAAACTTTAGCCTCCCTTTTTGAATCTGTTTTTGGATCCTGTCCCGAAAAACAATACAGTTTTTAGTTGAATGAGACTAAGAATTATGTCATTTATGGTACATTTTTCCTTTAAGTTCTTCTAGGGTGGGGATCTTAATTCCCTTTGGTAACTTTAGGAAATTTGTTGCAAGCAAATTATCAAAAATGTCATCTGCTTTTATTAAATCAAAAGAATACTTCTTATGAAAATCTTTCTTTTTAAACTGCTGCTCTATTGTACTGTCTTTCTGAATTAATGCCTCACAGATCATAGGTTCTTTTCCTACGCTTTCTACTACATTAATTTCATAATTAGGATTCCTATAATAGGCCTTATATAATGCATTACTTCGATCCTTATTTTCCTCGAATAAAGATTCATATCTAGACACCTTATAGGTTAATTCCACTAAGTTTCGAAACTCAGTTGAATCGAACTTCTTTCGAAGCCTAACCAAATCATTTTAAGCCAATCTCACAAATTCAGGCTCTGGTAGAATGACCCTACACTTATTTCGTGCTCTTTTGAATTTGGTAATGAATTGAGCCTTCTCATTAGGCCTTTAACTGAGCCTTGCCAAATCTACCATAGAAACCTTAGGCTCTGTTTGGAAGAATTGAGTATGAAATGCCTCTTCCATTTGCTAGCAAGTTTGGATAGAGCCTGGTGTAAAGTTAATATACCATGCAAAGGCTACCCTAGTTAAAGAATCTGGAAAGAGATTCAATTTCATATAATCATTATTGGTGAATTCACCACATTGGCCTGTAAATCTGGCAATATGTTCTACTATTGATTGATTTCCATTTCCATAAAAGAGAGCAAAATCTGGTATTCTAAACCCTTTTGGGTATTCATGTACCCTATCCACCCATTCTGGGTATGACTTTCTATATATAGGAGTTTGGACCCCCCGAGCCATGGGTCCACACATCTCTCTGACAATATCAGCAATTTGGTCCCTAGGAACCATATTCTGTACTTGTTGGACTACTATTGGAGGAGCAAACACAAGGTTTGGCAGAACTCCATGTGCTTGAGGTCCTCTTGGTCCATAGAGGTATATTTAGGAATGGTTGTCCTTGTGGTACTTGTTGTTGTTGAGGGTATGGTTGACCACTCTGGGCCTGTCTGCGAAAGGTGCTGCAAGAGAAGGAACAGGTGTTGTTTATCTCCCAGCCGTAGGAAACCCTTCAAACCCCCCGGGTGTGAATTCGAACAGAGGGTTAGTGAACCCCCTTGTGTCAAGCATGGTTTTGAACATGGGATTTAGAAACATTCTCATGCCATTTTCTTGTGTTGGCCCAGATCCACCAATTTGTATGGCTATGCTGTTAGGTAATGGCATATTTTGATTTATCAAATGCCTCGAAAGAGGCTCATACCATGACTAAGGTACAGGTGATGGTCTTTCATAATTTTGATTACTAGTCTAACCATTAGTATGTCCATTAATTTACATAGGTTGTTTATCTTTAGCCAATTTTGCTAAAGAACATTTGAATTTTCCCTCATATGCCTTGTGACAGTTGGTTGATGGGAATTCATTCAATCCATAAAGGATATTGCCAATCTTTCTATTGTATACATTAACTGCAATCACATAGCATCTATTAAGCCTCCCTACGGATTCATTGGCTGGGTAGACGGAACAGTAGATTGTCCAATTCCATGACCTCGTCCAATATTCTGAACATGTGGTGCATGTTCCGAGGTGCTAGTCTGTTTGACCATAGATTCTGATAAGATAGGTGCTTCCATAAGATGTGCTATTACATTATTCTCTAGATTAGGTACTTCTACCTCTCCTTCCACACCTTCTTCCAGACGTTCATTTTCTCCTTGTTTCATACGTCTAGCCATTTCAAAGTCCCACTGGGCGTGCCAAAAATATATATTGGCTTTTTTGGCTTTCAAAGATTAACAATGTAAATTTAAGTGTGTCAACAAGGATCAATTAGTTCTTACAGAATTTATAATTACCAACCAATTATCAAGTGATTGTGTTGAAATTCTTTCAGCCTCAATGAAGAGGACTTTTACTGGTGGCTTGTTTAGGAGAAAATTATGAATAGTAACAAGTAAATATAATTCAGAAATCGAATTTTGTTAAGCAAATGAAAACTTACGATGAAGTTACAATGACCCAGCCTCGACGAGGTTCACAGCAACAAACTACTGAAAAACTACTCCTAGGAAATGAAGTACAATACAGGAATTGAAGTGCTAGAAATATAAAAAATTGAAAATGTAAAACTGGAAAGAAAATGAAGTAAATAAACTAGTTTCTGAATCTAAGTCTGGGTCCTTTATTCTGGGGCCTTCATTGCTATTTATACTTCTCAGTGGTAACCATCAAAGTGGGCTTCCAACCATTGAAGTGTCCTCCTATGATTGCTGAATATCCTCTCTCACAGTCAGTCCTACTACGCCACTTTTGCAGTTAGGTTTCCCTCTTGATTTTAAATTTAATTTATGAGTAACCGTTAGGTCACATCATCTTGTGTTTCTCAACTGTTCCAGTGCTACGCAGATCCATTATTACCAATACGAATTGCCACGTGTCTGACTTTTATTGGCAACTTATATTAACTCTCCAAATTACCCTCCTCGTGCCACATGTTAAATTGTGATTGGCTTATACAAAATATGTAGCAAGCACATGTTTTACTCGTAAATTTTTTTATTACATTTGACATTGTCTACGTGATATTTTCAAGAGCAATGAAATAATTACTTGACATTAATTAATCACCTTGTTTTGTTACAAAATATTTTCAAAGTTTCAAGAGAGATTTCCATCCCTGCCCTCCCCCTAAAAAAATATATATATATAAAAATATATATATATATATATATTCTTTTTGTTTATTGTTTTAAAGAACAAAAAATAATGTATTTTTAAAAATAATAAAAATATGTTTTTAAAATTTTAAACAATCAGGATGAATGTTCATATATAAATATGAACAAAATGTTAATATGGAAAGTGTTTGGGTATTTAAAGTACACACCATATGTATTTGTGTAAATTTTTATAGATATACATAAATTATCTCACAAAATCGTATAAGTTATCACAAATATACATAAATTACAATTTTTAAAATTTTTATGAATTAATTTATATATATTTGTAAAAATTTTAAAAAGTGTATATAATACACACTTATACACTTAAAAATTGCACAATCTATCTATCTATATCTATTTATTATTATATAAGGAAAAAGAGATTTTTAGTAAAAAGACTTGTGAAAGCTCCAAAGTCTCATTCCATAATTACTAATTTTTGTGATTTAAAAATATTTAAAAATAATTTTATTGGCTAACAAAGTAATTATAAATTAAAAAAATAATGAAAATTCACTTAAAATTCTGAATTACAAGTTCCTAAAATCCCTCCCCCTCAATATTTTTCCCTTTCTTAAATCTCATCTCATAACAATTTAACTATACATTAAAAAAACATTATATATTAAAAAAAAAACACACACACAAATCTCATCTCATAACAAAATAATTATATATTTTACAAAAAAAAAATTATAAATTAAAAAAACAACGTAAAATCACAATTGTTAATTTTTGTAATTTTAAAAATAGTATTATTGGCTAACAAAGTAACTATAGATTAAAAAAAAAAAACTAAAATTGCTAATTTTTGTAATTTTAAAAATATTTAAAAATCATATTATTAGCTAATAAAGTAACTATAGATTTAAAAAAATATAATTGAATTATAAGTTCCAAAAATCTCTCCTTTAATATTTATCTCTTTCTTAAAGCTTATAATCTATTTATCTAAGCTATATATTATACTAAATTGACTTTTCATCTTAGAGGCCCTAAGTGTTTCAAAACCTTAAATCTAATTTTTAAAATTTTTGAATTTTATAAAAAAAAAAATTAAAACATCTATTGGCTATTCCAATGACATAAATATTAACCTTCAAAATTATTTAATGCAAATGTATTGCCGATAAAAAGAAAAAAAGAAAAAAAAAAAAAAACACACACAATTCTCAACCTTCCACTCATTCTCAAAATAATTCAAGCTTTTATTTAAAAAGAATATAAATCTCATATAATCTTTTCTTTCACAACTAGTCTAATCTATATAAACATAAAATTAAACCTAACATAAAATAAAAAGGGATATTTTTTTTCAGGTCCTTGGTATTATGATTTTTTAGCATAAAGGACACCAAATATTTTCATAATGTCTAAGGTCCCTCAACCTTGATCCAGAGAAATTTCAGTCCAGAGAAAATTGGTCCAGAGAAAAATTTCTCTAGAAAGTCTAGTGGTCTAATTATTCTCATAATTTCTCTGATTTGAGGAAGGAAGGGAAAATAAACGATCATAACAGTAAACTCACATCCAATGTAAGGGTATTTGAAAACTGAGCATACACAAAATTATTGCATTGAGTAAAATCGAGAGACAAAATTCAGCTCTTTTGAAATTTCTCTGAGTTGACCAACCAGAGAAATTATTGCATTGACTTGGATACATATTCACAGAGAAAATCTCATCACCAGAGAATCTCTCTGGATTCAATCCAGAGAAATTCTTTAAACCAGAGAAATTTTCTGCATCACACAAAAAAAAAAAAAAAAAAAGTGAATCAGAATGAGAATGCTCTGAATGAGAATGACCAACCAGAGAAATTCACTTGTAAACCCCTTGAAACAATAAAAACATACCTGGAAACATAGCAAGCCATTTAATCATTTGAGCTTCAAGTCCAGATTTTAACCTTTGTAACTTCCTGAATTTATTTCAAATTCTACACAAGAGTTTACTTCATTTTTGTTATCTGCAGTTTGATGGCTTCAGTGACTTGGATACATATTCACAGAGAAAATCTCATCACCAAAGAATTTCTCTGGATTCAACCCAGATAAATTCTTTAAACCAGAGAAATTTTCTGCATCACCAAAAAAAAAAAAAAACAACAACAACAACCTAAAACAATGCCTTGAATTATTGAATGTCTTTGCATCATCCATTCATCCATCAATCCCAAAAACCCAACTCAGTCAAATCTACAATTAACCAACTCTCTGCATATTTATCAAGTTCCTTTTTAATTCTATTTTTGGTCTTTGAAATTTCTCTGGACACTTCAACCCAGAGAAATTCTTCATGGCAGCATACAGACCTCACTGTCCATCACATCAATTACTCTAGCCCAAGTTGAAGAGATAGTAATAAGATTCGGCAAAGCAACCTGCAAAGGCAAGAATTCCTATAGTAGCTAAACTATGAAAATATTTAACAGTAATTGACAACAAAAACCAACCGTAAGTAGCTCAACCCAAACAATAAATACCATCATACCCAAAGGAACAAGCTGATTCTGACTGAGACATAAAACCATCCATGGTCACCCCATCCCCAACCTTCAGAATATGCAGGAGTGGCTTGATTAACATCAATTTTTAGCTCTTCTTTTATAGCGGGCGACATGGAAATTAAACGCTACAAATGGAAAAATGATAGGGTCAAACAACACAAGAAGCAGAATTAAATTGCCAGTGATAAATAAAAGATTTCCTTGTCATACCTTCAAATTGGAAAGAGTATGTTCAAGCGAAGAAGAATGCCATAGAATGAAAAATAAAACAAGAGACACACCAAAAAACCTGTGTATCAAGACCAAGGCTATAGCGAACCCGGTCTTTTCCCATTGGATTATTGTATCTGGACTTATGTCCCGTGGATTCTGTTGTCATATTATTGTTGTTGTCATCCTTTAAAGTCATTGTTTGAGTCTTAGGGTGTGTTAGACTTGTTTCGAGTAGGTGGTTTGAGTCTGGGATCAAACCCCAGATTTTTGAAGTTTCGGCCTTTCCGCTCGAGCGGACCTTCTTGCGCTCGAGCGGAGATTGCGCACTTCCAGTATTTGTGAACCCTGCAAAACTTCTGCAGGTGTGATATCTACGCTCGAGCGGGATTTCTGAGCTCGAGCGTGTTGAGCTCGAGCGGTATTGTTTACGCTCGAGCGGGTAGTGTGTTCTTCGCGTGGGTTCTGGAATGGGAAAATCTACGCTCGAGCGGTTAACATTGCGCTCGAGCGGACATTGTTTTTGTTCTTTACGCTCGAGCGGTGTTTTGTGCGCTCGAGCGGGCCTGTCGAGTTTAAATACGCAGCAGCGTGTTTTAAAACAGTTTTTCAGCCTCTTTCAGTTTATAAAACCCTAGGTTACGAGTTTTCTCTCTCCCAACTCATCTTCTCTCCTAGGTTTCATCTATTTAGAGTGAGTATCTAACCTAGTTCCTTCATTAAAAAGGTAGAGTGAGTCGAGGGCTTCTATCTAATCTGAACGGTTCTTGATTTGGAGCACTTTGGAGTTTGGGCTATCATCTCCGTCTTCTTCTTTTTGGGTTCTTGCTTCGAGGTAGGGATTTCCTACTCCATTTATACGCTTTAATCCTAAGTGGTGGTATTTTGGTATGTGGGGGTAGTTTGGTAGTTTTGGGAGAAATCTTAGGGTTTGTCATAGATTAATTTATATAATTAATTTAAGGGAAGATTGTGATATTGGGTTTAATTCATGAGATTGGGGAATTTAGTGGTTTAATGATGTATTTGGTTAGTTTAAATACTTACCTTTGAGAATGTTGAAATTACATTTGTTGTTATATTTATTTCTTGTTTAGAAATAATTGTTTTGGGCTATCGGTGGAGGATAGCCATGATTGTTGTAGACACTGCATGTGGATTAGGCAAAATTGAAACTAATCATTTGGTTAAGTTGTTGAGTATAAAGGTTGGAATAATACATTAAATCTATGTATTGATTTATTATGTATATGACTTTATGTTTATATGCATTACTTGTGTATGGGAGGAGATAGGGGATGTACTCCACGGTTTAGGGGAAGATGGGGGATGTACCTCTAAACCGGTTAATGATTATGGGAAGATAGGGGATGAACCCAGGGTTGCTGCTTATATGCGCGCCTATAGCAGAGATACAGCTCATATGCTTATCTATTTGTTGTTGATATGATACATCACCACCATGTGTATCAGTTGGGAAGTATAGAAGTGGATTTGATTGAGATTGTTATAACACCAGTATGTGTGTTTATTTTGTTACAAGAAAGGTTTAACCTGATTTGTTATCCATGTTGAGTAGTTTGGCCAGGTTCTGTGCCATAGTTGGAAGGTGAGTTATGCCATAGACAAAGTGTCATAGGCAATGTAGACATTCGTGCCATAAAATTGTAAATTGATTATTTGGTGTTAACCATGTATCGGATGCTACTGCTTTAGTTAATTCTTATGCTTGGTTTAGTATTTCTCTACTGGGCTGTGGCTCACCCTATATGGGAACTTCATTTTCAGGTTCAGGCGGTTCACTACCTTCAAGAACTTAGCTTGTGAGGATTTGGACTCGAAGACTTGTTCTATTTTATTTGCTTTATTTGAACTATGTAAACATTCAAGCCTAGGGCTTTATTTGTTTTGAGTTAGAACTCATGAAATTGTGTCCAAGTATTGGCTTGGCAAGATGTAAGCCCGTAGGGCATTTATTATGATGTTTTACTTCGTAATACTCTGATGATTGAAATAATATAATGTTTTCTTTTAATGATGCATGTCTTGTTTTATATTTAATGGGTTTAATTTTGAGGGCGTTACAACTTGGTATCAGAGCGTACCGGGTTTGAATACTTTGGGTACGTGGGAAGTGATTAGAATCACAATGGGTTCGTCTCGTTTGATAGAGACTTAGTGTAATGTTATATGCTTATGTGATAACATGTTTATGTGACTATGTGGGTATGGAATGTAGTTTCTAGGATGTTGACTGGACCCTTGAGTCTCTGAAAGTCTTGTTGGAAAGGCACTTGATCAATGTTGTTTCCAACCGGAACTTTAGTGGCGCCTCGGGACTATCATTATCCAGGAATGAAATTCGTAGGTGCTTATGTGATTATGTGCTTACGTGGTGTGATTTATTGTTATCCAATGTATTAGGACGTGAGTGTTATAATTTTGGCACATTATTTAGAGTGCTAACGTCTTTATTACCTGTATTAGGATGTCGGGGCGAGGAAGTTTTGATTTTCCCCCTTCGGCTCGGGAAGAATTGAGGAAACAGTTTGTAGGGTTACGCCAAGGTACTACACCTTTGGTACAGTTTGAAGCGTGGTTTGCTAACCTGTCAATGTTTGCTCCAGAGTTAGTGGAGACGGAGGAATTGCGTTGTGCGGAGTTTGAGAGTAAGCTGTGTGACGACATCCGTGTTAGGATTGCGGGTTCTTGGAATAGGAGTTACAGTGTGCTTGTTAAGGCTGCGACTCATGTGGAGGCAGCAATACTAGCTATGGGGCAAAATAGGGAAGGGGCCACGATTATGAGTGTTGGTCGGGTTAGGGAAGAGGTCATCTCGGCGACTCCTGTGAGTGTTGGTAGGCCTTCTAAGAAACAGAAGGGTTTTAATCCGCAGCAATTTCAGAGAGCTTTGTCTGGCTCCACTTTTCCAGTGCCTAGTCTAGATTCGGGTAAGGATGAACGGGAGGTTGTTACTTGTTTCAAGTGTGGTCTGCTGGGCCACAAGGTTTCGGTTTGCCCTCAGAAGAAGAGGGCTAGATTGGCAGTTCGACCAGTAGTAGCACCACTAGAATCTTTTGGCCAACTGGGCTCAGTGGAGAAGCAGTTGTTGGGGTCTTCATCAACCCAGACTTTGAACCAATCTCGTACTCAGGCACCGTTTACTTGTTGGGTGTGTAATCAGCCAGGTCATATTCGACGTTTTTGTAAACAGCCGGGGGCTTCTTTAAGGGTTTTGCAACCTAGTCAGGCTCAGTTTCATTCGACTGGGCAGGAGCAGTGTCGTTTTGGGGGACTAGCAGGCCAGACTTCGCGGACCTCAGTAGAGTCGAGTTCCAAAGCCCCAGTTGGGGAAGTTTGTGGTTGTTCCTGATGTGGACAGAGGGGACACGTCGGTAGTTCTTGTCCGTGGCTTGGGAGCTCGTAGATTATCTTATGTTTGGAGTTGACCAACTTTGGTGGTCTAGCAAGGGGCAGCAGTGGTGGTGATACCGATGGGCTGATTTTATTTTGACTAATTCGTTTTGTCATCAGTGGATTATTGTTTTGTGACTATTAGGTTCGGTTGTGTAACCTATGTGTTCTGGGAATGTTGAAACATTTAAACTGTTTGGTTATCTATATATATATATATATATATGCCTTGTTTGTTAATTTCCATGGATTGGGTGGATTGGAGCTAGTTATAGCTCTAAAGTTTTATTAATGTAATAAGCTGCTGTAAGACCATAAAATTTTTGGTATAGATGCATTTTATGTGTGTGACTTGATTTGGGAAAGATAAGGGCTAAGGAGCCATGTGTTCATAAGTTGAGAACCACCGAGAGTTGCGTGTCTTAACCCAGGCAATATTGGGGCGAGAACTGTTTTACTTGCCGAGTGTGTGGGATTTCAGGGGTGTTACCCATTTAAAATTTTGTGCGTGGCATAGATTTTGGTCTACTGACGGGTGAACTCGAGAGGATGCGAAGTGGGCGATTTATACTAGTTGTTGTATGTATTTAATATGGTGTCCTACGGGGGCATAATGCATAATTTTGTTAGAATTGGACTTGTACCTTCATGGTAGGTAGTGTTGCCAAGATTGTATGTGTACTGTTTGGCCGTTTTGAGTAAAGGGACGTTAGTCCCTATATAAGGTAGTGGTTGTCATATCGGGAGTGGTATGTTGTGAGTAGCCTAGTACTATATCTCGGGCAGTAGTATAATGGGTGTTTCCTAAGTTTTCTAGATTCCTTTATTAGGATCGAAGGTAATAGATTCGCATCTTAGCATTGGCTAGTGGTCTAGCACGGGGGTTGGGTGTCTTGGTTGTACCCTCGGGATGAGTGACAGATAAGAGTCAAAATAAAAGATAGACCCTATAGGTCGTTGGTGGATGAAGGTACTATGTTGGCTTGTATGTCCGGTATGAGCGGCTATTTGGTAAGTATTGAATGTCACGATGTAGCAAACCCGGTTAGTTTAACTCAGTACGAGGGAAGGGGTAGGCAAATTTTGTTACTCCAAGTTCAGTTGAGATGGTGAGGAAATCTCTAAATGTGGGAGTTTGCACAGTGCGACACAGGATAGTGTGTGGTTGATATGTTGCATGTTGATGCAAGAGGGGAAAGTGGTTGCCTATGGCTCACGTCAGTTGAAAATTCATGAGAAGAATTACCCTACGCATGATTTAGAGTTAGCAGTTGTGATACTTGCCTTGAAGATTTGGAGGCATTTATCTTTACGGTGAGAGGTTCGAGGTATTCTCTAATCACAAGAGTCTGAAATATCGGTTTACACAGAAAGACTTGAACTTGAGGCAGAGGAGGTGGATGGAGTGTATTAAGGATTATGACTTCGAGTTGCACTATCATCCGGGAAAGGCCAATGTTGTGGCTGATGTCCTTAGCAGGAAATCTATTGGTGACGTAGTTAGTATAACCATCCGGGAGTGGTGAGATGTTGGGTGCACTTGGGGAGTTTGATTTGTTTTTGGGTGAATCCGTTGAGGCTGCGGCCTTGTTTTCTATTGTTGCGCAGCCTACACTTGCGACTCGAGTGTTAGAGGCTCAGAGGGGTGATCTTGAGGTAGAATCTCTCCGAGAGAAGATTTCCAGTGGGAGGGTTGAGAAGGGTTTAGCGGTGTATCCCGACCTGAGTGTGAGATACCGAGACCGTTTGTTTGTGCCGGAGTCTTGCGAGAGGAGGTAACTCACGAGAGTTTCATCATTCGCGCCTTGCGGTGCATCCGGGAGGCACTAAGTTGACATTTAGCACGGTTTATCATCCTCAGACTGACGGGCAGTCCGAGCGTACTATTCAGATCCCTTGAGGATATGCTTCGGGGTTGTGTTCTCGACTTTAGTGGGTCGTGGGAGAGGCACTTGCCTTTAGTGGAGTTTGCCTACAACAACAGTTTTCAGGCTAGTATCGGTATGGCACCGTTTGAGGCCTTGTATGGCGACCCTGTAGGTCTCCAGTTTGTTGGGCCGAGGTGGGTGATGCACCTTTGTTGGGTCCGGAGTTAGTGAGGGAAACGACGGAGAAGGTTGAGCTTATCCGTAGAGGCTTGTTACAGCCCAGAGTCGTCAGAAATCTTATGCCGACCGTAGGAGGAGACCTTTGATGTTTAAGGTAGGTGATCATGTCTTTCTGAAGATATCACCTAGGCGAGGTTTGATGAGGTTTGGGAAGAGCGGGAAGTTGTCCCCTCGATTTATTGGTCCTTTTGAGATCCTTGAGAGGATTGGCGAGGCTGCTTATCGTTTTAGCTTTGCCACCGCAGTTATCGGAGTTCATGATGTGTTTCATGTGAGTATGCTTCGGAAGTATGAGCCAGATCCATCACATGTGTTGGATGGACTGATTTAGTAATTGATGAGGATGTCTCTTATGAGGAGAGACCAATTCGGGTCTTGGATAGGCGGGATCAAGTTTTGCGAGGGCAAAACCATCCCTTTGGTGAAAGTTTTATGGAAGCATCACGGAGTGGAGGAAGCCACTTGGGAACGTGAATTGGGAAGTCCGTGAGAAATATCCAGACATGTTTAGTGATTAGAATCTTATATATATAGATTTTTGTAATATTGTTAAACTTGAGAATTTTATATATGTCATAAGTTGAAAAACATTGAGAATGTTTTGGATTTAATGTTAGCATTTTGAACTTACCCTTTTGGAAGCGGAATATAACATTTATACATGAAATGTGTTGTTTATATCATGAGATTGAATATGATATGGAAATTGTTAACATTGAAAGGAATAATGCATAATATTGATGCAAGTTGAATATATGTTGATTCATACATATTGTGAGATGCCTCTTGATAAGAGATGAAGTGACCGGTATTGGGTCAAGTTGTTTATTGTTTTATGATATCAGTGGGAATTGAGAAAACTTGTTTTTGAAAACTTATGCTTAATTTCGGGGACGAAATTCTTTTAAGGGGGGAAGGTTATAGCGACCCCGGTCTTTTCCCATTGGATTATTGTATCTGGACTTATGTCCCGTGGATTCTGTTGTCATATTATTGTTGTTGTCATCCTTTAAAGTCATTGTTTGAGTCTTAGGGTGTGTTAGACTTGTTTCGAGTAGGTGGTTTGAGTCTGGGATCAAACCCCAGATTTTTGAAGTTTCGGCCTTTCCGCTCGAGCGGACCTTCTTGCGCTCGAGCGGAGATTGCGCACTTCCAGTATTTGTGAACCCTGCAAAACTTCTGCAGGTGTGATATCTACGCCTCGAGCGGGATTTCTGAGCTCGAGCGTGTTGAGCTCGAGCGGTATTGTTTACGCCTCGAGCGGGTAGTGTGTTCTTCGCGTGGGTTCTGGAATGGGAAAATCTACGCTCGAGCGGTTAACATTGCGCTCGAGCGGACATTGTTTTTGTTCTTTACGCTCGAGCGGTGTTTTGTGCGCTCGAGCGGGCCTGTCGAGTTTAAATACGCAGCAGCGTGTTTTAAAACAGTTTTTCAGCCTCTTTCAGTTTATAAAACCCTAGGTTACGAGTTTTCTCTCTCCCAACTCATTTCTCTCCTAGGTTTCATCTATTTAGAGTGAGTATCTAACCTAGTTCCTTCATTAAAAAGGTAGAGTGAGTCGAGGGCTTCTATCTAATCTGAACGGTTCTTGATTTGGAGCACTTTGGAGTTTGGGCTATCATCTCCGTCTTCTTCTTTTTGGGTTCTTGCTTCGAGGTAGGGATTTCCTACTCCATTTATACGCTTTAATCCTAAGTGGTGGTATTTTGGTATGTGGGGGTAGTTTGGTAGTTTTGGGAGAAATCTTAGGGTTTGTCATAGATTAATTTATATAATTAATTTAAGGGAAGATTGTGATATTGGGTTTAATTCATGAGATTGGGGAATTTAGTGGTTTAATGATGTATTTGGTTAGTTTAAATACTTACCTTTGAGAATGTTGAAATTACATTTGTTGTTATATTTATTTCTTGTTTAGAAATAATTGTTTTGGGCTATCGGTGCGAGGATAGCCATGATTGTTGTAGACACTGCATGTGGATTAGGCAAAATTGAAACTAATCATTTAGTTAAGTTGTTGAGTATAAAGGTTGGAAATAATACATTAAATCTATGTATTGATTTATTATGTATATGACTTTTATGTTTATATGCATTACTTGTGTATGGGAGGAGATAGGGGATGTACTCCACGGTTTAGGGGAAGATGGGGGATGTACCTCTAAAACCGGTTAATGATTATGGGAAGATAGGGGATGAACCCAGGGTTGCTGCTTATATGCGCGCCTATAGCAGAGATACAGCTCATATGCTTATCTATTTGTTGTTGATATGATACATCACCACCATGTGTATCAGTTGGGAAGTATAGAAGTGGATTTGATTGAGATTGTTATAACACCAGTATGTGTGTTTATTTTGTTACAAGAAAGGTTTAACCTGATTTGTTATCCATGTTGAGTAGTTTGGCCAGGTTCTGTGCCATAGTTGGAAGGTGAGTTATGCCATAGACAAAGTGTCATAGGCAATGTAGACATTCGTGCCATAAAATTGTAAATTGATATTTGGTGTTAACATGTATCGGATGCTACTGCTTTAGTTAATTCTTATGCTTGGTTTAGTATTTCTCTACTGGGCTGTGGCTCACCCTATATGGGAACTTCATTTTCAGGTTCAGGCGGTTCACTACCTTCAAGAACTTAGCTTGTGAGGATTTGGACTCGAAGACTTGTTCTATTTTATTTGCTTTATTTGAACTATGTAAACATTCAAGCCTAGGGCTTTATTTGTTTTGAGTTAGAACTCATGAAATTGTGTCCAAGTATTGGCTTGGCAAGATGTAAGCCCGTAGGGCATTTATTATGATGTTTTACTTCGTAATACTCTGATGATTGAAATAATATAATGTTTTCTTTTAATGATGCATGTCTTGTTTTATATTTAATGGTTTAATTTTGAGGGCGTTACAAAGGCTGATACTAAACAGGTGGAAGTATATAAAGCTTACATCACCATTCACAACCTGATTCAAATTGAATATCGATGCTCTCAATTCGCCGCGATTCCGTTTCGGTGCTTTTCGGAGTAACTTGTTGATTTGGTCTGTGTTCACAGCTCCGTCGAGACGACGGTTCGTGGTCCTAGACGTGTTTGAGCAAGAACAAGGTCTGATAGCTCTGAGCAAGCTCACGAGGATGAAGGAAGAAGCTAGGGTTTGGGGTTGATGTAGGAGAGAGAGAAAGCAGAGAGTGAGAAGAGAGAGACTTCTTAAATTTCTCTGTGGTATATGAGTTTGGGGTTGAAGGACCTCAGACATCAAAAAAATAATTTTGTGGATCTCTTCCATTACGGAAAGTGGGAGAGGGACCCTAGACCGATTTTCCCAAATAAAAATTAAACATATTCTCTCTATTCCATAATTAAACACAATTTTATTCCCAAATAAATTTAAGCATATCTATACTATATATAATTTTTTTTTTTAAAATCTATAATTTATTATTTTTTATAATGATTCCATGATTTATAATTTAGAAAAGGGAAAGATGACAAAAATTATTCTTGTGTACTCTTTCTCTAAGCCTTCATTTGAGATATGGGTTGGCTTTTTGATTTTTAGCTATTTTAACCTGAGGCTAAAAAGTTTCGTTTGGGATGAACTTTTTGACTTTTTGACTTTTTTGACTTTTGTGAGAGAAAAAATAAAATAATTATGATTTTGATATGATGTGATATTTTGTCTTATTGAGTTAAAAAGTCTATTTTATCTTTTTGTGACTAAAATAACCTCAACCCCACCAAACCTTCATGCCAAACGAACCCTAACCAATTCTTTCTTCTATCTAAAAATCTCAGTCATCATCATTATACTTTTTCCAAGCCATTCATGTCTTCCTCACTCTATAAATATTACATTCATTGAACGATGAAACTCATTGTTTTTTAATTTTCTTTTTATAAGACAATTTGGAGATTAGTTTATGTTTAATTTATTGTATTCTTTAAACATACTCTTTTATTTTTTAGGTACATTATTTTTTCTTCTTTGTTTTATTTTTATTTTTATTTTTATTTTTTTTTATCTATGACCATTTTTTTTGTTTTTGTATTTTATATTTTGTGTATCATTGCTCCCTCTTTTCTACAAATAATTATCTGTTTTTTGTTTATAATTATTTTTTGTTAGTTAAGGGTTGTTTAGGGTATCCTAAATAAGTATACTTTTTGTCTTTTGAGACTAAAAAGCTGAGGAAAAAAATATGGATGTTTGAGTCTTTTTATCTTTTTATGAAAAAATGTGTAATAAAAAATTGTATAAATAAGTGTATAGGAAAGTAAGTGTAATAGGCTGTACGACACTTTTTTCCGGGCAGATTGTAGGAGATAAGAATATGATTGCCTCCTTCGCGAGCAACCATTTAGATTGTGTTGTTTGGCTCGTGGGGCCCATCACGAGTCCCATTTTGATAATCTGAACCGTTCAATATGTAGAACTCGTCGAGTATTATATATTTATGAAAAATCACATTGATCGGATATCGAAATCACATTGATCGGATTAGTTTTTGTTCACTAGTTAATTATAACACCATCTCTTTTTTATACAAAACTGATTTGATCATATAGTTAGCGATATCCGATCAACGTGATTTTTTATAAGCATATAGTACTCAACGATTTCTATATATTGAACGGTTCAGATTATCAAAATGTAACACGTGGTGGCCCCCACGGACTAAACAGTACAGTCTAAATGGTTGCCCGCGAAGGAGGCAATCATTTCTAAGACCAGTATAGCAGACCAATCACACGGACAGCCCATCACTTCAGCAAAAGGTTGAGTTATATTTTTTTATGTGTAAATTTATTTATTTTCGTATTTTTTTGTGAATAGTGATAAGTTTTTAGCTTTTTAAGTAACTTTTTGACTTTTTGTCTTTTTCAAGGACATGCCAAACCAGGCTTTAATATTGTTTTACTAGAATTTTTATACTAAAATGGCGTAATAGGATTATTTGTATAATAAAAAACATGTCAATCATTATAAAGTGATAGATCAAAATTCAAACAAAATCATTAATAAGTTTTTTGTATTGATTTTATGTTTGTATATCATTTTTAAAAAAAAATTTACTTTAATAGTTTTTTTTGATATCATGATATGTGTTAATTAACAGTTGGTACACAACATTACTTTAAATGCATATAATAGTTTTTTAAGTTATAAAAAGAAAATATTAATTTTAATCAATTTTTTCAAAACTTTTAAAAGTATTAGTCAATTATTTAATTATTCATCTTTAATATGTGCGGCTCATCTCTTCCTTTATAGTACTTCTCTCTCTACTCCGTTGTGAGTTCATATATTTTTAGAAAAAAATCATATGTAATTTGAAATTTTGAATCTTTTTATATAGGAAGTTAAAAAATAAATTTTAGAATTTAAAATATAGCTATATAAAACCATATCTTTTTAAATATAGCTATTTTATAATTAATTTTTAATCTATCTATTACACATCCTTATTTATATTATTATATAAATAAAAATGTTGTACGATAATT
>CM069915.1:8733716-8781388 GCA_036172215.1 Camellia granthamiana
ATGTTGTACGATAATTGAAATTCAAAATCCTAATCTATTTTTTTTCAAAATTTAAAATTGTTAAAATGCATATGTTGCAATATCATTAATTTCTTCCTATTATAAATTTTATTTTAAATCTTATAAGATTTGTTCAATGACTAATATTCATTTTTTGTAAAAATATTCCAATATATTCCTTCCAAAAGTTAATAAAGTAAGTCTACAAAATCATATCTTAAAATTCAAAATTATTGATATTTTTATTTTTGTCTTAAATAAGCATGTTAAAATATAAATAGATATCTAAATAAAATTATACTTATTATGATATTAGTTTTAATTGTAATCACATTTTTTTAAAGTCTTTATTCATTTTTAATTTTTTTTTAATATTTTAAATTACATGTTACGATAATTCTTTCTTACTTATTAAGTTTTTAAAATTTCTTTAATTACTCCCTTCTCAAAAACCGATATAACAATTTTTTAAAATTTATATATTTTTATTCTGAAATTGTGTAGTATTAGAACTATATAATTTTTTTTTATAACAAATCATAATTTTAATTGTTAATTGTCAATACATTAATTTTAATTTAGAACTATATAATTTTTTTTTATAACAAATCATAATTTTAATTGTTAATTGTCAATACATTAATTTTAATTTATCTGTAGTATATATTATAGTAAAGAAATATTTAAAACTAAATTCTTAAACTTATATATATAATTTTTTTATAAAAAAATAAAATATAAAAATTAAAATAACTATTTAAATAATATATTATTTTATTCCGTACCTAACACGTCACATGTTAATATATGTAAGGATAAATTACACTGACACCCCCTGAGGTTTATATTTATTACAGTTTCCCCCTTCACATTTTGGAAATTACATCTCCCCTCCTGAGGTTTAAAGTTTTGTTACAGATTCCCCCCTCAGCCCTTTTAATTTTTTTAAATACCAATTTTACCCTCATTGGGTAAATCACATTGACACCCCTCACATTTTAGAAATTACAATCCCCTCCTTAAAGTTTAAAGTAGCATTACCAATTGTCCCCTCGGTTAGTATTAGTTGGAAAAAAAATTCATTGAAAAAAAAATTAATTAAAAAAAAATTTTGTTAGTAAAATTTGTAATTTTTTGTTTAAAAACCAATGTAAACTCATTTTTTGAATTTACGTTTTCTCCTCAAATTTATAAACTGAGACAACCATTTATAAACCAAAAAAATTATCAAACAAGTTTTTATAACAGTTTTTAAATTTTTGTAAATATAAATTGAAAACTGATACCAAACAGGTCTCAGATGGTAAAAATATCGTAAAATTAACAAATAATTAAATAAGTTACCAACGTAAGAAATGACTTATCAAAAGATTCTTAGGCTATGTATGGTTTGATTTTTAGAAATTTTTTTTAAAAATTAAAAATTAATTTGGTTAAGAAATAAAAAATTAAAAAAATTATTTTTTAAACACAATTATTTTTTAAAAATTATTTTTTTATTTTTTATTTCTTAACCAAATTAATTTTTAATTTTTAAAAGAAATTTCTAAAAATCAAACCATACATAGCCTAAGAATCTTTTGATAAGTCATTTCTTATATTGGTAACTTATTTAATTATTTGTTAATTTTACGACATTTTTACCATCTGAAGCCTGTTTGGTAACCATTTCGTTTTCAGTTTTCAATTTATATTTACAAAAATTTTAAAAACTGTCATAAAAACTTGTTTGATAATTTTTTTGGTTTATAAATAAATGTCTTAGTTTGTAAATTTGAGAAAAAAACGTAAATTAAAAAAATGAGTTTACGTTGGTTTTTAAACACAAATTTAAAAATTTTACTAACAAATTTTCTTTTCAATTAATTTTTTTCCAATGAATTTTTTTTTTCAATGAATTTTTTTCCCAACTAATATTAACCGAGGGGGCAATTGGTAATATTGCTTTAAACCTTAGGGGAAGGGGATTGTAATTTCTTAAATATGAGGGGTGTCAATGTAATTTACCCAATGAGGGTAAAATTGGTATTTAAAAAAATTAAAAGGGCTGAGGGGCAATCTGTAATGAAACTTTAAATCTCAAAGGGAGAAAATGTAATTTTCAAAAGATAAGAGGAAAAACTATAATAAATATAAACTTTAGGGGTGTCAGTGTAATTTACGCTATATATAAATATGGCCAATGAAGTTTTTGAGATCATTCTTATGGGGTGCGAAAGAAAGTGCCAAAGAAAGTGTGAATGTTTGATTATGTGTCACGGACGAGATTCCTGACATTATTTTGTCGGGCAAAAGCACGTTTTTTTATGCGATAAAATGAAGAAAAAATATTTTATTTATAATTTTCTATTTTATTAAGGAAATTTCAATATTTTTTTGGGGTTAATATTAGAAATAATTATTAAAATCATATAATTTTTTTTCCAAAGTTGTAATGGCGATTCAACTTGAATATTTTGAATAAAATAAGGGTAAATTACACTGACACCCCTTAAAGTTTGGTCTAATTATATCTCATTTTTTGATATTTTAGAAATTACATTCCTACGCATGTGGTTAAATGTTTTATTTCACAAACCATTTACTTATATAAAAGGTAACAATTCCTAATAGAAAAATAAATGAAATTACATTGAAAAAACAAAGTAAAGTAAAGGAAATGGAGAAAAAAAAAAAAAAAACAAAACAAAACAAAGAAAGTAAAGCCAAGCAAGAAAAGAGAAAGTGTATAAGTTCAATATATTCATTCCGTCTAAATAATTACAATGACAGGGAGATTAGTGTAATTTTTCAAACGTGAAAAGGTGATATTTATTAAACTCATACCTCAGGAAGTATAAATGTTATTTACCCATAAAATAATAATAATAATTATTGAATTAAAAAAAAAATTTGAGACTAAAAGCTCTATTCTCATCTCCTTACTGTTATAGATTATTTTTATATTATATAATTAAAGTAAAAAACTTATCATGTGACACAACAATTTAAAAATGAAATAAAATCAGAAATAGATAGAAGAGACCTAATTTTAGATATGATATGATATGTCCTAATTTTAGATATGATATGATATGTCAATAAAATTAGGAATATTTATACACAAGTCCTAATTTATTATACTCCATTAAGTCTTAACTAAGATTTTTTAGATTTTCAAGTTCCATTAAATTTTTAATAGTTTAAATTATTCTTCAAATAATGATGCTTTATCATTTATAATAATCTATAAAGGAACATGATAATTTGACATTTATTTTGATTTTCAAAATTTTAAAACATTAACTTTCAAATTGAAAAATAATGTTCAAAATTTTAAAACTAAAAAAAACTTATAACGTTCTCGATTTTATTGAATAGTTAAATCAAACCTCAAATCTCAGGAGGTATAAGTGTAACTTACCCATAAAATAATAATAATTATTATTATTGAATTAAAAAAAACTTGAGTATTAAATTTTGAGACTAAAAGCTCTATTCTCATCTCCTTCTTATTGTTATAGATTATTTTTATATTATATAATTAAAGTAAAAAACTTATCATGTGACACAACAATTTAAAAATAAAATAAAATCGGAAATAGATAGAAGAGACCTAATTTTAGATATGATATGATATGTCAATAAAATTAGGGATATTTACACATAAGTCCTAATTTATTATACTCCATTAAATTTTAACTAAAATTTTTTAAACCTTCAAGTCCCATTAAATTTTTAATAATCGAAATTACCCTTCAAATAATGATGGTTTATCATTTATAATAATCTATAAAGGAACATGATAATTTGACATTTATTTTGATTTTTAAAATTTTAAAACATTAACTTTCAAATTGAAAAATAATGTTCAAAATTTTAAAACTGAAAAAAACTTATAATGTTCTCGGTTTTATTGAATAGTTGAATCAAACCAATGAATATAATGGCAAAAATGTTTAATCTCATGCTTTGTTTTTTTATATCAATTAGTGAAATAATTATCTAAAACACTATTATGCAAAAGTGATAATATTCTTAGTTTTAAAAATTGAGAAAAATTAATAATATTTTCAGTTTTACTAAATAGGACTTATTGGATAAGACTTGAGCTATCATAACATTTGTAAATAGAACTTTTAAGTAATTAATTCATAAAATTACAAAGATGAATAGAAAAGACATCATTTTTGGGGGGAAAAATGAATTCTATATTTTATGTTTCATAAAATTATATTAATATCCCATTAAATAATTTTAAATTTTACTATCTAAGGCCAAGTTTGGCAAGTTAAAAAAAAGTCAAAAAGTCAAAAAGTTACTCAAAAAGTTAAAAAGTTATCACTATTCACCAAAAGTAAAAAATTACGGCTGCACAACTCCCAATTCTAATTTTCCCTTATGCACTAATTTATACAAATTTTTAATACATATTTTTTCATAAAAAGTTAAAAAGTTAACCCAAACATCAATATTTTTTTTCTTAATTTTTAGTCTAAAAAGACAAAAAAATAAACTTATTTAGGATACCCTAAACAATCCCTAAAAATTTGGACTTCAAATTCTGTGGACCAAAAAAGTGAATGTCTTTTTGTACTATAGATAAATAAGAAAATCAAAACTTAGATGAACAAATATTTTTGAAAATATAGCATCATAACCCAATTTTCAGGTTTTGTTTGGCTATTTCTAAAATTACTATATTTTGATTAAATGTCCAAAAAAATTATTTTTTTACTAATAAAGCTGACAATATTAAATACGGTAGTGCTACGTAGCTCGAAATCCGTGGTTCGAGTTTGGCTCGACACCAAAACGACGTCGTTTTGGTGTCGATTTTTTTTTTTTTTTTTTTTCCGTGTTTTTGTTGCAGAACGAAGAAGAAGAAGAAGAAGAAGAAGAAGGGAGAAGAAGAGAAGGGAGGAGGAGGAGGAGGAGGAAGGAGGAAGGAGGAAGGAGGGGAGGGGAGGGGAGAGGGCCATAAAAATCGGCTGGAGGAGGAGGCGGGGCTGCGACTGTGACGATCGGCGAGGCGGGTGGCGGTGGTGCGACGATTGGCGAGGCGACGGTCTGAAGTTGCGACGATCGGCGGCGAGGCGACGGCGGTGGTGCTGCGCGACGATCTCCTCCCTCCCTTCTCTTCTCTCCCTCCCTTCTCTTTCTCCTCTCCCTCTTTCGAGCCAATTCGAGCCCTTGGTGTCAAGCTACGGCTCATTTCCGTATTAAATAAATAAATAAACCCGGATACACTCAACTTTCCACTAACAAAAACTTTTGTGCATTTATTAAACGTACTAGTCTGTGTTTGGTTTGTCTTGAATTTATGATTTTAAAGGTAAGATTTTTAAATTACTTTTCAAAATTTATAACTAAATATATAATTTAAAACTATTCAAAACTCAATTTCAAAATTAATTTTAAAACTTATAATTAGTAGTGTTTTGAAAAGTTGGTAACAAATTAACTTTTTGATTTTTTGACTTTTTTGGTAAAAAATTGGGTTGTTTTAGATAAAAAAAGCTAAGCTTTTTACCATTGTTCCCAAACTGGCCCTTAAACACACAACTCAAAACTTAATTTAAAACTCTTTTGATGATTGAAGATAGTTAATGATAAAATTGTTAAATTATTTTTATAAAAAATCTAAACAAAATAATTTCTATATTTAAAAAATATCTAAAACAATATATGTATATATATGACAATATAACTTTAATTTTTGTTTTTTGTTCAGTGTTTATACTTTTTTTTACTGCCTTTTATATTTTGATATACAATATAACTTTAAATCTTATATGTTTGTTTACATTAAGATTAAGGGGGAGTTGTTATTTTATTTGAGTTTTGTAGAGTGTTGTAATACAAGCAAAATTGTTATAAGTTTTTTAAGAAGAAAAATATTTTAATATATTTTTTCAGTATCTTTATCCAAAAATGACACAAACTTAAAAAATTTCAACATAATACGTATAAATTATAACTGCATTTTAATTTTAAAATTATTTACATCGTACCTTTAGGCACAAGCATACGCTAGTACATATATATTTCAAATAACAGGTTGCAATTGTAAAAAAAATAAAAAAATACAAAATTGCACTATTCTTGTCAATCGGCCAGACGTCTCGGAAGGATGTCTAGACGGATGACCGGATAGATCCAATCCGTTCTTTTCCAAATTTAAAATTCAAAAATTATTTTCAAAATTCATAATCAAACAAATTTTCCTTTTTCAAAATTTCATACTCAAATCACAATTCCAAAATAAAAAATTACAATTTCAAAACTAAACCAAACACAACCTTAACTTTTCTTAATAATTTTATTTAAATTAAAATAAAAAACTACTAATGTTCGGCAGGCGATCCCCGATTTATTTGTGGGTCCTCTTCCATTCCAAATTAGCAGTACTGATCCAAAAATTATGGTCAACTTTGACTTGCTCATTTATTAATTCAGTTTGATTTGATGACGCTCTTTATTATTATTATTATTATTTTAAATTTATAAATAGATTTATCTTCATCAGGCTTGTTACACATTGACCCTGTTTGGTAAGATTTATTTTTAATTTATTTCAATTTGTTGCTTAATTTAAATTATTTTAATGTGTTTGGTTCAGCTTAATAATACAGCTTATATCTTTTTGTAAGTCAAAAATCAACTTATTCTTTGAGTTTGGGAGGAGAAGCTTAATTTATAAGTCAAAAATCAACTTATGTTCACAGTTATAAGTTATAAGCTGTTAAGTTATAAATTATAATCACTTTCCTACAACTCTACCCAACGGAGTGTCAATACTCACTTGTGTGGGACAGGTGGAATGGCCACCTCCCCTCTTGTTCTTATCTAAATTATTAAATTTTATAATTTTTTAATCTAATACTATTATTATTTTTTATTATTTTATAGACTTATACATAATTTTTCACTGTTTTTAATCAAAATTAAAAATTAAAAGTTAAATAAAAATGTCAAGGTAACTCGTAAAAAAAAAAAAAAAAATCTGTTTGTTAAAACTTATAGGCTTATTTTTGCTCATTATTCAACCATAATAATAAATAATTTTTTATTTGATTCTTTATCATACCTTAATTAAACTTAAACTTAGCACATCTAATCATATATATACATAAATAATATCATATATTATCTGATGATAATCTATACTCTTTAATTTTGGCTACAATATTATATATTCAATAACCTAATTTAGAAATCTAAGACTAGAGTTGTTGATAAATGATATTTGTTATCGATATCTCCAACGTTTATTCAAATTTTTTTATTAAATTTGAGTAAAAATTTGATATGATATGATACGTTTCAATCGTTTCATTAAATTTGACTAGTCATAGAACCTAGTGTAAATTTTCATCAAATTTTTCTCAATTTGATTGTCTGGCCGGCCGTCCATCAATAGTTACCAGCAAAATTTGATGAAATGTTAAATACTCTCTTAATTTGATTAAAAAAAAGTATGATTTTCTTTATTTGATACTAATTTAGTAAAACGGTTAGAATGTTGTTTTTATCAAATTTTTATTAAATTTAAATTTGATAAAAGATATGAATCTAAATTAAAGATAGCCTTATATCATTGATTTGTTAGAATGACAATTACTTTATGATAAAAAAAAACATGGCGAGAAAGAGTTTTTCATCTTTCTTCCCCTTTTTACTCTATCCGGATTATATATATTAAACATATTTACGTATATAATATATAATTTATTTATTTTTAAATATTACAGCAACTTTATGGGAGGAGGCAAAATAATTATACGAGATATTTTTGACTCCCCACAAGTAGCTAGAGTCTATCGTTAGGCAAAGAGCTTCATGCAATTTTGTCTATATTTTAGGGTGGTTTGGGATGACCTAAATAAGTATATTTTTTATCTTTTTATAAAAAATATGTAAAAAAATAGAGAGGTGATGTGATGAAAAAAAAGATAAAAAGATAAATTATTTTAAACTTCCCAAACTTAACCTTACTTCATGTTTTTTCTTTGTTCCAGTACATTTGATTGTTTACGAAAATAATACCGTTAAAAAATATGACCGTCTAAAAATATAATCATGAAAAAATATTATTTTAAAAAATAATTTAATAATATATTTTTAAAAAAATATCTTTAAATGTCATGTCAGTAACCATGTCTGTTACTCTTACCTCGCATTTTGCCCAACAGCTTGGAGTAGTTCTTATGAAGCTAAAACACTAACACCATTTTGGATTAGAATAATGTTTGAGAGCTCGAAAATCCTTCCCCCCTAATCCCCCTAATGCCCAAAACGACGTCGTTTTGGGCATTAGGCTTTTTTTTTTCCTTTTTTTTTCCTTTTTTTTTCTTCCATTTTTCAGTCTGCAGATGAAGAGGAAGAGGGAGAGAAAGAGAAGAGAGAAAGAGGAGAGGAGGAGAGAGGGAGAAAGAGAGAGGAGAGGAGAGAAGCAGCTCCGCCGCCGATCGTCCCCTCTTGTGCCTCTGTCGCAGCCCCGCCGCAGCTCGTCGCAACCCCGCCGCAGCCGTCGCCCCGCATCCGCCTCCTCTTCCCCCGAATATTATGCCCCCTCCAGTCCCTCCTCCTCCTCCTCCCTCCTCCCTCCCTCCTTCCTCCTCCTCCTCCTCCTCCTCCTCCTCCTTTCTTCCTTCTTCTTCTTCGTTCGTTCTTCTGATCTGCAAAAAATAAATAAATAAATAAATAAAAGAGCAAAAACGGCGTCGCAGTGGGATTCGGGGGATTCGAGCTACGTAGCTTTCGAGCTACGTAGCACTGCTGTTTGGATTAAATGATTTAGAGAAAATAAAATAAAATAGAGGGATATGTATTTCTCTTATTTATTTAGATAATTTAAGTAGAGAGAAATATGAAGAAATAGAGAGAAATTAATTTCTCTTATAACCCTTATTTTTAATCTTTCTAAAAGTAAAGAGATTGAGAGAGAAAAGAAATTAACACATCTTTGAATTAAATGATTTAGAGAGAAAATAAAAAAAAATAGAGGGATATGTATTTCTCTTATTTATTTAGATAATTTAAATAGAGAGAAATGTGGAGAAATAGAGAGAAATTAATTTATCTTATAACCCTTATTTTTAATCTTACTAAAAGTGAAGAGATTGAAAGAGAAAAGAAATTAATAAATTTTTATATTTTTATAATATTAATTTTGTCTCTATAATAAAAGAAATAAAATGATCGATAAAATATAAAAAAATTATTTTGATAATATAACATAAAATAGTTTCTTTTTTTTTTCTCTTATGAAGTCTAACCAAACAGGAAGGAGAAAAATTACAATCATTTTTTTTTATTTCTTACTTATCCAAATAAAAAAGAAAAAAATCATAATCATAATTTTTTTCTCATAATTTAAGTAATTATTATTTTTTTAAAATTATCATTTTTTTTTTACTTTTAAATTTCCAAACAGTGTAAAAATAAAAAAACCCACGAATGGTTTATACTTTAGAGTGTAATTCTTGTCGGAACACCCCCCCCCCCCCCCCCCCCCGAGGATCAGTCCACACACAGCTCGCTCTCTCTCTCTCTCTCTCTCGCTCTGCTTGATCTCTCTTTTAATCTCTCTCTCTCTCTCTCTCTCGCTCTCTCTCACGTTGGCTGGCTCATTGAAGATAAAGCATTTTGGTTTCAGATTGTTCATCTGATAAATTAATTACCTACATTTATCCCCCCCTTCAATTCTTCACCCACCAACACCCAAGCTGTTTGTTTCCTCTCTCTCTCTCTCTCTCTCTGCAACTGATCTCTGAGCTCAACTTTCGTATCCTTTTTTCTTGGTTGCTTCTTTTCTTCAAAACAACCAACTTTACATCTGTCAAGCGTTTTATCAATCAGTTTCAATACTAATACCAAAGAATTATACTCACAAATTCACCGTTCATCAACCAGTTTTCCAATCAGTGTTTCCCTTCTCTTCCCACACAGACCCCACACTCTTCTTCCCTCTATATAATTTTTGACTCAAAAGAGGCCTCTAAACCATGACCCACTTGCACTTCTCAGCTTCTTCTCTTCTCTTCTAAAACCCATTCTGTCTCTGTAAACCCATCTCCCAAGAGACCCTTTTGGGAAAATCCCCCATTGATCTCTACCCCGAGCTCTGAGTGAGTGAACACAATGACCCATTTAGACTTCTTCAAGAAATTCAAGCGGTTGACCCCTCCAGAACCCTCACCTAGCATTCTTGGCTTCTTCTTTGTCTCTGTTTTCTTCATCCTTTGCTTCTTTTACTTGGATTTCCGAATTGTGACCAGAGGGTTTCGCTCTCTTGGGTACCCCAACTCAGTGACATGGTTTGGCTTGAATCAGTCAGTGGGGGAGTATCCACTGCCGGGGTTTCTTGAAGAGGATGGTGGTGATTGTGACGTGTTTGATGGTAATTGGATTTATGATATTAGTTATCCACTGTATAGGTCAGAGGATTGCTTGTTCTTAGACGAAGGATTTCGATGCTCTGAGAATGGCAGACCAGATAATTTCTACACTAAGTGGCGCTGGCAACCTAGAAATTGCAATTTGCCCAGGTAATTTGATCTTTTTCTTGAAGTTTAGTCTAAATATAGATAGATTAATGACATTTATGTAAGCTTTTGCTGAAAATTTTTGAGCTAATTTACATTAATGACTCTTTGAATTTTAGTTAATCTAATTTTTAATCATAGAATATTCCTTTTTTGTATGTGTATGTGTATTCATTGAGCAATACCAAAAAAAAAAAAAAATCAAGAAAAGTGCCAAGAATATAGCACTTTTGGTATCCATTCATTTGTTTATGATATGCACATGCAAGCATGTAGTTAGTATTAAGAGCCAATAGTCTTTTGCCACTTAAGTTATTTACAATCAGCTTAACAATGTTTTGAAACAACTAAAATTTTGTCTTTGCTAGTTCCATTTTGTTTCTTATGACTCCGGCTGAAGAAAGTTTGAATTTTTGTGTTTTTTTCAATTGGAAATTCATATTGCTGTTGTTGACAAGTTCTAACAACCTTTCTTAATTCCAATTTCACTATCCATGTTTTTTTGTTTTGTTTTTAGTTCTTCTAGTTCAGTTTAGTTGAATTTTGATTGTTATTATTTCTGTGTTTCCTGCCAAAACATTCAAATATATGCATTTAGCATTCTTTCTTTTAAATATAACTGAAGTTGCCTTTAATCGGCTTTGGGAGATAATTCGGTATGTGGCGAGTATAGTCAGCAACTTGTGCATAATGGAACTTTTCAACATTTTTATAATTTAAGCTCGACTTTGTCTAAATGATTGGAGAGATATATAAGTTTGTTATTTGGGTCATCTACTACTTTTTTTGAAAGCAGATTTGATCCAAAGAACATGCTGGAAAAGCTACGGAACCGCCGGCTTGTGTTTGTTGGCGACTCAATTGGAAGAAATCAATGGGAGTCCCTTCTTTGCATGCTGTCTCCTGCAGTTCCTAATAAGACTTCAATATTTGAAGTCAACGGGAGTCCAATCACAAAGCACTCTGGTTTTTTGGTGTTCAAGTTTGGGGATTTCAACTGCACCATTGAGTACTACAGAGCTCCATTTCTAGTGCCACAAGGTAGGGCTCCGGCTGGAGCTCCAGAAAAGGTGAAGTCTACTTTGAGAGTGGATCGGTTGGATTGGAGCTCCTCACAATGGAAAGGTGCAGATGTGCTGGTTTTCAATGCTGGACATTGGTGGAATTTTGAGAAAACTATAAGAGGGTAAATATAGTCTCTGAAATTCTTTATCTGGGCTTAGATTATTCATATATATATATATTGTTTTTACTTTATTATTTTTCTGTCAAAGAGGAGACCGTTTTACTGAGGGAAACTTGTGAATTCAGATTTGTTTGCGTAGGAAGATGGAATTATTATCATTTCAAATTACAAGTTTAAATTAGGAAAAAAGTATTACTTGGGGTTCAAATTAGTAACTGAAAAATTAGATGTTGATAAGACCAAGTTTACCAAATATGAGGATCTTGAGGTCCATAAGTATGTAAAGTAATTCTTCTGTTACTACCATTTGCTTACCCTAAACTAATAAACATTGTGCCTCACCTTTGGATTCATATACTTGTTAGGGGTTGTTACTTTCAAGAAGGGGAAGAAGTGAAGATGGAGATGAGTGTAGAAAGCGCCTTTCAGAGGTCAATTAAGACGTTGGTGGAGTGGATAGATAATGAAGTAGATTTGAACAAGACCAAGGTCTTCTTTCGAACTTATGCTCCTGTGCACTTCAGGTTTGTCTCTTCACTAAATATTTTTTTACTGCTCCCAACAATTGTTGTTACACCCCACAAAGATTGGCTGCATTGGGAAGCCAAAAGTTTAAGGAGATGTAACTAATGCATCCACATCTCAACTATTTAAGTTTATTATTCCAAAATAATCGTACCTTTATTTGATGCTAGAATTTTGGAAAGAGTTCCTTGATCTTTTATAGGAGGTAACTGGGAAAGAGAATAAAATATAGAAAGTATAGTAAAAAAAAGTCCAGCATGACCACTTTGAAATGAATGATCATAATGGAAATGGCCAGCATTACAGAATGGAGAAAGTGTTCCTTTTTAATGGCTGATTCATGTAGCCGACACCAATTAACAGGGACAATTCTTGTTGAGTTGAATTTATTTTTTTCCATAAGTACTCTTCAGACCTGATGTTATGTAATTTATTTAGTTCTGAAGTATTTCAACTGCCTTAAAATTATCAATTGCATTTTTGGTTCTGTGTAATATTTATTTTTACAGATTGTAGTGAAATCTATCCTATTTAGATAAAATACGATGAATTCCACATTTTCCATTTTTCCTTGATAACTGCAGCAACAAGAATCCTTCTAGTTAAGCCTATCACTTTTCTGAAATAGTACTAGCTATTTGGAAAATGCAGTTAAGAAATATTGAACTTGTTAATTACTGTTACCTTGTTTTATTGTCAATAAATTACTTGTGCTGTTAATACGGTCAATTGCTCATGCAATTGTCTTGTTCTGTTAGTATACCATGCACCAATTGATAAATTCACCGGATTTGACAGTGGTGGTGACTGGAAAACTGGCGGTAGCTGTCACCTGGAGACTTTGCCTGAATTTGGTTCACTGCCTGTTTCATCCCAAACATGGGTTCACTTAAAGATTGTCATTGATGTGTTATCAGAATGCTCAGATAAGTCACAAGAGAAGAAAGTGGATTTATTGAACATAACATACATGACATCACAGAGAAAAGATGGCCACTTGTCTTTGTATTATTCAGGGCTCGGGCCGGCCCCTCTCCACCGTCAAGACTGCAGCCACTGGTGCCTGCCTGGTGTCCCCGATTCATGGAATGAGCTTCTCTATGCACTCTTCCTCAAATGGGAGTACAATCGCACACAGAATTCAATGAAGGCTGCTCAAGCTCCAGTGTGATCAAGTGTGAAGTTATGCATATCTCTACAATTAACAACATTGATTTCTTAAACAGTCACTACATTTATGGGTACTTGGATAAGGTTTTGACCTTCAATCAACTGCCAAGGCATAATTATTCACAATAGAATGAGTTAGGTGCGGCTCTTCTTTGATCAATGCATCTCTAGTTCCTCGATGGACCAATATTGTTTGGCACATCATATTCAAGCTTTCGCTAAACAGGGAAAGAGAGAACTTGTGCTGCTTACTTGGCAAAATAACGGTTTTGCCTCTTTATACAATGATGCACCCTGCTGTGATTATTTAAAAAAAGATTCAGAGATGCAATAATGAGTGATGGTGGAGAAATTCTTGGAGGCAGATGCCAAGAATTGATTTTGTACAAATTAAGTTTTGAATAGGCATGGTTTTCTGGAGCAATTTCCACAGTGGATGCAATATACTAAAATGTACTTGATTATTGTTATCACATATTGCCATTTATATAGGGAATAGAAATTGAATACAAAGTAGTCTTTCACATTGTCTACTGTAATTTTTTTTTTTTGGGTACATTGGAGGGGAGGGGGAAGTCTAACCCCAATGGTTATCTACTGTATTTTACATATATGAAGAACATCGGAATGTCATTGCCATTTGTTGTTTTTGTTTATAATCACAACTATGGGAAGGAGACAATATTACCATTATTATTACTGGTGTGTGTGGGTGAGGATGTTCTATGACACCATGTAAGTTGCATGAACAGTAGCTGAATTTTCTATCCTTTGCCCATTTATGCATTGGAAATCTTCTTCTGGTCCTAATGCTCTTTACAAATTATTAGTTAAGGGAGTTACTGAGGTAGGCTTTTTACATTATTGGCATTGTGTCCTACAATGGTAAGCTTGACAGGGACTAAGCACATTTTCTGGCAACATTCGTGATTTTATTCTGTTATGCAAAGTTCTATGTGGGAGTGGCTTGCAAATGTGTATACTATCTCAATATTTTTTCCTTTGTGTTATAGTAATTTTTTTTTTCCAATTTTCATAATTGAGTGTTGGTGAGGAGACCTCATTAAAGTCTGAGATGGTAGTAAACATGAAAAACTCATCCAATCAAATCCTCTCTGCCCTAGATCTCACGCAGCTGCAATAAGGATTGCAGGAGAATTACGTGCCCTGTTCTCTGTATACTTCTTGTCTGGCAGTGCTAGAAAGTCAACCCGGTTTTGTATATTGCAGGTATTTGTGGAGGTGCAAGATTTAATTATTCTTTCTCCGGTTTTAATTTCCTTAATGGAGTTGATATTTCAATTTTGCAATTGCAGGTTTATTACCAATTTCTGTCCAGTAGCTGAAATGGAGCTTTGAACCCTGTGAGATTACTGATAAATGATAGATAAGGTATGTATAGGAAAGAAAATATTATATTGGATGAGGTTGCTTACATTGACATGGTAGTTTTATAAACTCTATTGAATTATATTATTGTATATATCAAATCCCAGACTTAGCATCATTCTAACAGGAATAGAGTAGTCATTTTTTTCTTTTTCACATCATCATCTCCCCTCCACTAACCCAATCTTCCTCCCCCCCCCCCCCCCCCCCCCCCCCTCTTCATTTTGATACATATATTTATATTTATGATGCCAAAAAATGGCTCTGATGCGTTAAATACAGCACCAAATGCTCTTATGTTAAAACATCAATCTATTTAGTTTGAAAAACCTGCTAGTGCCCCTAGTTCTTCAACCTCTTCTACTAATACTTCAACCTTTTCTACCATCTTTATCAATAGGAACACAAAGCTGGCCATAGCTAGCCCTTCACCATTCTCTGCTGCTCCTAATTTGGAATAAGTGACTAGGCTAAGCTCTTGTTTCATTGACTGCAATTTTGGTGCTATGAATGCCTTAGGCCTGCATCTTTCCATTTTCATTATACTCTCTCCAATATCTCTTAGAGTCCACGCAAGTGATGACCCAACCACTTCACATGGTTCTCTAATTGATTGTCTTAGAGCTGATGAGGGCTGATGATAGAATTTGAATAAAATGTCAATATATTATTATATTTTTAAATATGATTGATGAAATCTAGGGGATGAAAATTTCAGACCTGTCTATGAGATTGAAGACACTCTTTTAGTGATACAATGGTAGTAGCAATCTCTCTAAGAACATCTCCAATTTGTAGGTATTTGTCCCAGGGATAAGAAAGCCCAAATTTTCCATGCCATGGTTCCCATCTTGCAAAATTTGCCTGAAACATACATTCTGATCCTCGTAAACTACTAATTTTTCTGTCTTAGCTAATTAGAGAAGATTTAAATGGAATTCTTTTATGGGATTCTTTCATGCATCTAGGTGATACAGTTCAACCAGTAATGTCCAATTCACTGGAATCGCTTGTGCAATAACTCAATGGCTCAGATTCTTTATTAACGAGTTGGAATTTTGCTCATGAGAATCTTTAATTATTTATTTTTTCAAACATTTAGCTCTTCATTCTAACTCTGTGGTATAATAGTTTAATGAAAATATACCAGAGACTCGTCGCTGGACTTTGAGTGTAACATTGATTTGCAACTGGCAAAACTGGTGTTGGAGTGGTTTTCCTTCTCATTGACTAGTCTGAAGTACTCCTCCAAGTATCCTACATTGATGACACAAAAGTACTCTCTATTTCAGAGATATATAGTGTTTGATGACTTCCAAGTTGTAAAATGGAGAAATATTACAGATTTCTCAGAACTATTCAAACTCAAGTTAAGAAAAGAAAGAAAAAAAAGAAAAGAAAAGAGAGTTTACTGTAGTACTGATAAGCTTAATTTAATTCCTGTATTTTATGGTTGAGTTTCTAGAATATTTCTATCATATGATTAAAGCTAAGAATTTGAGATGGTTATTATTGATTTTGTTAGATTAATTAATGACTTACCTTCAATATAGCAGGCAAGTGTTTCAAACTTGGAGGCTATGGAGTAATGAAGTTCATCACTAGCCCAGATGGGAAAGATGAGCAAGTTTGTGAAAACGCAGACGGCAAACCCCATGCCGATGTTTAACACGCGTTCACGTGCTAGTTCCATGACCTTATCAGTGCGCAAACCAGATACCACAACCAGATTGAAGGTAAGGATGAAAATCATGGCTCCATAGTCATATCTCCTTTTAATGCTTGGAATCAATCGAAAGTATGTTGCTGCTGCGCCTATCCATTATCACAATCATGTTCTTTAGATTAATTTTAACCGTAACGATCATGCTCTTAGATGATAGACACAGTGAGAGATGCGTATTTAGTTTTCAAGGAAGCTATGTTAAGCACTGAATTGTTGGTAGTTTTAAACCATTTTTCTTATTTATATTCATCAACAAATTTATGCTTGTCATTGCCTACTCATGACTATGCGGTGCCACGTGTAAAGAATTATCATAGAAGAAAATTATGACGACATTGACGTATGCTTATCCTTACCAAAAACAAAAACAGAAGTGCCCACAATAATGGCATTGCCAATTCCACCAATTTCATCAGCCAAAATTGCCGCCAAACATCCAAGTCCACCACCTAATATCGTTCCAATTCCGCGATTCAAACCCTTGCCAAGTGTAGCACCTGACATATATATTTTCAAACAAATATTAAATTAACATGCAACACAAAAGAAATTCCATAAGGCCAAACTGTTTCAGTAATTGTGTATAATAGCAACAAACCTGCGGAGAACTCAAAGATCACCACAACAGTCATGATAGCCCAAATGGCATTTTCCCCAACTTTTTTGTATAGTGGATCGAGGAGATAGAGAAATGAAACCAAAACAAAAGCTATTCCAACTTTGAAACTGTGAATGACTTTTCTCATGTCATGCTTACTTTGCTTTGCTACAAGAGAATAAACATTAGAAAGAAGTGCAAATTGAGATTTCCTCTTCTGGGTAGGAGTAATCTCGTCTTCATTTGAAATAGTTATTACAGTTGAACTCATGGTTAATTGTTTCTTTCAACTCTTTCCCCCCTTCTTGGATTGAGTACTAGCACTTTCTTGTAGGGAAGTTGAGTTGGAGGTCAACCCATTTTATACACATGGGATGTGGGTAGATAACAGTTACATCCAATCCTTCTGATCTCCAATCCATCGGTTTGGCTAGAAAAAGATGAGAGTGAAAAACAATTTTGTTGTGTGTATTTATCTCAACATGAATTCATTTGTGAGCGCTTAGATGACCCTAGTGGTAGTGGAACACATTTGTTAGGGATAGTGCACCTTTGCATAATGTGGAGAATTGTCATATCGCAACACCTCAAATGCAAATCTCATTGTTGAATCAACATTTATTGTGGATTGATGTAAAGCCAAGGTACTACAGTGCAGTTTATCTCACCTTCACATACGATCAACTAGAGTAGTGTTATGGTTTAAGATAATCCTACCATACGAATGTAATCAAGCAACTTAATTCCCAGTGAAGAGACCTAAGTCCAACACGACTTCATTTCCTTTCACTATTCTTGTCTATCTTGTTATGGATACATAAAATGGTTTCAATGTCATGTTGTGACATGGTTCGATGTCATCCATTTGAGACTGTTTTATGGTGCCTCTTTTTTGTGCTTTTACACAGTTATATTTGCTGTATGCTGATTATGTACACGGTTACAGGATATTACAAATTTGGCATGCACATACTTTTCGAGAATTGACATCAGGCAGCTGCAATCAATCGTAAAGGAAGATATTTAAGTGAAGTCTAATAAGATAAAAAGGTTAAAAATAATGATGATTAATAGAAAGTGACACCACCTCCCTCTGTTAGTGTGGTCTATCGCTTATTAACCCCATTACAAGTTGTCTATTACATGAGCATGATGTCTTCTCCGTATAGTTTTGTGATGATTCTTTGAAATTCCTGATTCTGATTTTGCCAAATGTTTTATAGCTTTTGTGCCATCTTAATTTTTTTTTTTATTCTTCCATGTGAATAAGTAATTCACTATATCATGCAAATGCATTGTCAAGTCTAGAGTCATCACAAAAATCCGAGATCTTTCGGCTGCAATTTGTTTTCCATATAGTAAATTAGGGAAAATGTATTGGAAGGCCTCCATATTTTTGTGATTGGGTTAAAGGACATGCAAAGCGCTCTTTTTTTCTTCTTCATTATAACAGTTAGTTAATTGTCACGATTGCCACAAAAGTGTTATACAGTTTCTTTGGCACTGTTGCTGTTTCATTAACATAATCGAGATAGAAAACTTGTAAAATCATGATAGATATGTTTGTGTATACAACTGCTGATGATCTACATACCTAAATTTGTTTCTCTATCATAGTTGGAGAACATGAATATCCTTTTACACCAAACTTACGGTTTTTTCAATCTTTGAATTTCAGAAGTGGATCCATCACTTCCGGCACATGAAAACACGAATCAAGTTGCCTTGTTTTCTATGAAACCTCTCCCTTAATATCTGCTAACTTACAACATCTTGCAGAAGGCCAGGATATGCATATGATTATTTGCCATTTTTGCATGCCAAAAAGAAGAAAGACATAAAAGATGAGAATGAATGCGACTGCAAAATTGGTAAGTTTTTCCTCTTGATGTTTTATTTTTCATTTTTCACACCATATTTCTTTACATGGTGAGATATAGTTCACCTTGGGAGATTGACAGGCAGTTTGGTATGATGTTAAAACCTCCTTTATATTGCTAACACGCTTTGCTTGTCTCATTCCTTGGATTGTCTCATTCATGGGAGAATGAATGTGCTTATGGTTAGTCTAACTAATCAGTAGAAATTTTGGTTTTTATTTTTTGCCCCACACTCTCTCTCCAAAAAACAAAAAGAACAAACCAATTAGGAACAATATTTTGGAACTTTGATCATCTTAATGAGTTGTGGAGGCTCCTATTCTGTTGTGAAGTTGACATGAGAAAATTTGAAGTACCTGTCTATGGGGGAATTTTTTTTAAAAAAAATATGGAAGAAATAAAGATAAGTGCTACTTCATATATATATCTATATATATATATATATTAATACTTGAAACTGTACTTGTCCACGCCTGCTGGTTTGCTTGACAAAAGTCAATTACAATTTGTAATGTAATTGCAGTATCTTAGGAACGTTTTGGACACAGAAACAATTCCTCTCACTCACTGCAAAAGAGATTGAAAGAAATAGGTGAGTTACCATGCACCAGCTATTTGTCAATTTGTAATCAAACTTACCAATAAATGTAGGGTTACTTTTTTATAAATTCGTTTTTACTTATTTATGTTTTATTTAGTTAATATTATTTTTTTATATTTTAATAAGTCCTATGGATGACATAGTTATCAAAGTACTTCTAATAATATTTACATTTACAGTATGAATGTTCCGTAATGTGAATATTTATATCGTCAATGTGAATGTTTACATCGTCAATGTGAATTTTCACACCATCAGTATGAATGTTAACATGTCAATGTGAATGTTCATACTGTCAATATAAACATTCACACATCAATATGAATATTTACATTGTAAAATATGAATATTCACATCACCAAATTATTAACCGTTCAAAAAATATTAGGAGCTTTTTTGATAAATCCTCTTTCTAAGAGTTTTATTACATCCAATCCTTTTTGTTTTTGACTATTTCATTACCAAAATATCATTAATCTCTCCTACCTCTATTAATGTTGATATTTAATGTTCATTGTCATTATGTTTTGGTAGTTCTCATGTATCAAGATGTTGACTATCATTATATTCATATTAATTTGAAATGAATTTTTGTCATTGTGTTGTCAATTACATGATGTGAATATTCACATAATTGAAATGAATATTCACATCATTATATTCACATTAATTTAAAATGAATTTTTGCCATTGTGTTATTAATTACATGATGTGAATATTCATATTAAAATATATGAATGTAAACGTTCACATCACTATGTTAGATGAGAGAGAGAATATTCACATGTTGTAAATGTTCACATCACTACATGTTGTGAATAAGAATGTGTTGTCAATTATAAATATAATGAACGTTATTTAAATGTGTTAATCAAAAATAAGAAAGTTCACATGTTGCGAACGTTCACATCACTATATTTGATGAGAGAGAATTTTTCGAAAAGGTTGTGAATGTTCACATCAGATGAAAGATAATGTTTACATTATTTTTAATGTGTTGTTAATTAAAATTATATTCACATCAGATGAGAGAGAATGTTCACATTATTTTCAATGTATCATCAATTAAAAATATATTCACATTATATAATGATATAAAATAATAACATCAATATTATTTAATTTGTGTATGAAATTTCCTATGCCTTGGCATTTTTCCTTCTCTCTTCTCTCCCAATACTAAATATCAATATTAAATATAAGGGTATGACGTAAATCAAGAAAAATGACTTTATGAAATAAAAGTATAAATACATGGGACTAAGTGAGTTAAAATTTTTTTTCATGGACTTATTGAATTAGAACATTTCTAAATGGGATTTATTAATAAAAAGTCCAAAAATATTTGTAAGGATAGAAATATTTATAAAATATCTTAAATATGAGAATTAAGATTTGGTAGATCAAATATTCAAATAATTAGATTTATTAAAATAAAAGAATATCTTATGGATTAATTAAGACACAAATACTTTTAAAAAAAAAAAAAAAAATCTAATAAATCTCCCTTAAATGTATCAATTTGCTTCTTGTTTAGCCCTTTTTACAATGAGTGCTTGTTGTGCCCACTAGATTTACTTAGCATTTTATTTTTGGAGATAGCACTGTTGAAATTGGAAGTACTTGAAATATTTAAATGGTTTTCACGAGGTCTTAGGCTTCTTTGAACTTACGCACTATTGCTTTCACAACTCTGGTCAAATACCATTACCAAATTTTTGAAAATAATTATCCCAAGTATACGGAGGAGTCTGTCCCGTTCAGATTCTGAACGGGAAGGTTGTTGGGTGCGTGAGGTCTCTCGTAATTCTATTTTAATGATGTGAATCGTTTATTTTATCGGGAATTCTTTTGTATTTTATATATATAAAAATTTAGTTTGATCTAATAATTAGAACTAGTTCAATTTATTGCTTGTCATAAAATAATGTATGGCTTATTTTAAAAAAAATACAATTGTCATCTAATTTTTTTAATGAAAGACACGATAAATTGATCAAGTTATAATTATTGAATTGATTTAATTTTTTATTTTTTATTTTTGTGGATGAAATACTCGAAGTACTTAACAAAATGAACAATTTATATAATTAAAACGGGACTCGTGATAGGACCTATGGACCTAAACAACTCCCTCAAGTCCAGATTTTGGACCGGAGGGAATTATCCTCCTAGTGGTTTAATTTCTTGGATTTGCATTTGTTTAATTTCTTAGCTGAAAAGAGTTGGTGATGGACAGCTCTTTTTTATTATTATTTTTTTCATGGTTCATAGGGGTACGGTAAAAAAATGTTAAAAAACATGAGCTCAGCCTTCACACTAGTATTTATTTATAATCTTTTGTTTGTGTTCTTGTGGCTGTGATTTTGCTTTGTGTAAAATTAAAATCTGTTGTTTTGAATGCATTTATTAGGTGATGAAACAGTAAAAATCCCAAGATCTCACTTTTCACTATGTTTGAGATAAAATGATTAAATTTGGAAGCTACAATTTTTGTTTCATGAGGTTGTGTAATGTTATAGATTTGGATGCTGATCAAATACATTATAGTCTCCTATGTTAAAAAAATAAAATAAAATAAAAAAATACATTATAGTCTCCTAATTTCAGAATGGTTCATCCTTGATATAAAGAGATTGACAATTATTTAAATAATTATCTTGCTAATGACAAATGATTCCTTCAACTCATATCCAAAACTATTAGACATTTTGCCTAATCAAAGACGAAACAAATTCAGAAGATCCAAGGGAGCCCAAAAAAAGTGTTCAACAAAAAAAAAAGGGAGCCTCAAAAAAAAAAAAAAAATTTACCATGTTTATTTTGGGTTGCCACTTTTTTATTTATTCTTGTTAAGAATTATTTGGGGGAATAACTTATAGGTAGTAGTCAGGAAAAGTAATTACAAAAAGATGAGAAATATTATAAATTTTAATAATTATAATTATAATTTTTTTCATTAATATATAATTAATTTACACTGACACTAATCTTTTAGATTAAAAAAAGAAAAATGCTATACGCCTCAAATTTTGTACCAAATGAATGATCAAATGTCTTACATGAGCGTGAGACCTGATAGAAAATTTTGTATCCCAAACATTATTCTTAAAAAAAATAAAAAATAAAAAATACTGTTGGATCTGCTGCGTGACGGTGCATCAACTGAGAAATGGACAATCATGCATAACAAAAGTCAAAAAGAAGGAACTCAATCATTAATCTCCTCCGTCCATTTGCCTTGTGAAAAATGGTATATGCTTTGATTGCTTACACAATAGTGAAGCGCAGGTGGACTGCAAAATTTAAACAGTATTTACTTCAAATTCGTTAAAAAATTATTTATACAAATTAATAAACCTTATAAAATTTATTTATTAAAAACTTATTATGCAATAATAAAATTAAAAAATGTAAACAGTATTTAATTTAATAATATGATATATAACAAGGCCAAAATTGTGGTTTTCCAGTAAAATTTAAACAGTATTTACTTCAAATTCATTTACATTAAATTTAAAATTTGATAAAATCAAACTGCGATCCGTTTGAATTTATTTAATCGATAAGTTTGGTTTGATAATTAATTTTTTCTCAATTCCAACATAACTAAACTGATTATCAATACTTAGCTATTTCTTAATTCTGACCAAACCGAATCATGTTTCTTATCTCCATTGATTAGTTAGTGAAAATAAGAGTTGAAAAGGCACTTAAAATTGGGTAGAGAAAAAGCATGGAAAAAAGGACGAGAAATATTGATGAAGTGGAAAGTCCACTAGACTTGCTTTTTATGCTGCAAAAGAAAATGGGAAGAAGTTGGTAAAGACTTTTGTCAACCAAATTAGTTAGGTTTAGGTTGTACTAGCAGTCGTAGTATTAGGCACTTGTTTTTGTTTCTCCAAACGGGGCAGTTGTTGGCGAAAGAAGCCACATAACATAATCTTCTATGCCTTTCATCATTAGATTTCCAAAATATCTAATATATTATATACGTATAACTATAAACAAACTGAATTATTTAGAGATTTGGTTAAATTTATTGATAAAAGCTCAATCAGCTTAGTTTGTTAAGTAAAGAATCGAACTCGAACTACACTTTTAGATTCGTTTTTCAAACAAGCAGAGTTCGGGTTTGAATAAACTCGGCTTGTTTATTTGAATAAGTTCGAACCCTGTAAAACTTTACTCGGCTCGGTTTATTTATTGTCTAAAATGGTGTTGTTGAAATATTGTTTAATATTAAAAGCTATGTAAAAAGTATTTTAAAATTGGTGAAAATATTAATTTTTTTTTAAATCAATAAAATGTGTTTTGAAATTAATAAAAAGTAATTCTTAATTTTTTAAAAAATCTATTTCTTATACCAAAAAAACACTTGTTAGCCCATCACTTTTGAGTTTTGAGACATCATGGGCACCCTTGTAGAGAGCCAGTCCTGATTAGCTCAATCTATTTAAATGGGCTATAGAGACCAGCCCAATAACAAGTTTACCAACTGGCAGCTGAAGGTTTTGGATGTTTACAACTTTAACCATTTCCCAATCCTGCATCGTATGTATGACATGAGTTATATTTGGACCGTGAATTTATGAACGGTAAAGAATGAAAAAGAAAAGGAAAATGATTTGCAAATTGAACATTTAAACATCAATGTGTTAATGACATTTTTGAAATTATGAGGATAATGGTGAGTGTTTTAATTGCAAATAAAGGGACTACAAAAAGTCACGTATAATTCTATGTAAAAATTATGTTATATATTATTATTCAAAATAAAATGGTAAAGTCAAGACCAAAATGAAATGAAAGAAAAATTTATTTATTTTATAAACATTTTCATTGATAAATTCAAAATCCAAACATAGGTTAGAGGATCAATAAGATTCCAATATGAACTAGATTTAGTGTTTACTTGTTGCAAAAATGCCATTGTCCCATTATTTTGAATGATTTTTTGTATAAAAATTTATATAGTTTCACCAAAGAAGCAAAATTAAGAAAAAGAAACTAAAAAATGATGAGAATGGCTGGTAAGAAGGTTAGGAAGGAGTGGAGGGCTAGAAAATGGGAGTGAAATTTTAATTAGGTGCAAGTGACAATCCATGCATGCATCTACCAACTAGTATTACCCATTCACCAGACCTACACGCAACAACCATTATGACAGTACAGTACATATATATATATATATATATATATGTGGTTAATGTAATTTAAATTAATAATACCACACTGAAATGTTTTCGTATCATTTACCTTAAAACACATTTACATTAGAAAGAAAAAAAAAAAAAAAACTACCAATGTGTGGTACCAACATTCTATATATATATATTTTGATGACCGACTATTCGAGCCAGCTTACGCACATCTCGACTAATTTTAAGACTCACGCAAAGCATCTCTTCCACATAGATTGGGCAAGTCTCGGGTAGAGCTTGCGGGCCGCCATCCCAAGGAATTGATAGCACCTATAGTGGGAGTTGAACTTAAATGGAGTACATCCCTAAACCCCAAGTTACATCCATTAGGTCAATCCCTTGAGTTTACCAACATTCTACATAAAAGAAGGGTGAGTCGATTTTGTTTTTACTACTTGACCAGGATGGGTGAGGTATGTTACATAACATTTATCATGTAATTACTGTTCTTATTGGTGCTTCAAAAATAAATTCGGTCTTTATCTAATTTTACACTTCTAAAAAATAAGTGATTTGATAATAATCTACTCATAGATTCCTGAATCCTAATAATGGTGTAGTCAGTGTGCTAGTAATGTGAAAAATTATAAGTATATATAATTTAATCATAAAATCGGATACAATCATCTCACATGGGAGAGAATTCACACATCTCACACCAATGTCACCCTATATGAGAAAGTTATATCTAATTTTGTATTTGAAATTATGAACAACTGTAATTGGTTGGTCTATTTTCGATGTTAGGTTAGATTTTGTTCGAGAAAGCAATTCCTGTTTATTCATGGCAACGAGGAAATTGAAAAAACAATGGATCAACCCAACAAAGGCAAGCTGCATTACACTATAATGGAAACCGCAAAATGAGAGTTGATATTGACATTTTCGTTTTATAATCAAAATACTTACACATAATAAATATAAATAATAATAGTTGATATATATATATATATATAAGCGAATTACACTATTAGTTTTTATATTTTGGGATTTGTGTGATTTATATTCAAGTTTTATAACATTGACTGTGTGGGTCGATTTCTGACCACACTGTCAAACTAGTATTCAGTTGGAGAACACCGGCAAAATAGATTAAGCTCGAACGACCTGTCACAGAAAGAAGAGATTTTGACAATGGTTCGTCCACCGGGGAGCACTCCAACAATCAAGTCAGTTATCTCTCAAAGATAGCAAAAGTGCTTAACTCACTATTCCAAATACAAAAAGCGCACCTTAGACCCACGATGATGCATTTCTTTTATAGTCAACACTAACCTGATCCCTGTAGAAGCCTAACTTTAATGGACTATGGCTTAATGCCTATCCAGGACTCTCAAATAGATAAAGATAATCTCCCTAAGAGCTTTATCTTTATCCAGGTTGAAGTCCTCCCTCATTTTAGGACTCTTGTAACTTATCTGCTCATCTCGGATTCCGGTATCTCTATAGATAATCTCGGCCTAGCTGAGATTACCTCGGCGTCAAGTCAAGGACACGTGGCACCTCGGCTGGCACTTCGGTGCCACATTGGCCATGTTGCTACCCAAAAAATATGTCCCCACAACTGCCCCCTAGGTTCTATTACATCGGCATCCTGAGGTGATGGAGCCTATATCATTTGAACCCATAGCACGTTGGCTAAACTTGCTCTATCTTTCATTACCGAGGTTGCCACACGTCGGCTTCCATATTATAAACACTTCAGTGTGTTTGCATCAATGCTTTAGAACCAATAACTAAGTCTGTTCAAGTTCATTGAGCTGAGATCGCCCCCCTAGCCGAGGTATTTGCTTCATTAAATCAAGAACTCCAAGAGTTTCATCAAGTGTATGAGCTGTCACGCACAGTATTTCAACCGTTTTTGCCACGCGTCTCTTCCCCATTGAATCGTACTTGACACGCGCCATTAAGTCGCATTGCGTCTGCGTGCGCCGTCTGACAAGCACGTCATCCTAGGCATACTAATTGCCATTTTGCCGCCATTCTTCATGTTTGATCAAAATCACCTCTCTCTCTCTCTCTGTCTTTTCACTTTTTCACCATCATTTTCGTGCAAACTCTTTCTCTCTACTCTCCCAAATCTGCCATTGTTTCAAGCTCTCAAGCTTTGTAACCACTTTCATTCTTCCCCTCCGGTGAAGCTTTTGCTAATCTTTTCCGATTGCTGCCATCATCTGACTCCGGCGTACGCAACACCGGCTTCACTCCTCTGGTAAGCCATTGCTTCCCTTCATTTCAATTTCTTGTTTCGCTTTAAATTGCTATGCTTGTACACTACCATTGTGTTTTTACTCATGCTCTTGAATCTTTATTCATGCTGTAAATTTTCCCTTGCTTGCAATTTGTTTACGGATATGTACACGTATTCACACACTTGTTCATTTTGCCACTGTTTTTGGCCTCGCACTCTTGTACACACTCTGTTACAACGTTCTTGATGGTTCATCATTATTCTTGATTCTGAATCATTGTTCTTGTTTCTGTTTTCTGTGTCTTTTCCAGATTCTTGTCTTCAATTCTTGTTTCCATAGTCTTAGGCTTGGGATTTGTTGTAGAACTCACGAATTTTAGGAAAAACTGAAACAAACTTCTCCTAGATCCTCAAGAACTCTCACCCCAGCATTCGTCTAGGTTTCGCTGAGGTCCCTCAAACCTTTACAAAATACTTCTTTCTGAAATCCAACACCTTCCCCCTAAGCCGACGTCATGGGTATGTGGAGGTATAGGGTAGACACCCTAACTAAGTTAGAATATTTCAGGCAGGAGTTTGCCATTCCTGCTGACGTTCACCTGAAGTTGGCAAGAGAGGAAGACTCCATCATGCCTAATGGGAACTTCATGCCTTTCCCTGCCGTAGCCTTCATAGAATGTGGACTCAGGTTTCCACTTGACATTCTTTTCCGAGAAGTCTTCCATTACTATAAATTGAACCCAATGCAGCTTGCCATTAACTCTTACCGAGTTATTAATGGTATAATTGCCTTAGCCAAAAAAGAGAGCGCTAGGGTTACTCTTGCCGACATCCAGTACTACTACACCATGTGTGGCCTTAAGTCAGAAAAAGGCTACATCTACTATCTTAAGCCGAGGTTGACGCAATACAAACTCATCGTCGACCTCCCTGATTTCAACAAAGGCGCTGGGGACGATTATTTCATCGTCTCGGGCAACTGGGAATTCTCACCAGATGAGGACCTCCATCTTTATCCCTTGAGCCGATCAGTTTTTAAAGAGGGTGATGGTAAAAGCCAAGAGTCACGTTACTTGCTCTCAAGTTTTTAACACTTTGTTCCTTCTATATATGTGCTAACGTCTGTTTTTTCTTGCAACTCTCCCTCAACCACCAAAGGATTTTCGCAAGTCCTTTTTTCTGAGCAAGGACTTCAAAAAGCTGTTGAACTTGCCAATCAATTAGCGCAAGGCTCCTCTGCTCTTGAATTTTATCTCGACTTACAGATCTGTACTTCCCGACGTCCCAAGAAAAAGCAAGTCTCCTCCTTCAGTAACAACTCCACAAACTGAATCGTCAAGGCCTGACTAAGGATTAACATCCGATCCAGCAGAGCAGCAATCAACTTCCGCTCCACAACTAATTCCACATTTTCAACGCAAACGTCGACATAGAACTGTAACCGCCGCCGAGATGGGTCGTAAGAAGGCTGTAACAGACGACCTTCTAGCCGACATCCCCAACACTATTACCACACAACCTTCACCATCCCAATCTCAGCCAAAGCCAAAGCCCAAAAGGCTGAAGAAAGCCTAACCTAAGGTAACGGTGACTCAGATCGACTCTGAGGACACCTTGCCGATCTCAAAATTGGTCGAGGGCGAGAAGAGCCCCTCTGCTGCTGAGAAGAGGCCTGCCGAGGCCGCACCCTCCGAATCAACCAGGTCAAAGAAACCGAGGTCTGAGTTGGCAACAACCTTGGGCTCTCCGAAGTCTAATGCCCTCTAGGCTCCTCTAATTACAATTGAGGACAAGCTGGTCAGAGTTGGCGACAGCCTCGACGACATTGAAGTTAGCGTTGCCCTCTCTACCGCCTTGCTCCTTCCCAAAGATGTCGATCGCAACGCCGAGATGAGCGAGTACGAAAATTTTTCTTTAATGTTGCAGTACTCCGTACAGGTAAGCCCCTATCACTTGGTACTCTTCACTTTCTGTTTTTTCATACTTAGAGAGTTTTATTAACATTTGTTTTTTCCATTTCTTATAGGCGATCCAGCATGGCTACTCCTTCGCGATGCAAGCCTTCAACATTAAGAAGGAGTTGGCAAATAAGACCAAGGAGGCTGCTAGCTTGTAGAGGGCCATTAACAAGGCTGAGGCCAAGATGAAGACTTTAACAGACCAGGCCAAGGAAGCCAAGAAAGCTCAGGACGAGGCTGAGAAGAGGGCATGTGCTGCCGAGGCCATTGCCAAGGTCCTTGAAGTCGAAAAGAATGAGGCTGAAATAAAAACTGCTGAAGCCCAAGCCGAGCTCCGGGCTACCTTGGCCACAAAAGAAGCCAAGATCAAAGCGGCGGATGAAAAGGCATACGCCGAAGGGGCAGCCGACGTCAAAGAAAACTACAAGAAAAAAGTCAAATAGGCATGCAACAAAGGCTATACCCTTGGTTGGATGGCTGCTCTGAAGGCGTTGGCTGTCCCCAAGGACTCTCCTCTGAAGGATGCTAGCAGCCTTGTCCTGCCATTCCCTCCCTCTCCAAGCTAGTCCGAGGACGAAGCTGAGTCCGAGGATCACATTGAGGCCGAGAAGAACGAAGAGGCTGCTGGGGCCAAGTCCCAAACTCTGAATGAGCAAGTCTTGGACTTGACTCAAGATGAGGAGGACGAGGTCTCAAAGGGTGCCTCTGTCGAGAAGACATCATCCGAGGCGCCTATCGCCGAGAAGAGCCTCGACCAGACTCTTAAAGAGATCGACGCCGAGCTCGCGGCTGAGAAGGCTGCCGAGAAGAGTTCCCAAATGTCTTCTGAACCCCAGACCCAACCAGCCAATGACACCAAATAGTCTAGTTTGATGTTTTTCTTTATTTCTTGTACCTTGTACTTTTTTTCTTACTTTTGAAACAATGTAAGCTTTAATTTGGCTGACGTGCTACTTTTGTAGTCTAAACAATTACTCTTCAATGTCAGGCCGAAGTGTCTTCTTTCCTTATCTGAATGCATTCTCTAATTTCCTCTTTCAGTGTGATTGAATGTTTGTCTTCCTTTTATTGTCTTGCATGATTCTATACTGAAAATAATTTCCATGTCTTCAACGTACACCTTAACTGTGTAATCTTCTCGGTATGGAATACTTCAGATACTAACAGTTTATCTCAGCTTTGACCTAACACTTGAAAATATTTTTTATAATATTTTCACAAGTGTTATTTATAACTTGCCACTTCACTCTTTACTTATCAGGACCTCTGTCTTCTATTATTTCAACATAACCTTGGGTTAACTTCAACTTGTAAACTTTTCTTAGAATTTCAACAAGTGTTAAACCAACTTCCTTTAACATAACCTCGACTTAACTTTAACTTGTAAATTTTTCTTAAAATTTCAACAAGTGTTAAACCAACCTTAGCTTGTAAATTCCAACTCCCAAGCATCATTCTCCAGCCCTCTGCCCCCTAATGTGAACTTAAGTTTCACTTGGGTTCTCATTAAGCATGTGGCTTTGACCTTGTCACCGAGGTCAGATTCAAACAAAGACTGACCGAGGTTACTAACCTTGGTCTCTTTGTTAATCTGACTGACATGCACTTAGTTCTAATCTGTGTCTAACTCTGCCGACATGACAAGTCCAGGTTAATCCAACTTAATTCAACTCTATTATATGCAAGTATAATTCAACTCTGCCATATAATAAGTCTAAGTTATTCGTGATGTTTCGCTCAGAAACATCGCCAACTTAGTTCAACTCTATTATATGCAAGTATAATTCAACTCTGCCATATAATAAGTCTAAGTTATTCATCATGTTTCAATCAGAAACATCGTCAAGTATTTGGTCAGTCACACTACACAAGTTTAAAAATCAAGTTAAAACTTTATTATTACTTCGGCTAATAACAACAACAAAAAAAAACTTAAAAAACACGAAAATCTAATGATAGAAAAACTTCAGATTGCAAGTATTCCAGTGTCACGACCCAAACCCGCCCTTATGGGTTTAGTATCGTAACCGGCCAGTAATCCAAGATTACCGAAGGCCTGTTTAACAGTAAGACAGTAATACATAGTACATGGGCTGGCGGAAACCAAAACAGTAATTAAAAGATGTCCAATAAGTTGTGACAGTCTGTATGCAGAAAGACTTTTTATAACATAAGCACATTCAGAACAAAACGGTATGTACATGTATCATTTACAGGCATACAGGTTAGGGACCAAATCCCCACCATAACAGTACAGTACAAAAGATCACTCAGTCTATACATAACAGAGACAGTTAGGGTGAATCTGAGACACCCCAAGAACAGCCTTAGCTTGAACAGATCTGGAACCTCGAAGTGAGGCACAAAGGTTGGCTTGACGAAAGGGAGTTTGACCCAACGCTCCTAACTTCGTTCTGGTGCCTGGACACCTACATATATATATAAACAGTGAGCTAAAGCCCAGTGAATAACATATGCATAAAGAGGTTAAGAATGAATGTCCTTTCAGTATTTAAAATAGTCATTTAAACAGTATAACAATTATTCGATCATAGCAGTCATAAGTGGTACATCCAATAGCAAACAGTACAGTAGTCTTAACAGACCGAACAATCAGTTGATGGCCATCATATCAATAAACAGTAGTGGTCCAGACATGGGAACCGACAGAGATCTCTGTGTCAGTAGCAGTACAGTACAGTAACAGTAGGTTGCTATGGGTGCCGCGAATACAGTTCACAAATAGGACATCATTCATTCAGTAACAGTATCATTTCAGAAAACAGTACAGTTCGATTGTTCAGAAGATAATCATTATTGAACATATCTTTACAACATTGTTACTCACAGAGTTCTGGGTTACAGATAAGCTAGTGCGCGTCCTCAGATGCCAACCCTACACAGTTACAGGATGAACACACACTAAGTCACATATTTGGAAATCGAAGACTTAGTCCCTACTTAGACTCGGTGTGGTTCTACATCAATATCCTCCTCAAGATGCCTTAAACATGCCCTAGGAATGCCTAGGATGGAAAGAGGATTCAAAGATGTACTTATAAACACTTTTCAAAATTTTCAGAAAATAGAGGTCTCGCTCGAGCGTGGATTTTTACGCTCGAGCGGACATGCAGACAAAGGAGCTCCGTTCGAGCGCGACTTCCGTCGCTCGAGCGGACTGCAAGCTACAGTAAAATACTGGATACTCAAAATTCACGCTCGACGGGCGCTCGACCCCCGCTCGAGCGTGAGACACAAGTCCTCGCTCGAGCGTGAACTATCTCGCTCGAGCGGACTGTAAACTCATGTAAAGTACTGGATACACGCATTTCACGCTCAAGCATCACTTTCCTCACTCGAGCGGAAGGCATGATCTCAGATTGTATGCTCGAGCGTGGAGTTCCTCGCTCGAGCGTGAGTCCAAAATCTGGAAATTCCAGATTTGAACCTCCAGCTCAAAATCAACTTTCAAGCATAAATTTCAATCCTCTTGGGCTAATTTTCTGGAAAACACTTCAAAACCCATAATATTATATTTTTCAGGGATCAATTTGAGAAATCAAAGTCCAAAGGCAGTTCAATTAAACACCATTTTCAAATAAACTTCAAGAACACAAAGTGTATGAAACATGCATGTGTTTAACCAAAATCAAAGCTTCAATTACTTGCTCAAATGAGCTCAATTGCCTAAAAAACAAGATGAATTCATGGACTAAGCTCAAGATATGAACATGCATGTGGGATTTCATGAAGAACAACCTCAAAATGCAAGACCATGCACATGCATGCATGGATTAAGCTCCAATTCAACATTATTAGACTAAATTAAGACTCAATTCATCCATAAATCAAGAACCATGCAAGAACTAACTTGAATACATTAATGAGAGGTTGAATATCCTACCTTGAGTTCTCAATTACAAGTCTAGAAGCTCAATTTGCCAATTATCTTCCAAAATCCCTAAGCCTCCAAGCAAATCAAGATGAAACCAAGTTTTTCTCCTAGCTCTCTCTCTCTCTAGTCGGTTTGGTGCAAGCAAATAGCTAAAGAAGTGTTGATTCTAAGTCTCAAAATATGATATGGAGTGGGCCACTAAGTGGCAAGGTTGTAAATAAGGCCAACTCTGTAATCTATCAATATTTAATCTAATTTAATCGTACCAAATCACATTTCAATTAAATATACCATAAAATCATATAATCTTAATTTGCACAAAATATCAATCAATTTCAGATTCGGCCGCCGATAAGGCCTTCAATTTGCAGTTTAAAGCATAAAACATGAACAGATAATTTAACAGTCGACAGATAGAATTGCATTCAAACTAGCATAATCAATCAATCAGTTTAGTAATTCAGTCAGCCAGTCAATTAACATGCTTAATCATAGATTAGCACTAATCAGTAGTGTTATCAGTAAACAGTGGTGAGGGTTGTTACATCTAGGGTCTTGGCAACTCTTTGTCTTCGCTGTCTTGAAGCCGATATGCCCATTGCCCAAGACCGAGATGATTCTATAGGGTCCCTCCCAATTTGGGCCAAGCTTGCCCTCTCTGGGATCCTTCTTGTTACCGACAACTTTTCTTAGGACAAGGTCACTAATTGGAACTCTCGTGGATTGGCCTTCTTATTATAAGTTCTAGCAAGCTGCTGCTGGTATGCCCCCAGCTGAATTGCTGCTTTCTCTCTTCTTTCTTCTAGCAGATCTAGATCTCGAGCCAAGAATGCCTCATTGGTCCCATTTTCTACTCCCTGGGTTCTGATCCCTGGGATACCGACCTCTAGTGGGATAACTGCTTCAGTGCCATAAGCCATGGCAAATGGGGACTCCCTAGTTGATCTTCTCGGCGTAGTTCGATATGCCCAGAGTACACTGGGCAACTCTTCCACCCACTTTCCCTTTGCTGCTTCCAGCCTCTTCTTGATCCCATCCAAGATAACCTTATTGGAGGCTTCTGCTTGACCATTACTCTAAGGAAAGCTTAGAGTAGAGTAATAGTTCTTGACTTTGTACTTTGCACAGAAGCTCTTGATTAGCTTCCTGTCAAACTGTGTACCATTGTCAGCTATTATTGCTCTTGGATCCCAAACCTGGTGATGATATTCTTCCATATAAAGTTCTTCACATCAACGTTCTGAATTTTTGCAAAGGGTTCAGCTTCTACCCACTTGGTGAAGTTATTTGTCGCTACCAGCAGGTACATTCTTTGTCCAATTGCTTGAGGCAGTTGTCCAACAAGATCCATGCCCCATTGGGCAAATGGCCAAGGGCTGGATACTGGGTTTAAGTCTGCTGCTGGTTTATGTATCAAGGGTGTAAACCCCTGGCACTTCTCACACTTCTTGACATAAGCTTCAGTATCTTTCTGCATGTAGAGCCACCAGTACCCCTGAGTAATGGCCCTATGAGCAAGTGACCTGCCCCAGCGTAGCTTCCACATACTCCTTTATATATCTCATACAGAAAATCTTCAACCTTTGCAGGATGCAAACACCTCAGAAGGGGTCCAGTAAAAGATCTTCTGTAGAGATGTCCTTCTGTTGTCAAACTGAACCTTGCCGACTTCAGTCTGATCTTGTGTGCCTCTTTATGATCATCTGGCAGTTTCCCATCTCTAAGGCATACTATTATTGTATCCATCCAACTTGGTCTCATCTCCACACACATTGTTTCACGCTCTGTGTTCAGTGGTTCTATGCTTGGACCTGACAAGTGGTCAACCATTATTGTCCTTGCCTCTCCAGGTTTCATTGCACTAGCCAGGTTGACCAGAGCATCAGCATGGCTGTTGTCATCTCGGCTAACCTGCTGTAGATAGCATTCTGGAATAAGGCTACTAGTCTGCCTACCTCTTTTACATAGGCCGACATCCTTTCATCTCGGGCTGCGTATTTGCCTGTTGCTTAGTTGACGATAAGCTGGGAGTCACAGAAGACTATTACCTCGTTGGTTTCCATTGCCACTGCCAGCTTTAATCTTGTGATTAGTGCTTCATATTCTGCTTCATTGTTTGAGGCCTTAAACTCCAAACGAATAAATTGTTCCAGCATCTGCCCATCTGGAGATACTAGCACTACTCCTACTCCCGCTCCTTGTTGGTTTGAACTCCTATCAACAAACAGCCGAAAGAAGTCGCCGATGTAAATACTGCAGGGCCTGAGTTTTTCTTCATTCCTTTGTTCTGCTATCCCCAGCTAGGTTTTTCCTTGCTCATTTGGACGTTGTATACCTCGGCTCAACGGAGCCCGATGTATGACGGCGTCTAGTGTGAACTCGGCCACGAAGTCGGCTAAGACTTAGCCTTTGATTGCTGTTTATGGGTCTGAATTTCAGGTCATATTGGCCTAACACTACTGCCCATCTGGCTATTCTGCCTGTTAGATCTCCCTACTACAATAGGGATTTCAGAGGATGCTCAGTTAGCACCACAATTTTGTGGGCTTGAAAATAATGATTCAACTTCTTGGAAGCCATTACTAAAGCCAGTGTTAACTTCTCCAAGGGTAGGTATCTGGTCTCTGCATCTGCCAAGGTTTTACTTAAGTAGTAAACTGCCCTTTTGTGACAACCCTCGCTACTGTTTACCGATAACACCACTGATTACTGCTAAACTGAGACTGATCATGATAAGTAATTGAATTGATTGAAATTCTGAGTTAATTGATTGAGTGTGTTAGTTTAAATGCATATCTATCTGTTTGATTGTTAAATTATCTGTTCGTGTTTTATGTTTTAAACTGCAAATTGAAGGCCTTATCGGCGGCCGAATCTGAAATTGATTAGTATTTTATGTTAATTAGAATTAATGTGATCTTATGATATGTATAGGTGAAATTTGATTTGGTATGTTTAAATTGGATTAAATAATGCTAAATTTACAAGAGTTGGACTTATTTACCTTAATGCCATGGTAGTGAGCCACTTACCAATTCATGTTTGAAGCCTATTACACTTTTGATACAACATTTCCTCAGCCATTTCCTTGAGCTTAACCGACTAGAGAGAGTAAGAGAGAGGAAAAAACTTGTTTTCAACCAAATTGGCTTGAAGGCTTAGGAGATTGAAGGAGTCTTGCCTAATTGAGCTCTCATTCTTGTAATTGAGGAACCTGGGTATGGAATTTATCCTCTCAATTGTTAAATTAAGTCATATCTTGCATGGCCCATGGTAAATTAGTCATCTAAGTCTAGAATTGGTTTACAATGTTGAATTGAGAGCTAGATTATGCATACATGCTCTTATATTGAGGTTCTGAAGTTGTTTTCATGGAAATTTGTGACATGCATATCCATATCTTGATTTTAGATCTTGAAATCATCTTGTTTTTTAGGGAATTGGCTCATTAGAACATGTATTAAGAGCTTTGAATTCATTAGAACACATGCATGTTATATTTAACCATGTTCTTGAAGTTTATTTGAAAATTGTGTTTAATTGAGCTACCCTTGGGCCTTGATTTTACAAATTGAGCTTTGAAACATGTTATACTATGAGTTTACAAGAGTTTTCCAGAAAATTAGCCCAAGAGGATCAAATTTGATGCATTAAAACTTGGTTTTGAGCTTGAGGTTCAAATCTGGAAATTCCAGATTTTGGACTCACACTCGAGCGAGGGATTCCACGCTCAAGCGTACGCACTGAGTTCATGCAGTCCGCTCGAGCGGGAAAAGTGATGCTCGAGCGGGAAATGCGTGTATCCAGTACTTTGCATGGGTTTACAGTCTGCTCGAGCGGGGGAATGCACGCTCAAGCGAGGACTTGTGTTCCACGATCAAGCGGAGGTCAAACGCCCGTCGAGCGTGAATTTCATGCATCCAGTACTTTTGTCATGTTTTGCAGTCTGCTCGAGCGAGGGAAGTGACGCTCGAGCGGGGAACCTTTGTCTGCATGTCCGCTCGAGCGTAGAAAGCTACGCTCAAGCGTGACCCCTGTTTTCTGAAAATTTTGATAAGTGTTTATAAGTACATCTTTGCATCCTCTTTTCATCATAGGCATTCCTAGGGCATGTTTAAGGCATCTTAAGGAGGATATTGATGTAGAACCACACCGAGGCAAATTAGGGATTAAGTTATTATTTTTCCCAACTGTGTAGCTTAGTGTGTGTTCACTCTGTATCTGTGTAGGGTTGGCATCCGGATACGCTCTAGCTTATCTGTAGCCCAGAACTCTGTGAATAACAATGTTGTAAAGATATGTTCAATAATGATTATCTTCTGAACAATTGAACTGTACTGTTTTCTGAAATGATACTGTTACTGAGTGAATGATGTCCTATTTGTGAACTGTATTCGTGGCATCCATAGCAATCTACTGTTACTGTACTGTACTGATACTGACACAGAGATCTCTGTCGGTTCCCATGTCTGGAACCACTACTGTTTACTGATATGATGGCCATCAACTGACTGTTCGATCTGTTAAGACCTACTATACTGTTTGTTATTGGATGTACCACTTATGACTGCTATGATCGAATAATTGTTATACTGTTTAAATGACTGTTTTAAATACTGAAAGGACATTCATTCTTAACCTCTTTATGCATATGTTATTCACTGGGCTTTAGCTCACTGCTCATATATATATGTAGGTGTACAGGCACCAGACCGTTGCTAGGAGCGTCAGGTTAAGCTCCCATTTTGTCAAGCCAACTACCGTGCCTCACTACGAGGTTCCAAGTCCTTCAAGCTAGGGCTTTTGGGGTGTTTTAGATTTCCCTCTTTTTGTATCTGGTTCTGTAACACTGTATAGACTGACTGTACCTGTACTGTACTGTTCTAGTAGGGACTAGATCCCTGTCCCGGATAATTGTATATGTGTGTATATGTGTACTGTTTATGTGGATATGTATGAAAAGTCTTTTTGCATACAGACTGTCACAGCTCATTGGACATCTTTTATTTACTGTTTTGGCTTCCACCAGCCTCTGTACTCTGTATTACTGTTATTACTGTTAAGCAGGCCTTTGGTAATCTCGGATTACTGGCCGGTTACGGTACTAAACCCATAGGGGCGGGTTTGGGTCGTGACACCTTTGCTCTCCATTTTCTTCTCTGACTACTACTGCACTCACTGCATGCTCTGAAACTGCCAAGTATAAGAATAGCTCCTCTTCAGGTATTGGATTTGAAAAAACTGGAGCTGAGGTCAAATACTTCTTCAAGTCGGCCAAGGCGACTTCGCACTCTTCTATCTATAAAAAGTCTGTGGCTTTCTTCACTAAGCTGAAGACAAGTTTACACTTGTCAGAGCTTTTGCTTATAAATCTATTCAGAGCTGCAGCTTTTTCGGTCAACATCTGCACTTGCTTTGCCGATGTTGGGCTCTTCAATTCTAAGATGGCCTTAATTTGATCCGGGCTAGGCTCAATGCCTCTTCTGGTAACCAAATATCCTAAGAACTTACCAGGCCCAACTCCAAATGCATACTTCGATGCATTGAGTCAGAGCCAATATGTTCTAAGGATGTCAAAAACTACCTTTAAGTCTTCCAAATGATCTTCAGGTTCCTTGGTCTTGACGACCATGTTATCTATGTATACCTCCACTGTTTTGCCAATTAGATGTCTGAACATCTTAGTCACCAATCTCTGGTAAGTTACTCCTGCATTTTTCAACCTAAAAGGCATTATTCTGTAGCAATACAGCCCTTTTGGGATGATAAATGTAGTCTTTTCCTCATCTGGGGGGTACATAGCTATCTGATGGTACTCCCTGTACGCATCCATGAAGCTCATCCTTCCATGCCTTGAAGTGGCATCCACGAATTGGTCAATCTTGGGTAATGGGAAACTGTCATTGGGACAAGCCTTGTTCAGGTTGGTAAAGTCCACACAGACCCTCCACTTCCCATTCTTTTTCTTCACGACGACCGTGTTTGATAACCATGTTGGGTAGTTTACCTCTCGAATGGCTCTGGCCTCCAGAAGTTTGCCCACTTCCTCTTCTACTGCCTCAACATGCATCAACGTCGGTCTCCTTGCTCGTTGGATTACTAGTTTGGCCGACCTGTCCACATTTAGTCTATGGCAAGTAACCTCGGGGTCAATACCAAGCATCTCATATGGTGTCCAGGCAAACACCTCAATGTTTGCTCTCAGGAACGTCTCTAGCTCTTTTTTCTCTTTCTCGGCCAAGCCCGAGCCGAGAAGGAAGAAGCATTCTTCATTCCCTTGCTGGACAAGGATTTTGTTTAAGGTTTTTTCACTCTTTTCGGCTGGCTCTTTTGTCGACGTCCTCCAAGACCTCTATGTCCTCTTCCTCTATCTCTGTTTTTTCTGCTTCTCATATGTTGCAGGTAGATTTCATTGCTGCCATGGAGTAATTCTTTGCTTGTACCTGATCTCCTCTGACCTTCTCTATTCTATGCTCTGTTGGGAACCGCAATAGCTGATGTAATGTTGAAGGAACCTCCATTGCATGCAGCCATGGCCTTCCCAGGATAGCATTGTAAGGGGAGGGAGTGTCGATTATGGTGAACTCTGTCTTTATCTTTTTGGTGCCAGCTTGCAGCTCCAAACTTACCGTTCCTAGGGGCCATGTTGGCATGCCATTGAACCCAACCATTGGGCCATTGGACAGCTCCAGATCATCTTGGTGAAGGCCAAGTGTCACGCCCCAAAATTCGGACAATTAAATATCAAATTAGGGCTAAACCCCAATCAATATTCCATCATCCAAATCCTAGGAGTGAAACAAAAAACTAAACGCTAACCAAACCATCCACCATAATTCCATAACTAACCAATACCTCAACATTTAAGTAACAATACATAGTCAAAATAACTTAAATAATGTACGGTTACAAACCATGTCAAATTATCCCATTACTAAAGTCATATAAAAAAAAATAATAAATACATAAACTAATCTCAACTCTAAACTCAAGAAAACAAAAGAAATCCAAGAGATACGTCCGAAAACTATAGTTACTCCACGTCACCACCATAGCCCCAACTAATCCTGCAAAGGAAGCTCGGCTGCGCTCAAACAGAATGCACCCGAGTTGCCAAGAGACAAAACGAGTCAGTATACAGTATACTGGTATGAGTACAAGATTTAACACCTATGTGTCCACCAGACATAAACAAAAATACATTTAATTCTTATTATGGGACAAGACAAGTAGTTCCAATCGCACCGAGACAAATGGATAGTTTCTCAAGATACAGTGGCATTTAGTTTCTTTCCCATACACAACGAAATATAAATTGATTATAAAATAATCGAAATAGAAATAAAAATATGGCGAGTCAGCCCTGCATAAAAAGTTAGTAAAACCCACCATCTTGCAAAAGAAAATAAAATTAGTATAATTTAATCATAAGTAACTTGATAAAGAAGTATAAAAAAAAAAATGCACCGTTTCATCCTTAACTAATTTGAATTGACCAAAACTCAAATAACGAAAGTTATACAGAATCAAATTTCCTAAAAGACTAGGCGGACGAATTTAACAGAAACTGAACAGGTTGAGAGAAAAACTTGATAGAAAAATCTAGATGGAATTCAATCGAAAAATCTGAAACTGAAAACGAACAAAAACTGCCCTAAGATGATTTTTTTCGGAAAAGTTCAAAACATGAAAAGTGTGTAAAATAATGTTTTACTGGTGTTTACGTGCAACCAATAAAAATGAGCTCGCTTCGTGGGTTAAAACAACCCCTAAAATCTGTATTGCTAAAATGAATCAAATCGACAATAATCAAGATCATCCGATTAAAAGTTCTAATCGATCTTTTTAATAAAAAGCTAAAACACAAAAGTTGTCTAAAATCACGTATAAATACCTCTGCTCAAATTTTATAATTTATCGAGGTCGTTTACTATTTTTTTTATCATGTACAAATCAATACAATTCATATTATACTAATAAACTCATAATTAAATTCTTTGTACCTTAACTCCACCACTTCGGCCCTCCACTTCCGGCCTACACATATATCCCATGTGCCTCCCGTATACCTAACACCGCTCCAAAGCCAAACTTGCACGGGGATATCGTCCCGAGTTTGACTCACACTCTCTCGGATGGTTAGCATATACGTATACGCGTAAATCAAAGCACTCGTCTACTCATGAGAACGAGACAACAATATACATATACACAACATCTCACTCATGAGAATAAACATAACAATGCCAAGCCTAAGGCATTCAAATAAATCTCATAATCCTCACTTTTTTTTTTATACACTCTTTCTCACCAACACTCAAATAAAATAACAATTCATGGAGTCATGGTGGAGTATAAGGAATTTATCTATGGATTTCTAATTAATTTTAATTTCATATAATCATGAGTGTGATTACAACTATAAAATAAATTCATATAAAAACCCTAAACATGTCATATACAACTAATCAAAATAATTAAAATTCATCAATCAACTAATAACTCAAAACCTTACATACACAACTAAACAAAATAATTAAAATCAATCAATCAATTAAAAATCCTAAACCTTACATACACCACTAATCAAAATAATTAAAATCAATCAATCATCTAAAAACCCTAAGCCTTACATACACCACTAATCAAAATAATTAAAATCAATTTATCATCTTTATACAAATATAAAATCGAACTAACATCAAATAAATAAATAAAAATAAAAATAAAAACAATAAATTAAACATAAATAAAAAAAAGTAAATTTTATACTCATAATATTTTTTTAAAGATCAAAATAATATTTAAAAAACTAATAGAGTCACCAAAATAAAATCCTAATCCTAATCTTCCTTTTTCTCCACCTCTTTTGCCGTCTCTCTCTTATGCACACACCCAGCCGTACTCTTTTTTTTTTTTTTTCCTTCTTTGATTACTCTCTCTCTCTCTCTCTCTCTCTCTCCTTTTTTTTGTTTTCTTTTCTTTGAGAGCCTCCAACACTTGTAACCTAATAGACATTTATATAATATTATATAAATGCAAATAAGGATAACATATATAAATATAAATATAAATATAAGATCAATATATATATGTATATAACACCTTATATATATAAAAATATAAATATTTAAATTAATTATATTTAATTAAATATCACATTATATTAATTAAATAACACATTAGATTAATTAAATATCATATTAAATTCTCATGTAGTCACGTAATTAATAAAGCTAAAAAATAAAATAAGATAAGAATAATCATAACAATATTAAATAACGACTTAAGAAAATTAGGGTCGTTACACCAAGCTCCTTGTAATACTTGACACACATGATGTCACAAGAACTGCCCTGGTCAACTAAGATGCGCTTCACTTGGCACTCTCCAATCTGGAGGGATATTATCAAGGCATCGTTGTGTGGATGCTGCACCATCTCTAGGTCGTCTTCAGTAAAGGACACCACTAGTCCTTGGCACTCGTTTGCCCTAGGTCTTTTTTGACGAACCTGGTATACATGCTATAAGTGCTTTACCTTCTGGGCTTTCCCTCGTATTTTGTTCTCATTGACCTTCGAATGAATCACATTGATCACTTAAGGTCCACCTGTCTGCGGTTGCGGTGCTGCCGGTGCTTGGGGCAGTCTTGCCTGCTCTTCCCTTGTCCTGGCCTCATTACTAGGTCCTTTAAATGGCCCTATCTTACTAGGTCTTCCAGATGTGCCTTTAGGGCTCTGCACCCCTGAGTCAGATGTCCAGCTTCATTGTGGTAAGCACAGTGCTTGCCAATGTTTCTTTCCATAAATTCGCTTGGTACCCTTACTGGTGCTCTGTAATAGGGCTGATTTCGAATTTTCTCCAAGACTTTGTAAATCGGGATTCAGAATATGGTTGTAACTGCCTGTGCTGCCCTTAATCCTGTCTCTTGCTTACTATATCCACCATCACCTCGACCTCGCTTCGGCGAACTGCTTTTCTTATCTTGTTTTGACGCTTTTGTCGCCGGTGTGTACTCCTCGGCCCTGGCATACTTTTTTATCTTGGCCATAAGTTCTTCCATACTTTTTGGCAATGTCTTTACCAGTGATTTTTGAAGCAGGCAATCATCTTTCAGGCCGTTCTTAAACGACACGACTGCCACCTCTTGGTTGCATCTTGGTATTCGGTTGAATACCTCATAATACCTTTTGGCATAGGCACTAAGGCTTTCGTCCTTGCCAATTTTCAAAGCCATCAGGGCGTCCACCCTCAATGGCTGTAGTTTGTTTGTCACGAACTTGGCCACAAACATCTCGGCCAGGCCGTCTCAACTTTTCACAGTTCCTTTCGGCAACTTGTGAAACTAGTCTGATGCGATCTTCCTAAAAGATGAGGGGAACATCTTGCAGAGCAACGGTTCGTTCCCAATGTATAATGGCATTGAGTTCAAGTATAAGCCGACGTGAAAGTTAGAGTCCGACTTACCGTCGTATATCTGGAACCTCGGCATATGGAATCTTTTCGGGGCCTCAAATTTGTCCAACTCCACTGAGAACTGTGTTCTCGGCTTGACCGGAGAGGTTACCTCGGCATCTTGTTTCTTCTTCTGGAGGTAATCCCTCAGATCCTCCTTAGTCCGTCCAGGAGCTCGGCTATCAACGTATTTCAGCCTTTTTGGTGCGCTACTCCCAGTATCACTATGAGTCCTCTTGGACCTTGCTTCATTAGTTGCGTCGAAACACAGCTCCTTCCCTTGAACATGTCGATGTTCTTTGGGGTCAGCTTCCTTGGTACGATGCGTCCTCTGAGAATCTCCCCTTCTTGACTCTCCTCGCCCGACCTCCCTTGAAGGCCGATGAGAGTGTTCTTCAGTCCTGGTGTGCTGGGGGACTGTAGGGACTGTTTTTTGCCCTCTCTTCTGGGCGTTGTTCTTGGCCGCTGGAATCGGCGTGTTTTGCAACAGGAATGGTGGCTGCATGACATTGTTCTGCATCATGAAATTAACGACCGATTGCAGGTCCGCCAATTTATTTGCCAGTCCCTTCATCTCGTCGTCCCTCCGTAGGCATCTATCTTTCCATACCTAGAGGTCGTCCTCGTTATAATACCCGCCTCGGTCTGATTTCTTTGTTACATCGCCTTCCTTGCCAACGTCTTTCTCTCTGGGATTTTGTCCCCGAGTTTCTTCGTTACAATTATCCTCTTCTGCGTTAGGGTAAATATGTTTCCCACTCCCAGTAAAAATGTCGTCTCCAACCTTCTCTTTCTGTCCGTCGCTGGCCATCTATTCTCCTGTCTTTCCTACAGACAACGCCAAATTGTGTGGGTCGATTTCTGACCACACTGCCAAACTGGTACTCAGTTGGAGAACACCGGCAGAATAGATTAAGCTCGAACGACCTGTCAAAGAAAGAAGAGATTCCAATGGTGGTTCGTCCACCCGGGGGCACTCCGACGATCAAGTCAGTTATCTCTCAAAGATAGCAAAAGTGCTTAACTCACTATTCCAAATACAAAAAGCGTACCTTAGACCCACGAGGGTGCCTCTTTTTTGTAGTCAACATTGACCTGATCTTTGTAAAAGTCTAACTTCAATGGACTACGGCTCAATGCCTATTTAGAACTCTCAAATAGATAAAGATAAACTCCCTAAGAGCTTTATCCTTATCCAGGCTGAAGTCCTTTCTCATTCTAGGACTCTTGTAACTTATCCGCTAATCTCGAATTCCGATATCTCCGCAGATAACCTCAGCCTAGCCGAGATTACCTCGGCGTCAAGTCAAAGACACGTGGCACCTCGGTTAGCACTTCGGTGCCACCTTGGCCACGTGTTGTTACCCAAAAAATATGTCCCCACATTGACAATTTAATAAACCAGACAGTGTGTCCTGAATTGAAATATAAAATTAAAAAAAAAAAATGAGACAGACAATTCTCCTTTAAAAAAAATCACGCAAATAGCAATTTTAAAAATTGCAATTAAGGTGAACCCTATTTTTACTTATTTCTAAACATTTTTATGCATTTTAAAAAAAAAAATTTGCACGTATACCCCGTTATTAGTAGGGGTGAACATTTGACTAGAAAATATTTCAAAAATAAAGTAAATAAATAAATAAAAACTCGTGTGCCCAAATCAGCCCAAATTTGGGTCCAAAGAGTCTCATCTCAAGGCCCATCCTAAAATAATAATCTTAAGCTCACCCATCAAACTCAAATATTGATTAAAAATAAATATTATAAAATTAAAAACTAATTTCTTATAATTGAGTTGCACAAAAAGTTAATATTTAGCTATTACAATCTAAGTATAAACTTAGGTAAGTACATGGTGAGATTGGTTTTTCAAGAATTAGTCGAAATATGCACACGTAAATCTGAACACCTTGAATTATAAAAAAATATAATCTTAGGTAAGTGCATTTTCTATCCTAAAAGTGCATTTTTTTTATTTGAAAAAAAAAACTAAGTAAATTATATGTAAACACACACTAATATATATACATATGTATAATATATAATTTATATAAAATATATTTAGAATAGAAATATTTTATAAGTTTGATCCATTTAAGCACTTGTTTGGGAAGAAGAGATGGGTTGGGTTTGGAATTATTTTAGTTACAAAAAGACAAAATAGATTTTTTAACTCAACAAAACAACACATCACATCCATTCCATAATTATTTTATTTTTTCTTTCACAAAAGTCAAAAAAGTCAAAAACTCTATCTCAAACGAAACTTTTTAATCCTAAGCTAAAATAATAAAAAAAAACTAAAAAGTAAAAAAAATAACCCATTTCCCAAACCAACTCTAAGGGGTTGTTTGGGATGACCTAAATAAGTACACTTTTTATCTTTTTACGAAATGATGTGCAAAAAAATAAAAAGATGATGTAATGAAAAAAAATAAAAAAATAAAAAAATAAATTATTTTAGAATTGTCAAACTTGACCTAAATAACACTTAACTAAAATTTTAATTCACTCAAGTCAAATTCTAAGAATTTAAATATACTAATACCGAGGCATTGGAGCGCATGTGAAATCTTGCAAAGGACGGCACCAACGAATAATAATGAATCGTTGTCACGAAACAAAAAAACAATGACAAATTGCTTTGTCACGAGACTTCTGTGTTAAGCTTTGCTACAGTTATTAAGCTCTATTTTGGTAATTAAGATATTATTTAACATAAATTAAATAAGTATATTTATTTGAATCACTTCACCTTTTTATTTTTTTTATATTCTCTTAAATAATTTCTTAAAAAAAAATAATTTATTAGTTTATTAACTTATTTAAGTCACATCACTTCTCTATTTTTTGTAATTTTTTTCAACAAAAAAAAATCAAAAAAAAGTTAAAAGGTTGACTTTTTTTTTTTACTCCCCAAGGCCTAAATGAGCAATGATAAGCACATCTGTATCAGACTCATTTTGAATTAAATTAAAATTATTTGTTATTATTTTTTATTTTATCTAACATTTTTTTATGTACACATATCAAGCTCTTTATTTTAAAATTTAATTTCATAAATTATTTATTTTTACTTATTTATTTTCCATTTAAATAATTTATTAAAAAAATTAATAGGCAACAAAGCTGCAAAAAAACATTGGGTGGTTTACCAGATGGATGACCGTGTGGCCGACTACTTGGTGAAAATTGCGCAATTTGCGAAATGAAAGATATATTGGGTGGTCGATTGAGTGGATGACCAGGTGGTCGACCACTTGGTAAAAATTATCCAATTTTGCCAAATGGAAGAGATATTCTTTCTAGAATAAATAATAAAATAATGTATAATTTGTGAACAGTACATTATTATATCAATCAATGTATTGTAGCAATATCAAAATTGGTTTTACAATGTGCCTGTTTGGTGCAGCTTAAAAGCTGCTTATTTCAGCTTTCAGCTTAATTTAAGCTATTTTGATGTGTTTGGTTTAGCTTATAGCTTATAACTTTTTGGAAGTTAGAAATCAGCTTATTCTTTGAGTGGGGCAGGAGATGCTTAATTTATAAGTCAGAAATCAGCTTATGTTCATAGTTATAAGCTATAAGCTGTTTAGGCATAAGTTATAAGCACTTTTCCACAGCTCTACCAAACAGGGTCAATAACTCGCTTAATACAAGAATGTTTTTGGACCATGTCTAAACTAATATAATAAGGTTGATACTGATGCTTTAAAAAATTTATATAATATTCCCATTTATAATATTATATCAAATTTTTGATATATTTTTTAAAAACATTCTACCATTGCTACAAACTAAACTATCAATTATTTTATTAATGTCGAACCTACATATATGTGAGTAGTTAGTAAAATAATTAATAATTTAATTTATATCTCTATTGGGTAAATTATAAATACAATCCCTAAGATTTAATTAAAATATAAATCGTCCCATGTGGTTTTAGAAAATACATTTTACTCCTGAGATTTTTAATTTCATAACAAATAGGCTCTTTTATTAATAAATCATCAAGTCAATTAACGGTTTTTAATGATATTATAAATATATTTCAATTAATAATTTAGCAATGGGATATTTCTAATTTTTCAAATCACATAGGGCAATCTGTACTTTAAGTAAACATCAACAGATGTATTTATAATTTACCTTTTTTAGTAATTTAAATAGTACAATTTGTAATTTTTAGGAGCAATTACATTGCACTCGTACTTTCAAAAATTCACTCCTAATTAATGAAAATTTTTATGACTTTGTACTTTAACAAATGTGAATTTTATCATTAATTTGAAAATATTTTTATAAATTTACATTTAATTGATATTTTTCGTAATTTTAATAGTATAATTTTGAGAG